>KL198048.1:300084-411719 GCA_000697705.1 Botryobasidium botryosum FD-172 SS1 | reverse complement strand
AACAATAGAATTCAATATCAGCGAATGATACATGGTCTCGTGAGGACCCCTGAAAGCCCTAATATATGTCCGATCCAGAAATCAAAAATTTCGGAGGTAAATAAAGCCAAATTTCGACTCAGGGGCACATAACATTAGCCAATTTCCTAAATTTAGTCCTCAGACATTGTCAATTTTTTGTGCAAATTTTCGTCGTTTTGGGATCATACATTGCTCCAGACTAACCTTTTTTCATTTTTTAGGATTTTTTCCCCAATTTCCAAGTATTTTAGACCTTCAGGCATATGACATAGGTGGTTTTTGCCCACTTTAGTCCTCATACCTCTGCCCAAAATTGCACCATTTTTAGACTTTCCAGCACCAGACATCTGAATTTTTTCCCCAAAATTAGGAGATCCAGCATATCACATTTCCTAGGGCTTTCCAGGGTCCTGTCTCGTGCATCACACTTCTTTTCTTGCTCACCCTCCCTTCCTCTCTTCTCATTCCACGCTGCCTCACCCAAACAATCAACAACAGAACTGATGATTGAGCGGCAGATGGTATGCGGCACACGCACACATGTTGGTATGTACACCTCCACGGTACCGATGATATTACCAACACGCGCAACAACGGCAACGTCTGGGCACTTGCATTGACTATCGCACCCTTAGCCTCGTTTTTCCACCCATAATTTTTATATGCACACCTATGCGCCCGGCCTAATCTTGTTTGTACTCTGTGCTCTCAGTCCCTTGACTTCGCACTCCTATATGTCTCCCAGCCTGCCGCGCTTTCCAAGCTGGGCGTCTTTCCCTCAGCCTTGTGCTCTTGCACTCGCTCTGTTGGACTACTGGGTGCTTTGGCATTTTATTAACATCTTAAACCATGTGAGAGCCGCCAATATTCATGTGTGCACGCAACAGAGAACTGATGTACAATCTTTCATGGACTTTGTACGTGCTACACTCACATTCAATTGACGTGGCTTATACTTTCCAATGTCTACTAGGTATACAAGCACCTATCAACTTGCACTCGATTTCTCTGCCAGACACATAGCTCACCAATTTTCAGTGTTCAATTTCTTGCGCACTCATTATCACACATGTACATATGCATCTGTAATATACATCTGCTACAATTAGATCTTGGTAAAAATGCCTGCTCAAGGGTCGCTGGTGAATATTGCTAGATCAGTGGTGCTGTACTATGCATCACTCCATAGAACTATAAAACAGAAAGCTGCGGCTACTGAGCGCCACATAGCAAGCATATGCCAGTTATATATCACTATAGAAGAAACCTTAGGTGGCTATGTTGCAGTCTATAGTCCTATAAGAGCACGAGTATCTGCCTGTATAGACTATATAAAAGCTGCTAAGCTATGGAACCATATAGTCTACATAGACTATATAGATTAGGGCAGTAAAAGAATTACTATTCTCACTCCTGGAGTGAGTCTATTCTAGAGTGCAAGAGGCTATTTGTAATCCTATTCTCACTTTTGGCTGAAAATTATTTGCAAATATATTATTTGTGACTTAGGTCACTTGTGAGCTGAGTATATTCTGGAGTGCCAGCTATTCTCGAGTTCATGAACTCGAGAATGCAGAATATATTTGCAAGCGGGCCAGATCTGGCCACAAATGCATGTGGCTGTACAGCTTCGAAGCGGATTTTTATCAAGTGTCCTTATTGACTGACTTGACTGTTTTCATGGTGCATTCACACTCAAACACAAGAGAGAAAGTATTATTATGGTCCCACCCGCCCACCCGAGGGTTAGAGTTAAAGATAAAGAAGTTAAAATGTGTCCATCATGGTTCCTAATCCAAATATGACCACCCATCATCAATAACATCCCCATCGCCAGTCTCCTCCCCCCTGTCACTACTATCATCACCATGTGGTTCCTCTCTCCGAGGTCGCCCTGCCCTACTTGCCTTCTCACGAATCCATTCCACCAGTTCATCATCATTGACGAGCCCTTGTTTGCAACGGTCGCCAAAAACTATTGATGCCCGAATTGTCTCGCTGCGAAGCGAGTGCCGATAGAGCGAGATTGTTTGACGCCCGAAAGAAAACGCACGCTCTACGTCAACGGATGTTGCTAAATGGGGTATAACATCAGTAAAAATCAAAAAAGCCGTCCGTTGAGCCACTTACCTGGGATGGTGAGGTAATCGAGCGCCATCTGTGCGAGTTCTGGCCAAACACCATCACTCCGCTTCTGATTCCAGTACGCAAGGGGATCATCAACGCTGAAACTGTCCTGTGCCAAGTAAGATTCAAGCTGGTCAATAGCTGCGTGAGTGGCTGCGGCACGCTTTTGCTTTCGATAGCGGTCGAAGTCCACAGAAGAGATGTCTGCGGCTGCAGTGGTTTCGGCAGGTGTAGCCTGTGGACGGGGCGCGTAATTTGCCTTCCATTCTTGTCGAAGGAGATAAAGAGCCCTAATGCATTATTGTAGTCAGTAGCCGCCTGCCACGCGTAGTTAATTGTTTACTTACGTGTCGATCCACGATGTCAGCCATTCCTGATCCTGCATGTAGTCGGTCTTGAATGTTGGATGAAGAACTAAACATAGTATTAGCAAAGTCAAAAACACAAAGAAGATGAGCGAGAGGCTCACGGAGAGCAAAGCGAGCCACATAAGACTCATCAGTGAGCGAGTAGTACTTGTTGATTGTGGCAACGCCTCGCTGGGCTGCATGGCGCACAGCGCGGTATTTGGTGGTGTCGGCAGCTGTCCTGATGAGGCAGTCGTGAAGTACATCGATGATTGGAATAACCTGCTCAAAATCATCCAGAGCTGTCAGTTTGAGTTGGAAACCGAGCAAATTTACTTACATCAGTAATCAGGCAGGTATTTGATTCAGACATCCGATTTGTCGCGTCAAGAAAAAGCTAGGAAGAACGTCAGCGCAGCGTACTTAAACAACGGAGTAGACAGCCCACCTTGAGTAGTGGCTGTAGTTGCTTGACAATATCCCATTGAAGCGCTGTCAATTTATACTTATGTAGGCCCGGTTCATGATCGCATAGACTGTCGATCGCACGCCGAAGGGGAAAGGCACTATTCATCATGACGATAGTGGAATTCCAGCGAGTTGCAATGTTCCGCTCAGGAACATGATAGTCTACGTTAGCACGCTTGCACTCATCCTCAAGGCGTCCTTTCAGGGGGCCTGACTCACGTATCCTCTTTGCAAAAGCAGACAACTAAAACGCGTATCAGCTTGTAGGCAGACAGCATGGAAATACTGTAATACATACCTTTGTGAGAGTAGACTTCACCTTTTTAAGCTCGCCATCGGAGAGTTCGATCTCCTCCTGGGCGGCCTCAAACACCTCATCGATGCACTTGTCCACAAACGCAGCCTCGGCTTCGTCTGCCTCCAGCCGTGCATTTCGGTCTTCCTCATCGTCTTCGTCTTCCATGTCGTCATCATCATCGCCATCAAGGGTTGCGCTCCGAGCGTTGTTGGCGTTAGCGTCATCTACTTTGCCGCGCTCCTTGTTCTTGCTGAACACCGAGAGGATACACTACAAAAACCCGTTAATTTTGTATCAGAAAGCATTGGAATGACAACGCGTACCTTAACCGTGAGGTTGAAGACATGTGCAATGCATCGCACGCGGCTGGATTTCCCTAAGAACCCTCCGAGGCGGCTAGCGAGCTCCTCGACCATGGTGCCATTGTTTGAGGCGTTGTCGGCGACGACTGCGAGGATCTGCCAAATCAATGATTAGCATGTTTATCGCAGAGGAGAAAACTTGTACTTACCCGATCGTCAATCCCGTATTCCTTCAAGCACTTCGCAATCTCTTCCGCGAGCTGTTCCCCTGTATGTGACTTGGTCATGCTAGGGAAGGTGACATCGTGAGTAAATAGTAATGATTAAAGACAATGGCGAGATACGTACGCTATAAAATCAAGTATGAGGCGGCGCATGCGCCCCTCGTGAAAGAGGTGCAGTGTGATCCCAAGAAATGAGATGCTGTTTGGGCTAGACCAGCCGTTGACGCCGAGATGCATCTTCCCTTTCACATCCTAGGCAATTGTGTCAGGAGTCAGTACGCATAGACGGCGAGGGAAAAAAAAAACACTTTACCTTGAGAAAGATGCGCACATTCTCGTCAGTGAGCTTCTTGTACTCCCTAACGTCCTGGGAGACTGTCTGAGCGCATGGTAATTCAGCGTTGCCCCGCAACATCTGAGCAATTTCCTCTAGAGATAAATAAATATTTAGCACTAGTAGTTGTCAGGACTTCATCCTGAACATCTCCGCATTCCGTAGAATGACTCCGGACTCATTCCGTTTCCTTTCCATCTCCGCCTATGCGGAACTCGTAGGATTACATGTACTCACTTAGGACTTCTTCCCTCTTCACCGGATTGATCCCCGAGGCTCTCCTCGTGGTTCCCTTCCTTTTCCGTACCTTCCATTTAGTCTCCGTGTATATATACGTTGCGCGTGAGGACTCCATTTCCTCATCCGCCCCTCCCCCTCCTCTTTCCCCCCACCATCGCTCTCCCCTCCTTAGCGGACTCCCCCTGAGCGCCTTCGGGTCATCAGGCAGCTGAGTCGCGCATTGCACCCGACGCCCAGCATCCACGACGGTCGCCCGCTGCACCGCCGCTGCCACGTCACCACCGCCACCTTCGACATCGCCTCCATCGATCACCATCGCCCACCCTGCCTCGCCGACTTCACTCTCGTCGCGCCCTCCTCAGATCTGCCCGGATCGCGGATCCCCTCCCTAACCAGCTCTCCAGCCCGCCTGTCCACGCCCCTCGCGCACCTCCTATCGCCACCCATCACATCACCGGCGAGATCACCTACGTCGCCCTCGACGGCCACCCTTTCTTCTGCCCTATTTCCTGCGACTCTTGTACCCGCCCAGGCCTCAGGTACATCGTCGACGAAAACTGCCCGTGCGCTCGCTGCACCACCTTTGCCACTGCCCCGGTTGCCACCCCAACCGACATCATCGCCCAGCGCCGCCGCCGCCTAAACAGCGTCGACAACATCTCCCTCACCGACCTCCAGCACCTCTCAGAAGGCGACCTATTCAAACGCCTCTACCCCATCCACCACGCCAGCCAGGAGAACCTCCCCGAGCTCGCCGCCCTCGCCCGCGTCAACTACGAAGACGCCCTCCCCACGGACCCTGACAACGCCGCCTCTTGGCTTGCATTCCGCCGCTCTATCCGTCGACTAAACTATGACATCGACAGCCAGCACCAGCAACGTCCCGCCCCCGGAGGGGGATATGGACACTTCGATCATAGCGCCTCCTTCGTGGCGCGACATCAAAACGGACATCGAAAACGCTCTCTCAGTCCACAGTGAGGGAGCTCTCCCAAACATCGTCGCCTTAACAGCGGCGGCGTCAGCCTACATGATCGCTGAGTACCACCCACGATCAGAAGATATCCCCGAAGCCGCGGTAGACTCCATCTTGGAGATCTTCCACTACTCCATCACCCGCTCGCGCATCCTCGACGAGCTTATCGACGACCCGGACTTTATGTCCCTCCTCGCTGCCCGAGCACCCCAGCTCCTCCCCGCCCCGAACGCCCCCCCCAGGCCCAGATCCCGCACCGGCCAAGCCGGCCCTCCCCCACTCCCACCCCGTCCCGTCCAATGGCGCCCTGGCATGGCCAAGCCCGCCATCACGTACGCCCTGGCATCTGCCGCCGCCGTCGGCAAGCCCCAGCCACCCCCCAAGAAGGTCTCTCCTCTCATCACCAGGAAGACCAACCGCAACCGTTCGAACCCGGACGAGGCCACGTTCAAGCCTCTAGACAGGGTCCCTCTCCGCCAACAAGGCGCTGCCGTCGTCGAGCGCCACAACACTATCTGCCAAGCCTCGGGACACGAGGCCCGCATCGTCGCCGTTACCTGGTCTAGGGCCGGTAACCTCATCCTCTCCCCTGCTGCCGGGATCTCACTGGAAACCCTCCGAACGGAGTCCCTCGATGCCCTCCGCGCCATCTATGGCGTCTCTTTCCGCGCCCTTAGGACGGGCGAAGTCTTCGGAGCCGTCGTCCGCGATGTCACCCTGTGCTACGGCACGCAAGGGGATCAGTACACCGTAGACGAGCTCGTGGCCCAAATCGTCGATGAGCCCCTCAACGCCGTCGACCCCACCACCCTGGCGGACAACCACCGCCTCATGCAGTCCGCCGAAAAACTCGCGCACAACCCCGACCAGATCGTCGTCTCCCTTCTGGTCAACTTTGTCACCCGCGAAACACGCGACCGCTTCCTCTTGGGGATTAACAATTCCCACAAAATCCAGATGCGAGGATCCCGATATACGACCTCGACTTTCAAACCCCCCAGCACTCGCGTCGTCCAATGCATCAAGTGCTGGCAGTTAGGCCACTGGATCTCGACCTGCCCCGCCGTGGGTAAAATCTGCGGCATCTGCGCGTCGACCCAACATTCCAAAGAGGAGCACTACTGCGAAGTGTGCCACAAGTACGGTGCCCCATGCCAGCACAAGGCGAAGTTGTGCATCAACTGCAAAGGCGATCATCCCGCCTACACCATGAAATGTACCAAGCGGTACGTCAACGCCGATGTCGCCCAGCGGTTAGGGGCTGCGCGACCTCAATGATTCCACACCGCCTGGTGATAGGGCAGGCCAACGTCGCCCACTCCCAAGACGCGGCAAATGTTTTACTCTCTACTTCCCTCGATTTCCATATCCTCTTTGTACAAGAGCCGCCCTGGTTTCCAACAGTCAGCGGCCAATTCGTCTCTACGTCCCACCCCTCTTGGGTGACCATCTATCCTCTTTCTCCTGTTCCCAACTGCGAATCCTCCCGCCCCCGTGTACTTACATACGTCAACCACAATCTCACCGATCCAGCTTACTTCCGTTCGAGACCGGACATCATGAACTCACTCGACGCCCAAGTCGTCGACATCCACATTGGACCTACAAAAGTCCGCGCTTACAACACCTACTGGGAAGGCAAGTCCCATCAGAAAATGATTGACAAGTTCGACTCCCTCGACCTCCACGACCTCCCCTCCCTTCTCTTGGGGGACTTCAACGCCTGCCACCGCTCCTGGGCGGCACACCCTCGCAATCACCGCAACGCGGCAGGAACCCTGGTCAGATCCTGGATCGACCTCAACCTACTCCGGATACTCAACCCGCATAGGGCCCCGACATTCTTCGACAGGCGCAGGGGCATACGCCCTACATGCATCGACCTCGTCCTCGCCAACCCCCTCCTCAGGGACACCTGCAACCCCCAAGTCTCCATAGGTAAGGTCACCCCCTTCGCTGACCATGCCCGCATCACCACAGAACTCCATTTCGCGGGTTCCACGATCCCCGAGCCATCGCTCCCACAGTTCAGCAGACACCTCCAGAAGGACGTCTTCGAAGCCACCCTTGCGGCGGGGCTCGCTACTCACCGAGTCGCCCTCGCCACCACCAACCAGGACCTGGATCAGGTCGCCGGTACCCTCATGACCGTCCTTGCCCAGGCGGCCAAAGCCTCCTCTCCCAAGCCCCATAAAGGCCGGAAGAAGAAGACCTGGTGGAATAAAACTCTCTCCAAACTCAGCCGCTCGGTGGACCGCGCTTGGCACGTGCTCACCCACACTCAACTCCGGGACCCCTCCCACCCCGATCTGGAAGAGCTTGAACGCTCGCACGCCTACTTGCAGCGCAAACTCCAATTCGCTATCCGCGACTCGAAACGCCTCTTCTTCGGAAAGAAGCTCGAAGCCGTCACCGAGACCACGGTCTGGGACTACGCCCACTGGGGAACCGGCAGGAGGAAGCTCCCGTCCCCCCCCCTCAAGCACCCGCTCACCGGAGAACCTGTCTCCGACCCGAACGAAAAAGCCAAGCTTTTCCACAAAGCTTTCTTCTCACGGGACGATATCGCCCCGGCGCCATACCCTAGCTGGATCCCCCAGCTTCCCACCCAGCCTAATAGGCAATACACCATGCCCGAGCTCCGTCGCCAGGTGTTCGGACCCTCCACCTCGAAAGCCCCGGGCCCCTCAGGCCTGGGCTTCGGCATCCTTCGCCTTGCATGGGGCCAAACATGCCACCTCCAACTCCACCTCGCGAACGCCTGCAAGGCCACCGCAACGCACCCCCGCCCCCTGAAGGCCACCGTCACGCCGGTCATCCAAAAACCGGGCAAAGCCTCCTACGACGTCCCGAAGTCGTACAGACCGATCGCGCTCCTCGAGAGCATCTCCAAAACGCACGAAGGCATGGCAGCAGCGCACATGCAATACTACATCCTCAAGGACAACCTCAGTCCTGATCAACTCGCATGCCTGCAAGGGCGGTCCACAGTAGACGCATCGGCGAACCTGATGCACATTATCACCAAGCTCCGGGAAGTCCCCCCGGATGCCGGAGCATATCGCCGCACCCACCGCAGGAAGATCGCCCTAGTCAAGTTCGACATCAAAGGGTTCTTCAACTCTATTCCTAGAGCTCGCCTCATCGAACACCTCCACCGAAAGGGTATCCCCAGGGACTTGGTCCAATGGATAGCCGCATACCTAGATGGCATGCGCACCACATTCCGCGTCGACGGCATAGTGTCCGACGAGTTCGATATCGAAGAGGGCATCCCCCAAGGATCCCCCCTCTCGCCTGCCCTCGCTATCATTTTTACCAGTGATATCAAACCTTTCGTCCGCCGTTATCTGTCGAAGATTAAAGGCATTTCCTACGCACATCTGGAGGAACTCCTGATGTATGTCGACGACGGTCTGTTCGTATTGTGGACCGGGAACAAATGGGAACGCATCGCAGAGCTGATCCCACACCTCCTCGCCGCCCTTAACGCCTGGGCGAATTCGTTTGGCATCTCCATAGACCCGGGGAAGACTGAAGTTATGTGGCTATTCCCTGATGGCCGCAGCCCCCCCCCTCCCCTTCCCGGCCTAAACGTCGTGGAAGTGATGCGCTGGCTCGGGGTCGATTACGACCAGAAACTCAACTTCAACGCGCACGTCGCGAACATCCTCAAGAAGGCCAACAACAACATGGCCCCTCTCTTCGTCATTAAGCGCCTCAGCGGAGGAGTCTCCGCCGCTGCCGCGCTGCGCTTCTATCTTGGCGCCATCCGCCCCATCCTCACTTACTCGGCCCCCACGTGGTGGACCGACAAGTCCGCACACGGTGACAAGCTAAATTCGTACCAGTACCGGCTTCTCAATAGATGCCTGGGCACATTCCGCAACACCCGCACATGGGTAACACTCGCAATGGCAGGGGTTCCCCCCCTCAACGCACACCTCAATATGGTAGTCATGCTGTACGTCTCGCGCATCCCATATTACTTCGCCTCGCACCCAACCAGGAAGATCGTTCTCTCGATCCTCGATGAGCCCCCGGCCTCCCCGCCCACCATCCTGGAACGCGCTGCAGCGTTCATCAACACGCACGGCTTACCTACGCCCTCCATCATACACCCGGGCACCCCCACGCACCACCCCCGCTCCTGGATCGCTGACGATATCAGGAGCCCGCCTAAATTCGCCGGAGACGGCTACGTTGTCCCCCTCCTGGAAGCAGTAGCGCTGACAGGCACACCCGTTCTCTTTGTGGGCATAGACCACTGGAATGCACACCTCAAGATTTTCCCGCGATTCATGCCGCCAGACTCGCCGTACACATCGGCGGTCTACACCATCCAGCTCCCGGAGCATACTATAGGAGAGCGCGCTCACGCGGCCGCCCTCACACTTGTCGACGCCATGGCTAACATGCCGGCGCATCTCCTCATGCCAGACGTAGCGCTGGTCATCGCAAACAGGGCCCTGGTCGACTCGCTCGTCCACCCCAATCGACGCACGGTCTACCACTCCCACCTCCACGAGCTAGCGAGTCGACGCATCCTCGACTCCCCGCGCACCTTCCACATCTTCGTGATCAACAAATGGCACGTGCTCCACCCCCCCAAGAAGGCTTTCTACTATCGCCCACCGACCTATGTCCCGGCCTCGTTCCAGGACCACTGTCAGTCTAGGCGGGTCACCACCCGTAAAATCAAACAACTCCTCGCGCAATCCTTCGCAGAGGACCTCGAAGAGCATATCCCCCAAGACCATATCTTCCGCACCTTTGGCCTTATTCGTGAGGCCACTGATACTGTATACCCCACCTTCGTCGCCCTTCAGCGCCCGGCCTCCCAGACGGCCGCCCTCGCGCGCCTCGCCTCAGGACACACCTTCGTTGGGTCCTACTACAAATCTCGGAATATCCCGAAGACGGAGTATTCCTGTCCGTGCGGGGTGGATGTCCAGGACATCCCGCACGTCTTCCTCGACTGCCCGATCACGGCGCCTTTCAAACACCTCCTCCTAGATGACGACGGAGACCTCGACACCTCGATCTTGTTCACTGACAAGCTCGACTCGCTCCTTGAGTGGCTCAAAGCCACCAACGCCTTCACCAAGCGCTTTGGCTTGGTAACGATTGGGACCCCCCCCCCTCAGGGCAGCGGTTCACTTCCTTCTCCCCCTGTTCTTAGCGTAGTGGATTAGGTTGCCGGTTACTAACCCCCCTCAGTTTCCTTCCTCTTATCAGTCATGTAGGCTAGATCCCAGATTTAGTCGCCCACATAAACCTTAGGTTTCGGGGCTCTAATATACATGCGTTACAAAAAAAAAAAAAGAACTCCATTTCCTCACGCTACAAAGCGCCTTTCCACTATTCCCTGGTCCGCAGTGTGATTATCTCTACGTCCTTGTACGCTTGGGCCACTGGAGATCCTCCGCGCTGCTCGCCTTGGTTCCCACACACTCCGCGTCGCTCTCCGTCGGCGTCCTCCTGTTTCCGTTGCTGGCCCTTGGCCTCTGTCGTCGACTCCTGACAGTAGTACACATCCGAGGGACTTTACTTACCAAATTCATCGTCATCAACGATTGCAAACGGACGCCCACGCTTAGCACACCATTGGGCAACTTTCAGTCGCAGTAGCTCCCGCGAATACTTGAGGAGGGGTTTTCCCGGTAACCCCATGCACCATCTGAAGTGAGCGAGCAGATTGCTCGTTGCCGTACAAGTCCACTCGCGCACAACGGTTCGGCCGTGTTGTTTGCTTGATGAGTGAAGTGATTAATATAACGCAAGAGTAAACATATGCTCTTCTTACCCTGGCTTCCGACACTTGTACACGTACTTGACCTTCCCACTCGTATGGACCATGATCCGGGGCTTCTCAAAGTGATCGTAGACGGCGGCCTTCCAGCCCGCAAGCTGAATTTCTAGATAACATACATAGACGTGAGCGCATGCATATGTAGAGACAGCGAGTAAGGCGAATGCAACACGTACCGAGAATCTCTTTCTCCGTCTTTGGCGTGCCGTCCCGGTTCAGCCATTTGATACTCATGAAGCCCAGCTCCTCCTTGATCTTGCGGAGTTCGGCGTCAGTGAGATCGCGAGTGGCTCGTGGTTGAGTGCCGGCAGCCTCTGTGTGGTCGTTGCTATTGTTGTTGTCATCCTCATCATCATCGACGTCCTCCACGGTTACTGACCTTTGTCGTTGACGCGGCGGGTGTGAATCTTCGGATTCAGAGTTGCGGCGGCGGCGGCGGCTGGTGTGTGGGTTGGCGCTTTCGTTCGAAACGGGGTTGTGGTTTGGTTGGCGATTTGTCGTGGGTTGGGCGCCGGACGCGGCTGGAGCTGTTTGGCGAGTTGACAGTCCCATGGTGAAACGCAGGGAAAGATCTAGAGGGGAGAAAAGAAAAGAAAAAAAATGAGCTATATATACGAAATAAAATGGCTGCAAAGCCTCGTCATAGTGGGTGCCCGGCGGGAGGCCAGCGGGTGTGATATCTAAGTACTAGCGCGGTAGAACGTGAGGGCAACGTGAGGGCGTGTCCAATGATGTAAGAGGAGGTTGTGAGGCTGTAGTATCGGTGGGTTGGTTAAACCTTAAACATCGGTATATGCGTGGGCGCTGGGCGGGCGGGCCGTGATAATCGTTAGCGCGGTCGACACGAGCGTCATTCCTGTCAGACATAGTGTTTTACGAGCATGGGATGCCGGGCGCACTGTTGTGTTTATCAGCAGATGGTGCGCAGCGGCGGTGATGGCGGTGATAAGCTGAAAAAGGCGAAGACACGCGGTGCGGCGAGAAGAGGACGCGCGGTGTATGGCGTACGCGTACGGTGGGAACGCGCGATAATGGAGGGGTGACTTGACGTGTATGCAGCCAGGCAAACTGGTAGGCCAGTGAACTGGTAGACCAGCGAACTGGTGGGCCAGGCAAACTGGTGGTCATCAAACGCACCAGGCAAACTGGGCAGAAAGACGATAAGAGCAGCGTGCGCGCGCGCACAAGCTGCCAGACTAAATTAAACGCGTACAACTTACCAGGGGAGCAACGATTGGCGGCAGGCCCCATGCCTGGACCCGTTGAAGATAGGATTCACGATTAGTATTCCTATTCGCGAGTTGATTTACGTCAGGGTAATTTCGGACGAAATGCGAGTGACCAATTTCAGCTCGTTTCTCGGCCGAAGTTGTAGCGGCCGGCCTCGCGATGCCCGAGATTCAGGGTTCATACACTATTGAACTCGAGGATTGCTTCCGGGAATGTCACTAATTGTGTCCATGCCCTAAAGTCTTGGGCCCCCCTGGACACAGTGAGTGTTGCCGTTTACTCAAGCAGTTCCCGAACCACTTATTACTCAGCAGCTCGACTCGACTCGACTCGACCCAGGGACTCAAGTTAGGTGCAAATACTTGACTCATTTCAACTTAGCTCAAGCTGTGCTTGAAACTGGTGGTGGATTATGTAAATGGGCTATTGTTTGATCGGCCATTTTTTGCCACATTTTTGCCACAATCTCGCTCGTTCAGCGCTCTTGCTCCAATCTTGCTTGCTCACTCGGCTCGCTGTTATCGGGCAACTTGAAGCACTTTCTCCCCAACAATGACACTGGTACTATAGTAATAATGCTTGTGCATCTGTGGCCTCCAGTCTTTGTGATCAAGAGTCAACTTGTGGTCCTCAACTGAGTGAACCCAGAACCCAGTAGGGCATGTGTTTTGCTATAAGCACTCGGGATGGTTATGAGGGAAAAAAGGTAGCTATTTTCGTCAACCTTGACCTGAATAACGCATTACGAATGGGCCGTTATATGGGGTGGTGAAAAACACGTCTAGAGCTTTTCTCAGAGAACGCGTCCGGAGGGAATAAGGAGGGATTGTGAGAGCTGGAATTTGTAGGCCTTTTACTTAACACTTAATTGCCCATAATTAGGCTGAGATATCTCGTATTTCGCAGACAAAAATTATGTAGTATTCGACGCGAAAAGAAAAGGCTTAATCGTCTTTAACTCATGCTTCTGATCTTCCTATTTTATTCACAAAAGCCAGCTCAACTTGGCCTCTAGGCACTTCAATGTTGGGATAGGTAGCATTTTTCAGAATGTAGATACGCGCCTCGCAAGATCGATCTATACGCAGTGTGTCGCAGCGTCGGCTGTTACATGGTACTAACTTGGATGACGCATCCAAGCATGCAAATCACCTATCTCTAAGCTCAAAATCTCAACATAGGTCAAGTAAAATCGCGTATCGATTCCCAAGGCGATCCACTCACCATATGCGCGCCACTTTGGCGCGCGGGTTAGGTTTTCCAGTGTGGGTTAGTGCAGATTACCATCACATACAGGTCTGTGTGCAAGAAAGGTATATTTCTATACACTTTGTGTTCGATTTAGTATAAGTGGTCGCGGTGTCCCCATATGTACCATCCCCTCCATCCTCCAATGTGCTGCCGCAGAGAAAAAACGCCTCCGACAGCAAAACGGAGGCTTGGAGGAGCTCGTGCGAGTATATGACTAAGCGTGCCAAACACCTACAAATCCTGCAGTTACTCCAGCCGCTTGTGGAATGAGCTGGGTTTCTTAGACCCTAGACCAAACAAAAAACACACAACGCTGGACCAAACATAAATGCTACCTAGAGAATCCTCACCCCAGCGAAGTTCCATGAGCGAACTGGGTAGGAGTCTGGTGTGCGCCCCGCGCATGAGGGAGTTCAATGAGAGGTGGAACGCCGCAGTTCGGGTTTGAGTGTGGCGTGAGAGCGCGTGAAAGGATGGAATTTGGGTGAGAAACGGTTGCAAGCCTTGATCCTTGTGTCGTCCGGGTGCAAAAGCAGCGATTTTCGCAGCAGCACGCACTGCGATACTTCTGTCAACGCCAACGATTTGCGCCCATGATAGCGCCATGAAGGGATTTACGGGGGCAAGAGTAGAGACGACCGCGCTTCATGTAAAGTACGCGGGAGAAAGAACTAGTTGTGGGATGGCAGGATATTTCGTACTGGGTGGCATAGCGCGCACTGAGCAAGTGTCAAAGCTTTGTTAACCAGATTACACATTCGGGTTTGGCCCTGCTGTTCTACAAGGATTTATGTAAGGCCAGCATGGCGGGAGTTGCCTCTGCGCGCACCAGCATGTCTTCAGACCATGTCAGTCACGGATAACATGTGTAATTTGACGAGTCGCTGGTGCCTGGCAGCAGATTATAAGTACTAAGTAGCTGCGCTTGGCATATCAACAGCGTAATTTATTGCGTAGGTGTAGACTTAAGCCCTTCTGAGAAATTCCCGGTGTTTATGGTAGAGGTTGAGGGGCGATTCCGTTGTGATGGTGAGCGGAATACGATCGAGCGGCATGAAAGGTGAGCGGAGACGCGTCAGCGGCGAGCGTGCCTTAATGGCACGTGGCACAAGTGAGCGAATCGCGTGGTCGGAGGCTCTTGGGACGAAACGATCATATGAGTGCTCTCAGTGCCTCGGTATTAGTGGCTATGCCATGTTCGTTATTGCCAAAAGAGGAGCTGCGGTAAAAATTGACCGCTTACGTGCACAGTGCGTGTCAGCAAAGGGCGCTTTCTTTGGGGCGGATGTCGTGGTATCGGAGCCTGGCACGACTGGATGGCTCTTTGATGGCTCTGAATGGCTGCGCAGTGACCTCGTAGACCGACATAGAGGCTATTATGACCATTCGCCACTCCCCCAGCGCTCGCCGCTGGCGGAGCACGTACGCGTGCGCACTTCCGGCTGCGAACGTCAGCTCGGCCGAGTGGCATGGCCGCCAGCACCCCGGCGCTATAATGTCTATTCGGGGGACAGGGTGGCTTATAACCCTTGTTCATGCCGGAAGGATACGCAATCCGCCCTGCCATACTGGGCAAGGCCAGGCAAACAGCTGACGCTCTACTCTTACGGTACTGAGGAGCTCGAGTATATATACATGCCCTTGGCAGCATTATGAAAGCGTTCGCCGTTCCGTGTGCACTCCGTCATGGCCTCCTCTTCTCAGCCTCCGGTTATAGTCGAGCCGATCGAAGTTCCGGACAAACGGCCGTCCCTAGATGAATCGCAGGCGAGCTCTCCTCACGACGAGAAGCAGGCGAAACCCGAGCCTCAGGCAGAATATGTCACGGGCAGGCCGTTGTATCTGGTTCTAATCGGCGTCCTCCTCAGCATATTCTTGTATGTGTCGCCGCGCCCGCTATGCAGCTTGACGCGTTAGCTCATTGAGCTTGGTCCAAAAGGATTGCCATCGACCAGACCATCGTCGCAAATGCCCTGCCCCACATTGCATCCGTTTTCAACGCGCTGCCTCAGCTCGCTTGGATCCCCACTTCGTTTCTCCTCACGCAGACCGCCTTCCTCTTGATATTCGGGCAATTGCCGCTGCTATTCCCGTCGAAATGGGTAGGTCGATTGTCGTATTGCTACACCATAATCGCCGACGCTCACTATACCCAACAGGTCTTCACATGGGCGCTTTTCATATTCGAACTCGGCTCACTGCTCTCCGGCGTCGCCACGTCTATCAACTTCCTCATCTTTGCCAGGGCGTTCCAAGGTGTTGGTGCGGCTGGAATCTTCGTGTCGGCAATTGTAAGCTTTCATTCCTTGATTTATTTTCCCGGCTAGGCTAATAAGGTCTGGTAGTCGATGGTTGCAGACGTACGTCATATGTCATTCTAAAGCATTTGTTTTTGAGTAGTCACCCAACATGCCACGTTCCAGCTTGTACCACTTGAAACGCGTCCCAAATTTTTTGGTGGTAGGTTTCATTGTGTATCTTTTTGGCATCCTCTCACACGAGGCTCCATTAGCATTTGGAGGCGTATTTGCTGTCAGTTCTATCATAGGTAAGTACTGTCTTGCCCGAGTGCGCTGAAAACGACCAAATTGTCTGAATTTGTACCTTACAGGACCGTTGCTCGGTGGTGCATTTGTGCAACACGTCAGCTGGCGTTGGTGCTGTGAGGCTTATTTCCTTGCATTATCCAATGGACTCGCGCTCATTTTGATTCTGGTCATCAGTTTATATCAACCTGCCTCTCAGCGTCCCCACCTTCGCCGCGATACTCTTCTGCATAAAGGCGAAGCCACCACCCGGCCTTGCTGGGCAAAAGGCCTCAAGCAATGAAGTGATCGAGCAACCGAGCGACACATTAATGGGTTCCATCATGCTTTCAATAAACAATTTCTTCCGCAAGATGGCAAAATTAGACTGGCTTGGCGCAACCCTCGTGCTTGGATTCACCACATGTCTCGTCGTGAGCACCTTGATATTTTTGACGGCTGTATCTTTCTTTATCTAACCTGGTCATGCAGCTCGCGTTGCAATGGGGCGGCAACACAAGTATGTTGCTTAGCCCTGGTTATTCGAATAGCTACTTACCCAGATCGCGATTGCCCAGAACCTTGGAATTCGGGCGATGTGATTGCGGTGGGTCCTACTCACGGCCAGTGCATCTTCATCATTTCTGAATTCACGCCTATCCCAGACATTTGTTGTTTTCGGTGTCCTGCTTGTCCTTTTCATCCTTTGGCAGTTCTACAAGGGGGACAGGGCACTTCTTCCGCTCCATCTATTCAATAGCATGACTGTGTAAGTCCCTCGCCCTCACGATCACATCTCTGGACTAAACATCTTCGGCGTGTCACAGTGTTGGATGTTGCATTTGCGCCTTCTTCACAAGGATGGCGTTTTTCATGGCTATATACTATTGTACGTCCGATAGCATCGCGTCACTCCAGAATGCATTAACTCACACTGGGTAACATTTCGTGAACCTAGTACCGCTAGTAAGGACCATCAGTACCACTTTTCTTCCTTGGAAAACTTAAATGTCTGCCATAGTACTTCCAAGCTGTCAAAGGACACTCAGCACTCAAGTCCGGGTATGGCGGCTCCCGTTTTTGTACTCCAAATAGGCTACTGATATTGCTCTCGCAGCATCGACCTCATCCCACTCGTGCTGGCTGTTGTCTTTACATCCGGGATTGGCGGCTTGTTCGTCTCTGTATGTCCACAGCTGTATCTTACACCGTAAATCTTATTTACTGATGCATTGCTATACAGAAAACAGGAAGGTTCGCACAACCCATGTGTCCTCGCATAAGCCATATTCAAGCCAAATAATCCTCTACCGCAGGTTTTGGCACCTTCTCTTCTTTGGGCCAATGGTCGGAGCGGTGTGCTATGGAGTGCTTTTTACCATCAACGAGCACACGAGCTGGGGGAAACTCATCGGCCTCCAGTATGCTTGTTCTCTCACTCGCGCTGTCAAGCTCTCATATTAACACGTGCCGTAGGATCGGCGTTGGCATCGGCGTTGGGTGCACCCTGCAGAACACGATCTTGGGGGTACAGGTAAAGCGAACGTAGTCTTTAGTATACTAGCCTTACTTACATTCGCATCCGTATGTTTAGGCTACCGTTCGCAAGGATATGATCCCGCAATCGTCTGCGCTTGTTACTTTCTCACAGTTTATTGGGGGGGTATTAGGTGCGTGGATGACTGAGTATTCTTACGCCCCCCTATTCGGGTAGCTAATCATAGACATCCTTGAATCAGGTATCGCTATTGCGGGGTGAGAGCTGTTATTCGCACCCCTGTAACCCCGAGTCTAATGATTGTGTTTCATGACAGTACGATCTTCCAAAACAAACTTGCATCTGGGCTCCACGAGTTCGCGCCCGACGCACCGTACGGCGTACGTCCCTCGCTCATCCCTTCCTCCCCTCTCTCGATAGTTCTAATGCGCTCGTGACATCGAAACATAGCTCCTCCGGCAATCAGTTGAAGCCATAGCAACCCTCCCGCCAGATCAAAAGGCGGGCGCCATCCACGCATACGTGGAAGCCCTCAAGCTCGTCTTCGTCTCGCTGGGCGTCACAACGAGTGCGCTTTGCTCGATCTCGACGCTCTTGATTAAGGATATCAATTTGAGGACGCTTGCGCGCGAGAGGGCTGCGGCAGCTGGGGAGGGGAAGGAGGAGAAGAAGGAGAAGGGCGAGGCGATGGTGTAGTTTGTAATGGACGCTAATTAAGTATTACTACACCTTTCTATGTTCCCTTGGGTTTATCCCCCCCCCCCCCCACCTTATTCGTTATGATTCTTTAATACGATGCAGCCTCGAAGCATAAGCATTCATGCTTTCTAGTTAACTACTAGGGGGAAATCATTGCTGCGCGGTTCGATTAGATGGCGTTGAATGCGGGCGTGAGGCGGCACTAGAGGGATTGCGATAGCGCCCCGGGCGCGGGCACGGCGCGCGGGTGGGGCTTGGTGGGGCTTTTCAGCACCGTATTTTGTTTACCTTTTCAAGCAAGTGTAAACAGATTCATAAGCAAAGGCACATCTCCACTCAACCCCAGTAAAAAACGGATTTCATTACCTTGCATTAAAGTGCACCATGCACTGTAATAGACATATTTGCACTCTTGGTGCACCATATTTTGCATTAATTAATAAAACTGCCTGCGTTAAAGCACATTGCTTCACATCACATTTCATTATGATGACGGGCAATGCCCTATGAAACCCTGTGCACGGAATTTGCTTCCGGCGACTTGAGCTGGCTCAAGCATGGGGTCGCGCAAGACGGTCAAGGAGCTTCAGGCTTTGCACAAAGCACTTTGCATGACTTTAAACACATGGATGGCTTGTATTTTAGCACTAGATAAAGATGTCCAACCAAAAATTTGAAATTTTGAAATTTTGAAATTCAGATATGTGTATTTCGGAGTGATAGAGATGGAATTAAATATATTTTCCTTGGACGAATTGATAAATACGATATACCGGAAATATTCCGAGCAATAAAACCATAAAAATTTGATGCTGTCGAGCCTGAAGCTCGTTGCGGTTGAGCGTGCCAAAGCAGATGTGCGACTACCAAATTGAGAAAAATGAGCTTACCTAAGCCGGCTCAACCTTTACGATCGGGTGGAAAGTATATCATAGCCCGTCGCTACGCGAGGTTTTTGCAACACCATGGGGTTCAAAAAACCTCGCTCGCCCGCGCAGATTGCGCAGCTGAAGTCCAACCACAAAAAACTCCATAAAAAAACCCACCCACCACTAACGCCTTCATTAAACACCTCCGCGCCGGTACCGCCGTCACCACTGGAGCTCGCGCAGGAGGAGCTGAAGGAATCGAAGCGACGCGGCGACGACTTCCAGAGGAAGTCACACAACTCCTCTCGAAAGTTCAAGTGCGCACGCGCACTTGCCGATGATCTCAGCGTCAAATTCAAGGAGGTTTCTTCTCAGGTGGCCAAGGCGCTCAAAGGCGAAGCAAAGGCGGTTCAAGAGCTTGAAGAGGTGCACTCCCAAGCCGTGGAGACCATTGCCAGCTTAAAGCAAGAGATCCGGCGACAGATTGAGGAGATAGAAATCGCCGGTCTTCAAGAAGTTGAGGAGCTGCAGGCGGAGCTGGAGGAGCTACAGACGCGCGCAGAGGATGCAGAAGACGGCCTGCAGAGGCTAGAGAAGAAGCTAGGAAAGGAGCTGGAGTGATCGGAAGGACTCAAACACCGAAACAACACCCTGCACATGAGCAAGGCTCGCGCCCCGCAGAAACAGCAAAATGCTGTTGCTGAAGGGGCAAAAGTCTTGCTCAAGGAGAAGGGAATTATTACCGACGATACGAGAGAGGGCGTGCGCGACCTCCTATTGCTGAAAATTCCTGTGGAGAGCGTGAACTCAACCATACACACCGTCGCGCGAATGCTGGGCTCCAACGTCCCTGACTCGATCGACAGGCGCTCCGTTTCGCGTATTGCTCTGGAGGGATTAGTCGCTGCGGATATGCAGAGCGTGTGGGAAGTGCACAACGCCGAAGGTGAGTAATGGCAGAGATATTTATTTTGTGATAATGAACTTAAAAGAAAACACAGCTGTAACGCTCAGTAATGACGGGACCACGAACAAACACCTTAACTATGAGTCCCGGCACGGACTGATGGTCGTACCTATGTACGCGCCAGGCAGCGATCCCAGCGTGCGATTACCTGGGGAAACCATCTGTGCGCAGCGCTTCTTTGGTATCACCCAGGCCGCCAATCATCAGAGCGACACTCAGCTCCAGGGGTGGGTCGATACGGTGCAGGAGATCCACGATACATACAATGGGAGCCCTGGCCTGGGGAAGTCCAAGCCTCGGGACTGGCGCGTCTTTACTCAGATGGTAAAGGGGATAAGCACCGATCATGCGCACGATCAAAAGCGGCTTTTCCGATTATTTGGCGACCTCAAATTGAATTACGAGGCGGAGTTACTTGGCGAGGAATCCTTCCAGTCCGCAGATCGCCTAGAGGACGTGTACCCGATCCTAGCCGAGGAGATTGAGCGCTGTATAGAGGATGCAGGGGGTGAGGAGGAATGGGAGGCCCTAACGGTGGAAGAGCGACAGGAAAGAGAACGCCACGCATACCAGTGCGTGTGCGTGCGGATCGGGAAGGAGCGCATGAACGCTATGTCGCCGGAGGAGCGCCGGGAGATCGCCCTATTCATTTGGGCAGGTTGCTGCATGCATAAGGAGCTGAACGCTTTCAAGGGCGGTGCTGCCGCGATGTCCGCCTACTGGAAAGCTCATGGACTTGCAGGCCCAATGAAGCTCCTCAATATTGACAACGCAGCAGCCGCCAGAGCGGGGGGGGGGGCCGCAAGGGAGAGGGCGATGGCGGCGTTGCAGGCAGGGGGGGTCAAGCTGGCCAGTCTGGCTGGCGCAATCTTCGCGCACAAGGACAAGAAGCGGGGGCAGCAAGATACGCACTTGATCCACCTTGAAGCTTTGTTTGGTCAGATGAAGCGCTTCCCCGACACCAGCAATGGGCACTATGGATTGCATGGCCACGCAGCAGCTGAGCTGATCGCCCGGCTGGATTTTTATCACCAGTTCCTGGAGCTCATACGCGATGTCAAGGAGACCCAGGGGTGGACCAACATTGAGTGGAACGTCTACGACGCTCTGCACGATCTCGATACGCTCACGGAGCTCGTCACCATGTCCATATACACGGAGCATATGTCGATCCCCTATATGCGCTTTGTGCGGGGATCGGGCGAAAACCTCCTCGATTTAGGAGAGTTTCATCGTAGAGTCTTCGCGCACCTGACCAGGCTCAAGACCACGCCTAGGGTTGCTCTGCCGCCCACCGCGGATTACAAGACCGCCGTCCTTGATGGCAAGCCGTGGACGTGCCCAGACCTATTTGATGCGATCGCCCGGCTGGCCCCCACGCTCCCACATCTTGAGGCAGTATTCGTCGCGTTCTGCGAGGGAGCTCAGGAGACTTGGGGCCGATTTACTGAGGAATATGAAGAAGGCGGCGCGATCGCGAGCGCCTCGCCACCCCAGCGTGAGCTAGCATTCATGATGCCTACAAACGATCACAATGAAGGCGCCCTTGGCAGCATGAGGGTATTCAGCAGGCGCGCCCCCAGCATGACCATCAATCAGCACAACGCACGCGCCGTGTATCGCAAAAACAACACCGCTGCGTTCATTAGGGCGTGTTTGGGGAAGGAGGACCGGAAATACTTGAAAAGGATGGCCAGGGAGCGTGACACCAGCAAGAGACCAGCCAAGTGTTGCAAGATCCAGGTCGCGCTCAACATTCAGACACAAAAGAGTCGGAATGAGGCGGTGGCGGCGCGGCGCGCCGCCACCGCCAAAAAGCGACTCAAGTTTGTGCAGATGAAACCCCACACAGACATCCAGGACATCCAGAATAACCCGGGCCAGAACAAACCGCTGATGAAGCAGCTCGATTGGCACCGGCGATTTGACAAGGAGATACCGAAGAAGTGCAAGACCACGAACAAGGAGCTCATGGTGCAGGCGTTGATCGGTGCGGTGAAGTGTCGGGCAGAGCGCAAGTCTAGAGGGGAGAACCTAAGCGAAGACGAAGCTGAACTTGTCAAAGCCACTGTGGTCTTGGAAGACGAGCTTGCGCGCGAGGATGACTCCGATGAGGAGGAGTGAGATCATTATTGATATTTAATATATTTAATTTGCTATTTAGGTCGTACTTATTTAGTCAATTATTATATTTTCTTGTAGCTACATCTTTTATACTTCCTACCACACACTTTAGGTCGCCTAATTCTATGCTACTGAGCTGTTTGCGCTCTCGACGCTCGAGATGGCGCAGCTTGACCATGGCTTGACCATTAATTACTATGGATCGATCGAGTCGATCCTTGCATCTGGCTTATGTCACATAGGCCGCGTCGTGCACAGGGTTTCATAGGGCGTTGCCCGTCATCATTCATTAGTGTGTGCTGGCTTTACATCCCTCCAATTTGCTGAATTTCATTGCATTACATCGCATTGGGGTATTTTTATTTGGTTCTACTATATACAATCAACAGCCCAAAGTGTGATTGTATCCTACGGTCTGTGGATAACTGGATAGAGTGGGTGTTGTAGAGCCGATTGTGGCTCTAGACGCGGATAGGTCATTTTTCAGTAGTTTCAGACTCACTTCCGTTCGTCCCGATCCCAGATGAGTCCTTCCGAGTCCATGCCATCATTACCTTTCCGCTTCACGATCATTCCGCCTTTCCGACCCGACTCCTGATTCCGCTTCCACCTTTCCGCCCCCCCCCCTTGATTACGTCAGCATGTGCCCATGCGTTCCTTCGTTGCCCTGTTCCTGACGACGGCCTCCTGGCCGTCGGGCACCATCCGCATTCCCCGACGGGCCCGCCCCCTTGTTCCTCAGAGCCTGGACCGTTCCTGGGTCCGGATCTTCCATCCTGCATGAGAGACGCGTCATCGAGCCTCGACCGTCTCGATCTTGCTTTCCGGCCCTTCCATGTGCTCCGGGAGATTGTCCATGACGTCGAGTGCGTATCCGGATCTTGGGATCTTCGCGTATCTATCTCTTCCCATTTATTCATCTCCTTTCCATGTGATTCTCCTCCGGACTCTTTCCTTTCCGCTTTTCCACCTTCTATCCTCTCCATGGCAGCACTAGTGAGGATGGCACTTAGGATTTTCTTCGTCTCCGTCCTGTATATAGTCTGCTAGTTTCCTGCTCGATTCAGCACGTTTCCTCTCCCCTCCAGTGTGCTGTGCGAGTTTCCGTCCTTTCCGTTTGAGTTACGGATCAATCAGTCTTCAGAGCGTTCCAGTGTGTTCGCTGTTGACTTCCGAGTTTCCAGTCGATTTCCTATCAGTATTCCCGTCCTCCCCCGTCGTCCTCATCCTCCTCCGTCGTCCTCGTCCTCCTCTGTCGTTCCCTTCCTCCTCCATCACTCTCCATTCCTCACTTTCCGTTCCACCGTGTGGATTCCGTTTGGATCGTGTTCCATATCCATCTCACGGGTTTTCCCTCTGTCCGTTCTTGACCTACGCCCCTACGGGTCGATCTCCTGAGTCTCCGTGCTCACCCCCACTACCTATCTTTCAGCGTAACAGAAATATATCAAAATACTTACATGGTTGGGGATATGTACATCACAAGTTTGCCTGTGGCCTGGATGGTGTAGTCCCACCAGTTGGCAAAATCGCAAAGCACAACACACATGGGGTTGCCCAATACCTGGTTTGGGAAGGAGTGAAGTGAGGAGGGTGGGCACCTGCTCTTAATGGTGATTGAAGACTTTGGTGGAGGTGACCATGACGAGCTGACAGTGCAAAGCCTGTAGTAATCTGGGTTAAACACGACGCTACAAGTCTCGAATGAGTATGGATGCTTGCCATTGTTGAAATCTAATGGCATTGTAGTGCCATCCTTGCCAGATGCCAGAAGCAAGCCATCGGTGCCAAGGTGGTGCTGATGTACCCAGAGTACCCGTAAGCTCTGGGAAAAGTTTCACTTGGGGACCAGGGCAAGTGCATTGGTGGAGTGGAGGCCAGATGCAGGCATGGGTATTGGCAAGAGGCAGCTAAGTATCTTTAGTGTAAGCTTGCATGCAGATAGGTGAGGCATCAACCAAGGGACCTACAGGCTTTGGGTCACACAGGACACTCTGAAGTGGACTATTGTAGGTGCTGTGTCAGGATTGGTTGTGGTTAGGGCATGACAAGATTACATATTCCTACTCCCAGAATATATATACTTGCAAATACTTGACAGTATTCTTATTCATATTTTACTCTTTATCAATTTTGTATTTGCAAATACCTTGGTTCCGGAATCAAATATTCGCGAATACAGAGGGTAATCGCGAATATGCCATGTCTGGCCACAGATTCATTGTGGCTATGATGCCCAGCTGCTCATTCTGCCCAAGTCAACTTTCAAGCACGCTTGGTTGTCTGGCTGACAGCGATTGCATGGTATACATAGGGATTTATATATTTTCACTTGTATGTTACAGCAGGAAGCTTAGCTTATATTGTATAGTGTATGTCTAGAGGTGAACAGGAGAACAAATGTGAAGGCCCACACGGGAAGCTGAGAAGACACATCGGAGAGCGCAGGTCTAGAAAGTTTAGAACTAGCAAAAAAGGGAGACCGGAGGCATGAGATACAACTGGGATACAAGATTGCTGGGAGACATGAGAAGGCAGCAGCGGTGAGATTGAGGATGTGGTATGGCTAAGACGTGGTGAGGACATAAGTCGGTAAAAATTGGGGGCGCGAGGAGGGCGCAAGCTGCAGTGGCAGCAATAACGCTGTGTTAGGGATGGCGGGGACAAGGGACGCTACGTTGGCAATGGAGATGCGACCAGAATGATGGAGGGTGCTGAAACCCGCGTTTGCACATGTAGGTCCGTGGGACGGTTCTCGTGGTCGTTTGGGTTCCTAGTACTTGTTAATGGCAGCTCACTTGGGGAGGGGGCTCCCAGCTGCGGGTAATTCAGATAAGTGCATTGGAATCTGAATCGCGCCTACACGAGCAGCATTCGCGGTACGCACCAAAAACGCGTTGCACGCATATCCGAGTAGCTATAGTTCTTCGGTTCATACACGGTCGATTTAGAGAAGCAAGCAAAGAGCCTATTAGTGAGCAGGTGAGGGCTGGATAACGCACGATAACAATAACGGACACGCATGAAAGTGGCGGCCGCTGTGAGTCCAACAGCGTACCCGAGGCACGTCGCGCGTGCTGCTGCTTGGCACGTGCATCAGTCAAATTAACCTTACTCAACCCCTCGTGCGCGCTTGTGTTGAATGTGGGAATAACGGGGCAGTGGCAACAGGAGTGACAGGCTCGTGGCAAGGACCACGCGAGGTTGCTGCCGTTGTTTGGCTCAATTGACTGATAAGGACACGGTGAGGGCAATGGGGCACAGCGTGGGAGATGTGGGTACGATGAGAGCGGGGATGGGGATGCAAAATTGGTGACGGGGATGGGGCAGTCGAGGCAACGAGGGGGCGATGAGATGATGGGGACGCAGGAAGCAAGGGAAGTGCGTCGGGAACAGGCCTAGGGTGCCCATTGTTACTATTGTAGAATGAACGCGTTTGGGGTGCGTCTACGCCATGGAGTCGATGGTTAGCAGGATCGCCGTCGTCGTTTAGCTCAATTAGCGTGTCCGAGCGTGGTCGGCCGTTTAAAGTAGCTGCTGAGAGTGTCGGCGAGTGTGGCGTTGCTCGTGGGAATCACGTACGCGGACAGCGGTCGTTTGGTGGTGGGTGTGTGGAGATTGGATGATGCATATGTGTGCGATGGGCGATGGCGATGTGTCACTAAAGCAAGTTGTTGAAATGGACGGTTAAAAAACAGCGAGCAAGAATAATAAGCTATGTTGTTGCTCAAATACTTACGCCCGTAACGTTTTCCAAGTGGTAACGGATGCGAGGCGCGTGATGCGCAAAAATGATAATTCGACGGCTGGAGACGAAGAAAAAAAGTGCGAGTACTTGCGCACAGTGAGGGAGCATGAGAGCAATGAGATGACCAAGAGTGAGCGCGAGCGCCGAGAGAGGAGAGGCTGGGGGGCATTTGGCCAGTCACAATCCATGCGCCACGTACCTATATACTCTGCGAGTCCATATTTCTATTCGCCGCGTTGGGTGTGGGAACGGCAGCGACGGGGAAGTGACGAGAGCGCGGGGACGTCCGTTGGGGTATAAGGACGTGGTGATGGTGATAGGGGCACGAAAATGGGGATGGGTATAGGGACGTGGGAATGGCGATGCGATGGAATAACGATGACGAGAGGGCGAGAGGGGCGACGAGGGTATGAAAAAAGCAGGGGGCGCGCATCGTCACCGTCGTATGACGCGAATGGGTACGTCGTTTGAGGCGTGTCCGCGCTGCTACTAGAGCCATGTTTGCGATGGATTCCCAGCGTTGTTGCCGGCATGCAACTGGCCTGATTGAGAGTGTCGGGGGCTGTAGCTTGGGCAAGGTTGGCCGGGCGTTTGGCCTTTCATGCGGTGTCATGACCGGTGGAGACTCTGTATGCAGTTGAAGAAGGGCGGTGAGCATATCGATGGGTGCGTGGGGTTGAGGTGACATGTATGTGTGGGGTGGACGAGGACGACGCGCCGCTGAAGCAATGCATACTGTTTAGAAATGACCCAGTGAGTGCAGGTAACAATATGAACATGTTTCCTCAAGTACGTACGTCCAAAGCATTTCTCCCATGGCCTCGTGGTGACCCTGGCCCTTTCCGCGCAAGATATTAAGGATGGGTCGTGAGAGCGAGCATGCAAAAGTATGGCGAGGGTGCGAGAAAGCAGGAGCGAGGAGAAGATGATCGGCACGGGAGACGGGCGAGACAAGTAGCTGGCATGTGGCCAGAAACTAGCCAGATGGTGTGGACTCACCTGGCTACCTTTTTTTTGAGAGTTCATATTCCTATTTGCGAGTACATGTATTCGCGAATACCTTTGGGGGGAATACTGAATATGGCAATCTTAACTCTTTACTCGCACAGCTCTTTGAATGGCCGGATTCGCGAAGCCAGTATTCAGGGTCTGGTCAATAGTGTATTCTCGGGAGTATTCGCGGATCCGGGATAATCTCGGCCATGCCCTAGTTGTGGTCACATTGTAGAGCCAATTGTGGCTCTAGACACAGATAGGTCATTTTTCAGTAGTTTTGGACTCACTTCTGTTTGTCCCGATCCTGGATGAGTCCTTCTGAGTCCATGCCATCATTGCCTTTCCGCTTCACAATCATTCTGCATTTCCGACCCGACTCTGGATTCCGCTTCCACCTTTCCGCCCCCCCCTCGATTATATCAGCATGTGTCCATGCGTTCCTTCATCATCCTGTTCCTGACAATGGCCTCCTGGCCGTCAGGCACCATCCACACTCCCTGACGGGCCCACCCCCTCGTTCCTCAGAGTTTAACGGTAGGGTGATCGGCTCACTGGCTGACAAGAAGATATGGTGAATAAAGGGGGAGGACTGCAGTTGAATGGTGAAGTGGAATATAAGGTCGTCGGCGATGGGGTCGGCGGAGATCACTCGGATGATGGGTGTAGTGTTGGAAGAGGAGTCACTACTCAAGGCGAGTAGATCAGTCAAGGTGAGAGTCAGTGGAAGAGCTATGATTGCAACGGGGGAAGGATACAAGAGGCTGCTTGGGGGAAATCCCTCCGAGCAGCCCTCCTTCTTATATACATGCGTGAGGAGTTATTATTAGTATCTACTGTATCTATCCGCCCTCTCCTTGCGCTGTTCTTTTACTACTCTTGGAATGATCTTCTTGCAGCATAACCTCTTCGCGGAACAATCCTTTCTCGGATTGTGGAGTGAGAACCTTAGTTCTCGGACTGATGTAGGGATCCATCCTTTTCCAGATACTTCCAATCTAAGGTTCATCTGGATTCAATAAATATTCTTATTCACACGAGTGGAGTGGGAATTCCTAATGATATCTCTTCCTATTATGTCTTCAGGTTCCTGTTACTGTATTCCTTGTATAACCGGAGAGGCGGAGAGTTATTGAATTGGCGGAAGCAATCATCATACGCTTATGTTATGCGTTGGCGTAACACAGAGCCTGGACCGTTCCTGGGTCTGGATCTTCCATCCCGCACAAGAGACGCATCATTGAGCCTCGACCGTCTCGATCTTGCTTTCCAGCCCTTTCATGTGCTCCGGGAGATTGCCCATGATGTCGAGTGCATATCCAGATCTTGGGATCTTTGCGTATCTATCTCTTCCCATTTATTCCTCTCCTTTCCATGTGATTTTCCTCCGGACTCTTTCCCTTCTGCTTTTCCGCCTTCTATCCTCTCCATGGCAACACTAGTGAGGATGGCACTTGGGATTTTCTTCGTCTCTGTCCTGTATATAGTCTGCTAGCTTCCTGCTTGATTTAGCATGTTTCCTCTCCCCTCCAGTATGCTGTGCGAGTTTCCATCCTTTCCGTTTGAGTTACAGATCGATCAGTCTTCAGAGCATTCCAGTGTGTTCGCTGTTGACTTCCGAGTTTCCAGTCGAGTTCCTATCAGTATTCCCGTCCTCCATCACTCTCCATTCCTCACTTTCCGTTCCACCATGTGGATTCCGTTTGGATCATGTTCCATATCCATCTCACGGGTTTTCCCTCTGTCCGTTCTTGACCTACACCCCTACGGGTCAATCTGTCAGAGTCGTGCAGGTCCGCAAAGGTCTGGATCAGTCCGAGAGACGGAGGAACGAGGTTGGCGAGTCCGGGCACGCGGAGATGGACATCTGACTTCTGGAGTCGACACAAAGGGGACGGAGGACCTCAAGAGCTGCTGCAAGGCAGGATAGATAGGGGGAAAGACGAGATACTAACTCTGCCACTCTCCAGAGGAGGTGGCTGGTATATATACAGGAGACTATCTAATAGGAGTATGGAAGGAATGAATGGAGAAGTAGGAAGACTACGGGAATGAATAAGGAGCGTGTGGACTGAGAAGGGAGAAGAAGGGAAGCATGTGGGAAGAGTGAGGGGATCATCGGGGAGAAGCCCGGGGGCTGCGGGTACCAGGCCAAAGGGAGCGGGCCCATGATGGGGGAGGTCTGGCCACCCAGAGGGCAAGGAGGGGGCCGGAGTGGTCCGGAGTTCCAGCTCTTTGAGTGGAGGTGGTCCTCAGGGTCCGGACACATGTCGCAGTTGTGACACAATCTCCTGAGTCTCCGTGCTCACCCCCACTACCCATCTTTCAGCAGGTGGGCCGGTCTTCATCAATAAACACTGCTTTTATTCTACATGCATGACTGATAGTCAGTCTCTAAAAAATATTCAAGTCCTACACCCACAGAAATTGAACTTGTGAATTTTTGCTTTCAGCCCACACAGCCACATGTAGCTGGAGCCAGAACTATCACTTTCAAGAATATATTTGTGGCTCCGGATTCAATTCACTCCAGAGATGCAATATTCTAGGAGCTCACTGGATTCATGAATATTTTTTGGAGTAGGAATGAGAATAAGATTGTGAATAGGTGTCACGACCTCGACATGCTGCACACCAAGTCCAGACCTCCGCTCTGCTCCTACCCAATTCCGGACTCCGGACTAGGTGCAGCCACCATCACTCCGAGGTCCTCCACACCACTCCATGCCCCTCCTCACCCTCCGGAGTGTCCGGAGTTTGTCCTATTTCTCCGACTAGTCTTGGACTAGTACTCCCTGTGCGCGGGCTTCTGCCTGAACCACTTCCCATTGTTCCTTTGCTTCTTTCCTTTATGTCCATACATTCCTGACACCTCCATTCACTAGTTTTCACACTCCTATTTCCACCCTTCATGTATATATACCAGCTGCCCCCTTAGGGGTGCAGCAGAGTTAGTATCTTGTCTTTCCCCCCCATTTGTCCTGCTCAGCCGCAACTCCTAAGTTCCTGTCTCGGTTCCTGTCGACTCCGGAAGTCAGACGTCCTATTCCGCACGCCCGGACCCTTAGGATCCTCCGTTCCCACTCGGACCCTTTCCGGACCCTTTCGGACTTGCACAACTCTGACAATAGGGGCAATCAATCCTGAATATCTTGATTCTGGGAGTATGAATACTAAATCTTGCTGAGCCCTATTTTTGTACTAGGAAGTCCAGCAGTAGCTGTACTTCCATGAGTGTCAGAGTCATGCAAGTCCACAGAGGTCCGGGCAACTCCAAGCAAGGAAGGAGTTTGGGAGTTGGTCCGGAGATGCGGAAGAGCAGCCTGACTGCCAGAACCCGCAGGAGGAGGCAGGACTTATAGGAGCTGCTGACGGGCACAAAGGGTTTTGGGGGGAAATGATGAGATACTAACTCTGCTGCTCCCCAAAGGGGACAGCGTGTATATATACAAGAATGTACCTAATAGGAATATGGACTAATGAATGGAGAAGCGAGGGAGTTGGGTGGAACAATAAGGAGTGACAGGAAGTGACAGGGAACACGTGGAACTGTTTGGGGAGAAGCCTGAGCTGCCTGGGTCCAAAGGAGGAACTCTGAGAGGCCTTCCAGAGGGCAGGAGTTGGAGTGGAGTTGTGTGGAAACTCAGAGTTGGGTGCGGATCAGGCCCGGAGTATGTCGAGGTCATGACAGTGAGCTCTAACCTTGCCTGACCACCCTGCATAGGCTTGTAAATTGAGATGTATGAGCAGAAGCAAATTCACCACACAGGATTTGCTTATGGTTGCCCATGATCACTCCTTTGCCATCTTGCATAACCCTTTGCTCAAGCTGGCTCAAGTCACTGGAAGCAAATACTGTGCACAGGGTGTCATTCATAGGGTGTTGCTTGTCATCACTGGGGACAGGCAATGCCCTATGAAACCCTGTGCACAACGCGACCTATGTGACATAAGCCGGATGCAAGGATCAGCTCAATCAACTCATAGTGATTAATGGTCAAGCCACAGTCAAGCTGCACATCTGGAGCACAAACAGCTCAGTAGCCTAGAATTAGGCAACCTAAAGCATGTGGTACGAAGTAGAAACGATGTAGCTACGAGAAACTAGAATAATTGACTAAGTAAGTAAGACCTAAATAGCAAATTAGATATTCCAATATATTAAATATCAATAATGATTGCACTCCCCCTCGTTGGAGTCATCCTCGTGCGCAAACACATCTCCCAAGACCATAGTGGCTCTAAAAAGCTCAGCCTAGTCCTTGCTTGGGCTCTCCCCTCTAGACTTGCGCTCCCCCCGACGCTTCACTGCTCCTATCACCATGAGCTCTTTATTCATGGTCTTGCACTTCTTTGGTATGTCCTTGTCAAATCGCCAATGCCAATCAAGCTCCTTATATAGTGGCTTGCTCTGGATGTCCTGGATGTCTGTACAAGGCTTTATCTGGGCAAAGTTGTGTTGCTTTTTGGCAGTGGCGGCACGCCGCACCGCCACCGCCTTCATCCCCAGTGAATCAGCCCCAGGTCTCCAAGGTTCCCTCACAAAAGGCAACAAATACTGCCTCAAGGTGTGGGAGCGTGGGGGCCAGGCGGGCGATCGCATCAATCATTAATCAAGTCTGGGCACGTCCATGGCTTCAAGTTGAGCATGACCAACCGCTCTTGTGCCTTGCTCAGCTTCACTTGTGCCTCTGCGCACCCTCTTCTGCATCCTCTGCACAAATATGTAGCTGTTTAACTTCCTCTGGAAGTTGTAGCCGCGCTGCTTTGACTCCCCCAGCTCCTTCCACATGAGCTCCAGTGGTGATGGTGATACTGGTGCGGTGTTTAATGAAGGTGTCGGTAGTGGGTGGGTTTTTTATTGAGTCTTTCATGATTGGACTTCAGCTACGTGATATGCGTGTCCTAGTGAGGTTTTCTGAACCCCATGGTATTGCAAAACTTCGTGCAGCGACGGGCTGCGATATACTTTCCACCCAGGCATAAAGGTTGAGCCAGCTTAGGTAAGCTCATTTGTCTCAATTTGGTAGTCGCACATCCACTCTGGCACACTCGACTGCAACAAGCTTCAGGCTTGGCAGCATTGAGTTTCTATGTTTTTATCAGTTGGAATATCCCCGATAGATTGTTTTTATCAATATGTCCAAGGAAAATATACTTAATTCCCCCTCTATTGTTCCAAAATGCACACACCTGAATTTCAATTTTTTTGAATTTTGAATTTTTGGGTTGGACAGTTTTATCTACTACTAAAATAAAGGCCATATGTCTATTTAAAATCATGTAAAGTGCTCTGTGCGAAGCCTGAAGCTCCTTGACCGTCCTGTGTGACCCTCCAAGACCCTCCGCTCGAGCCGGCTCAAGTCGCCGGAAGCAAATCCTGTGCACAGGGTTTCATAGGGCGTTGCCCGTCCTCATCATCACTATTATGACCATCTGCCACCTTCTGCCACTCACCGCCAGCGCAGGCGGTGCGCGTACATGTACACGCTTCCCGCCACGAACGTCAGCTCGGCCGAGTAACATGACAGCCCTCTAGCACCCCGGTGTTCTATGTCTAATTGGGAGTAGGGTGGCTTCAAACCCTTGTTCATGCTGGAAGGATACGGCCCTGCCATACTGGGCAAGGCCAGGCAAATAATTGACACTCGACTCTTACGGCACTGCGGAGCTCGAGTATATATAGTAATACATGCCCTTGGCGGCATTATGAACGCGTTCGCCGTTCGGTGTACACTCTGTCATGACTTCCTCCTCCCAATCTCCGACTACCGTCGAGCCGATCGAAGTTCCGGTCATACGGCCGTCCCTAGATGGGACGCAGGCGAGCTCTCCTCACGACGAAGAGCAGGCGAAACCCGAGCCTCAGGCAGAATATGTCACGGGCAGGCCGTTGTATATGGCTCTCGTTGGCGTCCTCCTCAGCATATTCTTGTATGTGCCGCCGCGCCAACTATGCAGCTTGACGCGTTAGCTCATTGAGCCTGGTCCAAAAGGATTGCCATCGACCAGACCATCGTCGCAAATGCCCTGCCTCGCATTGCATCCGTTTTCAACGCGTTGCCTCAGCTCGCTTGGATTCCCACTTCGTTCCTCCTCACGCAGACCGCCTTCCTCTTGATATTCGGGCAATTGCCGCTGCTATTCCCGTCGAAATGGGTAGGTCGATTGCCGAATTGCTATACCATAATCGCCGACGCTCACTACAGCCAACAGGTCTTCATATGGGCGCTTTTCATATTCGAACTCGGCTCATTGCTCTCTGGTGTCGCCACGACTATCAACTTCCTCATCTTTGCAAGGGCGTTCCAAGGTGTTGGTGCGGCTGGAATCTTCGTGTCAGCAATTGTAAGCTTCCATTCCTTAATGTACTTTCCCGGTCAAGCTAATACGGTCGGATAGTCAATGGTCGCGGACGTATGTCGCACGCCATTTTCAGGCTCTGATTTTCGGCTAACATGTTGCGTACCAGCTTGTACCAATTGAAACGCGTCCCAAATTTTTGGGCTGTACGTTTCATAGCGCATCTCTCCTAGCATCTTCTCACGCGAGGCTCCATTAGCATTTGGAGGCGTGTACGCTGTCAGCTCCATCATAGGTGTGTACTGTCCTGTTTTGGTGCGCTGAAAACAGTCGAGTTGTCTCAACCTATGCCCTACAGGACCGTTGCTCGGTGGTGTATTTGTGCAACACGTCAGCTGGCGTTGGTGCTGTGAGGCTTATTTCCCTGCATTGTCCAATGTCGCGCTCATTTCGATTCTGGCCATCAGTCTACATCAATCTGCCTCTCAGCGTCCCCACCTTCGCCGCGATACTCTTCTACGTAAAGGCAAAGCCCCCACCCGGCCTTGCTGGGAAGAAGTCCCCGAGCAGTGAAGTGATCGAATCGAGCCACACACTAATGGGTTCCATCGTGCTCTCGATAAACAATTTCTTCCGCAAGATGGCAAAATTAGACTGGCTTGGCGCAACCCTCGTGCTTGGATTCACCACATGTCTCGTCGTGAGCACCTTGATGTTTTCGACAGCTGATTTTTTTGTCTGACCTCATCATGCAGCTCGCGTTGCAATGGGGCGGCAACACGAGTATGTCGCTTGGCCTTGGTTATTCGAATAGCTACTTACCCAGATCGCGTTTGCCCAGAACCTTGGAATTCGGGCGATGTGATTGCGGTGGGTCCTGCTCAGACAGTGCATCGTCATCATTTCTGAATTCACGCCTGTCTTAGACATTTGTTGTTTTCGGCGTCCTGCTCGTCCTTTTCATCCTTTGGCAGTTCTACAAGGGGGACAGGGCACTTCTTCCCCTCCATCTATTCAATAGCATGACTGTGTAAGTCTCTCGCCCTCACGATCACATCTCTGGACTAAGCGTCTTCGGCATGTCGCAGTGTTGGGTGTTGCATCTGTGCCTTCTTCACAAGGATGGCATTCTTCATGGCTATATACTATCGTACGTCCGATAGCAGTGTCCCCACAAAAAGCATTAACTCACACTGGGCAACGTTCATGCGCCTAGTACCACTAGTAAGGGACCATCAGCATCACTTTTCTTCCTCTGAAAACCAAATGTCTGCCATAGTACTTCCAGGCTGTCAAAGGACACTCAGCACTCAAGTCCGGGTATGGCAATTCCCATTTTTATACTCCAAATAAGCTACTGATACCGCTCTCGCAGCATCGACCTCATCCCGCTCGTGCTGGCTCTCGTTTTTACATCTGCAATCGGCGGCATGCTCGTTTCCGTATGTCCGCAGTTGCCTATCTTGCGCCGTAAAATTTATTTTTACTGATACATTGCTATACAGAAAACAGGAAGGTTCGTACGACCCATGTGTTCTCGCATAAACCTAAATCATCCTACACCGTAGATTCTGGCACCTTCTCTTCTTTGGGCCACTGGTCGGAGCAGTCTGCTATGGAGTGTTTTTTAGCATCAACGAATACACGAGCTGGGGAAAACTCATCGGCCTCCAGTATGCTTATTCTCTCACTCACGCTGTCAAGCTCTCATATTGACATATGCCGTAGGATCGGCGTTGGCATTGGCATTGGGTGCACCCTGCAAAACACGGTCGTGGCGGTACAGGTAAGGTGAATGCAGCCTCTAGTGTACTGGCCTTACTTCGTTCGTATCCGTATGTTTAGGCTACTGTTCGCAAGGATATGATCCCGCAATCATCTGCGCTTGTTACTTTCTCCCAGTTTATTGGGGGTGTATTAGGTGCGTAGTTGATCGACTATACTTGTGTCCCTTATTCAGGTAGCTAATCATTGACATCTTTGAACCAGGTATTGCCATTGCGGGGTGAGAGCCGTTATTCACACTTGTGTGACCCCGGGCCTTAATGGTTTTGTTTCATGACAGTACAATCTTCCAAAACAAACTTGCATCTGGGCTCCGCGAGTTCGCGCCCGACGCACCATACGATGTACGTCCCTCGCTCACCCCTTCCTCCCCCCCTCGATAGTTCTGATGCACCGATGATATTGAAACACAGCTTCTCCGGCAATCAGTTGAAGCCATAGCAACCCTCCCGCCAGACCAAAAGGCAGGTGCCATCCACGCATACGTGGAAGCCCTCAAGCTCGTCTTCGCCTCGCTGGGCGTCACAGCCAGTGCGCTTTGTTCGGTCTCGACGCTCTTGATTAAGGATATCAATTTGAGGACGCTTGCGCGCGAGAGGGCTGCGGCAGCTAGGGAGGGGGAGGAGGAGGAGAAGGAGAAGGAGAAGGGCGAGGCGACGGTATAGATTATAATGGATGCTAATTAAGTATTAGCACACCCTTTTCTGCTCCCTTGGGTCTATTTTCCCTCCCCCTTCACTCTATCCGTTATGGCCCCCCAATGTATACGAACACGACAGTCTCGAAGCATAAGCATTCATGTTTTCTAGTTAACTATTAGGGGGAAATCATTGCGCATGGTTCGAATTAGATGGCATTAAATGCGAGCGTGAGGCGCTCGGGCGGGCACTGCTTTCTCCCTGTGGCACCCCAGCAACTATATATTATATAAGTAGCATGACGTATCATCCTGGCGACTACATACCTAACATCATCTTCAAGCTTCCACCGCATTTGTTGTCCAACCTGAATACTAATGCCAGAACTCCCAGGTGGGCGCGTGCCCAATGTACATCACAACTTCGGCTGAATTTCCATCCTTGATTGTAATATCTAGAAGTTGAGAGAGCTGCATCTCTCGTTCGGCAAATGGCCGCCGGACGCACAATCGAACGCGTTGAAACGACCGAGGACACGATCGTGTACTGTGGCATCTCGAATGACGAATTTGTTCGCGGCGTGTTCTTCTATCTTCTCGGGTACCATTCTTTTCTGAAAGAGTCCAGCTTCTATAGGCCAAGGAGATTATGGGAAGGATACTTCTCGACGTTGGGCGGTACGGGAAACTCTTTTATTTTAGTTTGGACGGCGCAGGGAGAATGCCCGTGTTCCATCTTGGTATGACTGGGAATCTACAGGTTTATTGAATCCCTCTTCCGGCTCCAGGAACGGCGTCTAAGTAAGCTGTGGGGCACTTTACTTCTATAGCGCAAAGGCAGTGTGCCCCTCGAGTACCAGCGCAAAGCAAAGTCTTCTGATCAATGGCCACCCCGATTTATGAAGGTATGTCCATCACGCACTTCGACTATCCTTTCCTAGTATCGACTCTGTCAGTTTATTTTACACTTTTCCGGTGACGAAACCTCTCCCGGTCCAGAGTTGGCCTTCATAGACCCACGTAGATTGGCCCGAATCAGGCTACTCGACGATCCTCTGAAGGAGCCCCCCATCTGCGACCTCGGGTTTGATCCTATCCTTGGTATGCCCTCGGTGGAGGAATACAAATCTCTCTTTCAAAAGAGAAAGTGCCCAGTCAAAGCGCTTTTGTTGGACCAATCCTTTAACGCTGGCGTTGGCAATTGGGTGGCAGGTTTGCCGTATTCATTTGAACACTGTCGACCCAACTGCCACTCATTGCCGGCCTAGATGAAATCCTTTACCATGCGCGGATTCACCCAGAACAACGGACAAACACTCTTACCGAAGCGCAGATTGCAGAGATGCATGCCCAGACCATCTACGTCTGCAGTACAGCTGTCGGCGTCAACGCCGACTCCTCGAAATTTCCTACCTCATGGCTGTTTCGCCACCGCTGGGTAAGCGAGTTTAAGCGTCCACATCGACGCAAACCGTCTCACGTCCCTCAGGGTAAAGGAAAGAAAATCAAGGCCGATTTTAAGCTTGTACGAAGTTCTATCCAGGGCATACCCACTCTTATCCCGCCGACCGTAAAGTGCTGATTGTTTTCTAGCCGTCAGGAGATCCGGCGACGATAAAGTGGTTGACTGTGGGGGGCCGCACCTCTGCTTTCGTCGTGGAGCTCCAGTCTTTGCCTCGGGCAAAAGGAAAGGATGGCGGTGAGGCAAGTACTTCAAATCTGATACTCATGACCAGAATACTGACGCTCCGTCGCAGATAAAGAAATCGGATGTACAAACCGAGAGCAAATACTTCCCAAGCACTTCCAAGCGGAAAAGGTCGCTGGAGGCAGGGGATGAAGATTTGCTTGAGGACACCACGGCTCTCGTCCCAGAAGTAAAAACCGTGGTAATTAAGCGGACTTCAGTGCGAGGCAACAACCTGGGAGTCGCTGAAATCACTGATCTAAAGGAAATGGAAAAGGGTGGTGATAACAAGCCGCTTACAAGGGCATCGAAACGAAGGAAAGCCGAGGAAGATGAAAGATCCGCCTCCCAGCCCAAGGGGCAACCACCCCCGAAGCGGACTCGTAAAGTAGGCAGCTCATCCTTATTCCTCTAGCTCATTACCTGCAGCTCTGATAAACGCCTCCTAGAGTGGACGACACTGACCCCCTAATATATGTAGTATAATCCAATAAAACTTGTCTCTTTACCCATCCCTCACATCTATTCCACGGGTCTGCAATGCAATGCAAAAAGCCTGCTTTTGGATATATTATGTACCGCCCGGACTAATCCTCGTCGTCTTCCTCGCTCTCATCCTCGCCGTAGCTCTCTTCTGCCTCATCGTCGATGAAGCCATTCATACTGCCATCCTCGTCGCTGTCCTCCTCGTCTTCGTCTTCATCTTCCTCGACGCTATCCCCTTCGTCACTGTCCCCACCAAGTTCGACATCCTCGACGCTCCCTTCCTCATCTCCGCTCTGATCCTCTACCTCTACTTCCATCTCCGTCGCCTCATCTTCATCATCCGAGCTCTCACCCTCCACGTATCTCGTCACCAATCCGGTCTTGCGCTTCTTCCCCTTACCGGTTTTTTGCGTAGCCGGCGCTGCTGGGGCAGTGCGCAGGTCTATCTGCGAGAGGACGAGGTCAAGGCGTCCGTTCAGAGTGAGAAGTCGGTCTTGTAGTAAGAGTCGAGAGGACAGGGTTGCGTGGAGGCCAGATAGACGAGAGACAAGATCGGGGATCTTACGGGCGTAAAGGCACACGTGTGAGCTAAGGCGGAATGCGCAATGGAGAGAGTGATACGGAGGCAGCAACTTACGTTCATCAAATGAGCCGTATGGACCACGAGAACAGCTTTGACCCATCGAATGAGAGCCGATCCGCGCTGCGCACTCGCTCCCCCGCCTCCGCCCTTCAAGTTGGCCCCCCGATGCCCTCGCGCTAACCGCTCAACGCAGGCCGTAACCAGCGGTACAGCAAGCTGAGGCGGAAGTCTCTGCACGGTGTTCCGTATAATCGTCTGGTCAGAATGCGCAAGACACGTTTCGAGCAGACGGGCGTCGGAAGAGTGCAGCGCCTGCGTGAGCGTCCGCGACAGCGCGTTCGCAGGAACCGGTATTATACGATCATCTCCCGAAGCCCCCTCCTTCGCTGCGTCAGCCCCTGCCCCGCCAGCTGCTTCTCCCGCGCTGGCCTCTCCGGACAGCGTCTTCAACCGCTGCCCAAGACTCAGTTCCGCCAGGTCCACGTCCAAGTCACCCTCGATCGGTGCGGGTGCATCTCCAAGTGCTGAGTCGTCTCCCAATTCAAACCCAGATCGGATCGCCATCGTATTTGATTCGGTGTACCGTCGGTTGCTGCCACCCTGTGCACAAACGATTTGTTAGTTCGAAGCTCTCGTGACTGAGAAGGCGAGATATTCACCCCAGCATCGGGAGCTGCGCTACTTAGCCCAATCTTTGACTCCCCAGCAACGCTGATTGTGGGAATAAAATTACCACTATCATCAAGGTATTGCTACAAGCATCACCCAATGATTAAAAACTGGGCGAACATAAAAATTAAAAAGAGACGAACCAGGGTATCAAATACCGGCTTTATACCGCCCAGCAGTCGGACAACGCCAATACGGCCGGGTTCTTTCGAAAACGTTGCTGCTACAATCCCAGCATCGCCCGACCCACTCTTCTCGGATGTTATCGAGGACACGATAGATTGGGGGGTCAATGTGGATACCGTGCTCTTGTCTTTTTTCGAAGAAGCTGCAGCGGATGAGTCGGCGGGAAGTGCAAAAACAGATACGGTTCCAGAAGCGGCGACGGCAAGAAGAGTTTGTTGGGCGGAAGATGGATTTGAGGGCTGCACGGCCAATGCAATCTGCCGTACATCTGATTCGAGCGGAAGAGACGCGACCATCTTCCCCTCAACCCCACCCGGGGTAGATGGTATGTCCCATACGTTGATGACCCTATCGTTCTCTGCGGCAGATACCACTCGGTGTGAAGGCACAGAGCCCCGAGATTCTCGAGCGGGGAATGTATCATCCCATTCTAGCGCAAATACCGGAGTAGAATGCCCAGTAATGGACGACAGCTCTTTTGGCTTTTGCGCGTCCGTGGCACTCGCGCCAGTGACTGTACTCGGTGTTGCAAATAAGCGGATGTTATGTCGGGCTGCTAGGACATGGGTTTGTCCAGCGCTGCTCTCGACACCAGGACGCAAGGCCAGACATGTGTACGGTATCCGATCGTCATTTTTCCAGTTAGTCAATACTTCATTCTTGGCAGAATGCCATGACCGGATGGTGCCGTCTTCGCTCGAAGACCATAATGGCGAACCAGGTGGAAGCCCCGATGAGAGGGATAGTATGGGTGATACGCTGGAAGGGTGGGACAAGGTTCGTATGATTTTGCCGTGCGTCGGGGAGAAGAATACAATGGAACCGTCGGAAAGGCCAAGAGCAACGACCTGGATGGTTTTGGGGCTTTGTTCAGCGGCGGCAACGGCAGCAGCAGCGGTACTTCCACGCTTCTTCCGCTTTTTCGAAGAGAGATCGGAAGATGAATCTGATTGCGCGAACTCGGTCCACTTCAACGCGGTCACCCGAGAAGTCTCTAGGATATGCTCGGACAAGACTCGCCCAGTGGTCGTATCGAATACCCGGAGACGATGTTTGTCGACCGTGAGGGAAACAAGAGCGAAAAGATCTCCATCTGGAGAGTACGCCGATAACGTAGTGACGGAAGAAGTGCCGACCAGAACTGGCTGGGCTATCGTTCCAGTCGCGGTAGGGCGATCCCGGGGTGGTTTACCGCCGGATTTTTTGGATTTGTTCGAGGCCGGTGCCATGGTGGTATAGAACAAGCTGCGCTGCGGAAAACAAATTAGAGCACATGTTTGAGATCGACGAGATTAGCGTGGTACGCGCCCGTACCTCGAATGCAATATTGTCCCGAGCGAGCGGCCGTAAAAAAAAAGTCGCGTCCTTTGGCAATTTGATTGGTCATGTTTGCGTGATCAGAGGGTGCTGACTAATCTGGCTGAAGCTCCGACTCAAACGCTACATGTATTATCCCAAATTCCGCCAGTATCCTTCGTCTCGTTCAGGACAGTCAAAAGGGATATGAGATACTTGGCTGAAACACCAGGATCATCGACGCTTTCGTCGTGCGCATTGTTCCGATTTGAACCTCGGTCCCTGTCTGATCACAGCGGAGCGTTCATGTAGTGGCAGTGTAACACTCTAATTCTCGAGAGCTCGAGTTTTTTTTACCCAAAGAGCTGCGAAGGAAAGGGTACTCATAGTTTGACTATTATATTATTGTAGCAAGTATTTCTACTCTTTTGTATGCTAAGCCTTTTCGGATACATGTACAGGCGGCATTAGACATATCCAGAGAACAGCAAGTTAGACTTTTTCGAACGACGAAACAATTAGGAGAACGACCCTGCGCTGTGAATAGAGGAGAGAAGAGAATGGGATAATTAAGCTCGTGGCTAATGCTTGATGCCGGCGGAGATGTCGATGCTCTCAATTAGGACACTCCAGGCGACCTCCATGACTCTCCATAGCGAGTCATCAGCGATGCCGAGTTTGCAGACGTTGCTCCACAGCCCGTGGATGTTCCTGCACCGTTCGATGAGCGCATTGGTGGAGTGTGCGCTAGCGAGGGCAGAAGAGAGCTTCCGGAGTGTTCCGCTGACGCACGAGTCGAGGCGGGGAAGCGACGATGGAGGGAGCGGCAGAAGCGAGGACATGAGGATATCACAGCGCTTGGTGTAGAGGTAGTCGTGGAGGATGCGGAATGATTCGGGATGGGGGAGCGATAGCCGGACGACAGGGACAGTGATGGTGTGTGTTTTGTTGCTTCGGAGCCTGGGCTGCGGGTGGCGAGGAGCAAGAGGCATGAGGGGAAGGCTGGCACAGTGGGCGGCAAGAACAAGTGCGTGGAATGGATAGAGATAACCCTTGCCGGATTGCTCGTTCAAGACCGCAAGCATGTGTGTGGGAAGAGTAGCGCTGACGTCCCGAACGGTGAGATCCATGTCGCGGGGGATGGATGTTGACGAGACACCGCCCGCGTCGGTCACGACGGACATTATGCCCCTGGTAAGTCTAATATGTGCAGATGTTAGAGAGATCTCGAGAGATGAAAAGCGATGATTTTACTTACTGTGGGGACAGGGCGTGAAGCTTTCCAAGGACGTATGACATAGGCGCGCCCTGGTAATCAGGATCGACGTCGCCGATCACATAGGGATCAACCTCTGGCATGGGGAAGATGGGAAGCTGGCGAGGAAGAGGTGGCAGTCCATTGCGGGGCTCCATCGAGGCAAAGTGACCCCAGGTGGCAGAGGGAGTGCGGTTAGAGCCTAAAGCCGGTTGTCAGTGTCAATCTCCCTGGGAGGGCAGCAAGAGGACTCACGGGTTGCCATTGTAGTAGTGTGGGAAGTAGGGAGTAGCGCTGGTGAGTTGCAGAGGGGATTGGTGGTGCTGAAGATGCAGATTTGCAGCTCATCCCGCCGCGCTTTTGAACGTCGCTGGCGCTCATGTTGAAAGGGATTTCACCAGACCAATCTCGCTGAAAGGGAGTGCGCACGAATATAGAAAGGGAATGGATTCGATCGCATAGCACACCGCAAACGGCGAGAAGTTTAGGGATGGCGCTGGTTTCAAGTTGTCGAGTGCAAGCTGAAGTGTAGTCAGGATTCCAAGTGCGACCAGGCCACAGGCTGCCACCATTCTGTGTTTAGCCCTGTGTACGCCGCTCCCACACGCCTGGACGCGGGTTTCTGCTTGGTGTTTCGCGCGCACTGGCGAGCGAAACACCAAGCTGAAACTCGGGGGGAGGTGGTGGTGAGTAGGAACAGGCTGCTCCGATCCGCACAAGCTCATTGTGTCTTCGTCTTCATCCCGAAACAAGCCCATTGACGGCCCAAAAAGGAGATTAGTCATCCCAGAGCGCGCGCGGAGCTGGCCACAGAAATAGGCGCACGTGACCTCGCGCGTAACCCCGCCACCTCCGACGTGCACGGATTGAGGACACGCAGCGCGAGCGCCTTTGTCCCCCTCCAGAGCAGGGCCCTTTGTCCTCCCCCGGGGACAAGAAAAATATCCTGCGCATGCTCCTGCGCTGCTTTCATCCCAGTCGGGAACCTCCGATGGAACCGGAAGAACGGACACGCTAGCAGCCCACTATGTCATCGCGACCACCGCCTTTCTCATGCCTATATACTCGCACCAATATCCAACTCTACTACGGCGTTGAAAGTGGCTGCCTCATGCCCCACGCTCGAGCTCCAGAGCCAGCTTAATCCACTCCGAGGAGTTCTTTTTTCGCACCACCTACCGCGCAAGGCAGGTATATTTTCTCGTCAGAAGGTGGCGGATTTCCGATCCTACCCCCGGCATTGAACGTTTCTCAGCTGCATTCGTCCGCCACCACCATCAGATTCATCATACGAGTTCAAATCCGAGCCGTGATCATATCGCTGCCTGCTGCACAAGTTTTCAACTCCTGCGTCTCTCTGGATTCCTTATATATATCGACCCTGAGGCGCAGGGCCTTTAAATGTCCTACGTTGGGTGGGAACGTGTCCTCTTGGACCACCTCAGCTCGCCTTATGACTACTCCACAAATATTCTCCGGGATTGAGCTGGTAGATACATAGCTAGTAGGAGACTGATTTGCGGAAGCTTGCGTGTCTTGTGTCTCCGCTTGAGAAACCTCTACGTGGCGTCTTCTACTCGTTTTTTCGCTCCAGGCAACCTCTCCAGACTCTGGCATCGCTCTTGGCCCTGCTTAGGCTCTTGCACTGGACCGCTAGTTATATAACACCGTCACCATAGCTTGCGCTGCCATGGCTGCCACTTAACACACGGCTTGACGCCGTCTTGACCCCTTTCGTCGTCAACCTAATACGCGTAGCTATAGAAGATATGAATTGCGCTTTTATCGATATGGATGCGCAGTGTGGGCTCTAGCCCAAATATAATCGCCGGAGACAAGTTTGCGCTCGGGGATCGGCGATAGGTGTAAGTATTGGTATGGCTAGCCTCCTAGTCATAAATCGCTCTGCATCATCCCGAAGGCGATGTGCGTTCAAGGCTGGGTTCTGGAAGGCGTGAATATCTTAAGGCGGTCCAGATATCATGTCTTTTCATGCGCAAAGGCAATCCAGAAAGCCCGCCGGTGGCCATGTTAAGTAGGCCAATAAATATTGCTACATACAGAGGCAAGTGTAGCAGGAAGGATCGATCTCGAGAAAATGCGCCGCAGCGCGTCCTGGAGGACTGTGATTACATAAGCAAATGTTGAACCTTTGGATTTCGTCGCTCGGTCAGGCTCAGTCTCCCCCACTCCCGCCACCCGTTTTTCGAGAGCGCCGCCCAGATGGCACCCTCCAACGATAGCCCAGAAGTTCAAGAGACTGAGTTGAGATCTAGGGCGCCCCCTTCCGAGGGTGCAAGCGGCAAAGCTCGAGAGGATACAGGGTCGCCCAACGATCACCTAACACCAAGCTTCACGCCCCTAGATGAGGAAGACGGGGAAGACCATGACGACGGCGACGAACTGGTCGAGTCTGAGGGAGGCGTGGATACGCCCAACGGAAAGATTATGTGCGTATTGATAACATCTCTAACTGCGACATCCGCGACTTATCCGCTGATCACTGTGTTAAACCAATCTTAGATGGTCTACCAAGCTTACGTGGAAACTCATCAATGCTATAAAGGATGACCCCATCGTTCGGAAGGAGATTTTTCTCCCATTTGGAAGCGGCATCGCGCGCTATAAATCCCTTCATTACACTCGGCTCGCGAACATTGTCTTCGGCGACTCTGTCACGTATGGGAAAAGGTTTAAGGCGTATAAGGAGGAGAGTAGAATAAAGAAGAACAAATTTATACAGGCCGTCGTCAATAAACTGCGAAAGTAAGCATCTTTGAAAGATTCCGTCGCTATTAACACCACCAACGCTTGGGTTTTCTAGGCTTCGTGTTGCATCCCATACATATACCCAGCAGCTCGGAGAAATTGGAAAGGACGTTCAATGTGAAAAGGATATCACGAAACTTACGAAACAAGAGGATATAGACGCGTTCAGTATGTATATCCTCTTCACCGAGCTGTACTGCTGGACCAATAATAACCTGGCTATACAGAAAAGATAATTGCCGAATTTCCATGGTTTTTTGACCTTCGGGATATTCTCGCCTCGATGCCCAGCGCACCTCCCCGCCAAAATGTGAAAGGGTCTGGCTCTGCTATCACGTCTAGATCTCACGAAGCCATGGATGTTGACCCTGAATCCGAGTCTGACCTCGAAAATGGCGACAACGAATCCGAGAGCAAAATTTCGCCTTCGCCCGCGCCGGATGGAATGCAGGATGACTCAGAGGAGACTAAATCCTCGCTGACCTCAGATAAAGAGGTAGACGCCGTGTCAGATCAGGATTCTGATGCGGCTTCGTCACCCGCCTCCTCAACTCTCTCCGCCTTCTCCGCTACGTCCCGGCATTCCACCCCCTCCGAGTCGATCACTGCGCGCGAGTCAGCAGAGAGTACACCTGAGCCCATCGACGCACCAGCCGAGGAAGATTCTGACGACGATGAATCTGATAACCTGATCGCGAAGTACTGCTTTCAAATGCAGAAGATTCAGATGGCGGAGATCGAACTCGAACGCGTTCGGCTTGATGCCAAAGTGCAGCTCAAGCTTGCCGACCTGGAGTATCGCGGGAAGAAGAGAAAGCTGGAGGCCAAGGAGAAGGTTCAAATGAAACGCCTTCAAGTCGAGAGCGAGCTGAAAGCGAAAGAGCTTGAGATCAAAAGGTGCGAAGTGGAGCTGAAGTTGAGGGGGTTGGATTATCAAAGGGAGGTTCATCGGTCGGAGATGCTCCGCTTGCAGCAGCAGGCGAGGATGGGAGCTAACCCTTAGTGGCGCCCACCCAGCAGCCGTTCCTCCTTTGGTGTCTTTGGATGGATATATAGTACGCACTCAGTTCTTTAATTTCGAGTATTGTCCATTTTCTTGATATACTCGAGTTTCACTGTATAGTACATATTATTATGACGCGCTCAAAAATTTTCGATTAGTGCCCCCCCCCCCCCCATAGTGGTTGCCACAGCGCGTTCAATATCTGTAAATTCCCTCTCACCCGAGCCGACCCGCCTATAACTGAAGTTGTGTGCCGAGGCAGCTTGGGCAAGTCCTCTCGATCAAACTTCTCGGTCTTGCGCTGCCGACCCCGCCAACCGCCGTCTCGAATGTGGTAACGCCATAATCGTGATCGACTCATGGCGCTCCGGAGGGCGCGCCGCCATTGCAATCTTCGCCGTCGATTTTCGACCTCACCGCCGGTCTCAGTCCCGCACGCGGCGGGTAAAAAGCGCTCAAAGGCTGTGCGGGAGGGGTTGGTTAGACTTTGGTCTGGCTGCTCTCGGAGCCTCTTTGAAGTTTGGCGTGTCTTTGGCTCCTTCACAGCCAGAAACAGTCGCCGGCGCCCCCTACTTAAAGTTTCCGGCAACGACCGACACTCCTTGATGATACCATATCGGCGTTTTCTTCCTCCGATTATAGCAGATTGTACAACAGACTCTTGAGTCAGCGGCGTTCACCTGTCGTCCTTCACTATCGCCGCCTGGAAATCTCCCATGAACGACGGACCGAAAGAATCTAGAGAAACCTGCTGCAACTACAAGATCGCATTTGTTGGCACCATGCATTGGTCCGCCATTGCACGTCGATGCCGGATGCATAAATTTCAATAGGCACACGTAGATTGCACATATGCTCCACACGTGTGTACGCCGTCACGCCCGTGCGACGGTCGGGCGACGCGCGATCCTAGTGCACGCTGGGCGTCTCCAACAGTGCCGCGCCGTAAGGCGGCGGTCTCGTTTCGCTATTATATGACGGTTTGCTAATGCCGCCATTGTTCTGGACCCTACCTATTCGAACTATGCCACGGCAGAGATTTCTTCGCTACCATTCGACTGGGGGGCAAAACGTTGTTTTCGCGGAATCTGCACGAGAATCCGACGCGCCGGATCCACCCCGCCCGCGAAGCTGTTTCTCTAACAGTAGCATTATCTCCGTCTCTCTTCTTCGCACTCACCCCCTCCCTCTGCCATGGGTCCTAGCTTCCGTATGCTTCTTCGCCTCCTACCTACTTTTTCTGATGCTGGTCAGACATTACTCAATGTTGGTTTGCGCGACGCCCGCGCAGTGCTATTCTAGGACACCTATAGTACTCCCTCGTGAGCCTCGCCCTTGGCCGTGCCCTCTTGGCTCGATAGCCCCATTATTTCCGGTGCCGAACACTAATGCGTCCTTTACCACGAGACCCAGCTAATCACCATCACGCCAAGGGCAGTGCGAATCTCTGGCGCCTTCAACTCCGATACTCCCTCATTCAATCCCGTTATCACCCCAACCGCCGCCACCATCGCAAAGTAGACATTTCCTTGCCGATGGTTTCACTCCACCGTATGGAACCCCACAGTGCCCCTTTGGGCGCTTGGATCGGAGGTGCAGGAAGGCTGAAGAAAATGGCTTTTCGGCTTTTGACAGACGTATGTGTAACCTTCCTCATCCCCCCACCCCCTCTTGTCACATTTGGCTGACGGGGGTAGACGATGCTTCGATCTCGGATCGCTCGCGTTCCCGGCCGCAGGCCAACTCACATCCGACTTTATTTGCTTTCGTGAGGAACACCAGGTGCATCAAGTCTAATCTTGGGAACCATCCGATACCCAGGGCGTTACAGCGAAACCGTGTATAAACTCGAGGCAACTATATTTTGACCTGGTTAAGATGCGGCAGATTCACATTCAACTCCGTCGGACTTGAACCTATTGTGCGCGCTATAGGCTGGGCGGAGGGTTACCACCCGTGAATCTCTTTGCCTATGTTTCGCTCTCTGCCACTCGCGCGAGTCAATCCCTCCGGCGGCCCTTACGGATACGATTCGCCATTTCAATTGGGATAGCCCCTTAGCCCCGTATACAATCGAATCGATCGACGCTGGATCTGAGCGACTCTTTGATAGTCCCCTTGCTGCGATGGGGCTGCTGGAGCAAGCGGGTGAAATCTCGATCAAGGACCAAGCTATTCCACGTGGAATGAAGGTATCAATCTCGGAGATGTAACCCGGCGGGTAAGGCGGAGATTCTCATCGAGACTTGCTCGGTGCTATCGACGATACCCATGGCACAAGTTTCACGCCGTCTCCTCTTCCATTTATTCACCTTCGCGGCCGCAGCTGAAACGCGACACAGTATAACGTGCTTCGATTCGCGCGTATACATCGGTTCCAAGGAGCTTAAACTTCTGGGAGCTGGTTCTTTGGTATGACGCTGTGTATCCGAAGCTTCTACCTTTACCTAGAATGGCAAGTGCCATTTGCCAAGGCTAATAGGCTTCTCGACGTCTTTGGGATAGGCTGGTCTTCGAACGCTAGTATCTACCTAATATTCTTTCGGTACTCTCGGGCCAACCACCACTGCTCTACGAGCTTTTGGACTCCAAGCGCGCCGAGCTGAAATAGACGACATCTCGGGGCAACAGTGGATGTGAGTTCCCCGTCTCTCGGTATATGATGCTCCGGCTTACGATGAGCTCATGGGGTACTGCTAAGGACCCCCTGTCTCGACCCCGTTCTCCGATGCTGACTCGAGCTCTCATCTTGATGAGCGACGTGATTGATCGACGGGGCAATCCCAATTTTGCATTGACCCCTAAGACGATAGCGCAGCTCGATTGCTAGACTCTGCATGTTACCTTAATAGTCCCGGAACGACGCATTGCGACATAACCAAAATCATCGCAGTGGCGTTTTTCTCTCTTTATGATTCCAGTGAGCCCGGTACTCAAACTGACCGAGGGCATCTATAAAGCCACATAGCGAGACGGATTTCAAGCGTCCCGGTCAACTGATCGCAGTCCGCGCAAAGGATGTCTCCAGGATGCATCTGAGCAGATTGAATGATGCAAGTCAGGATAGTTGTGGCGGTGAGAAGGATTGAATTAAATTGATCCTTGGTAGTTAATTAACGAGAGGTGTCCGTGCCTCCGAGTACCTGCTGTACGATAAGTCCCACTCAAACTTCGATTTAGGAGCTGAGATCACAAGCCGGGGATCCATCAATCGCATACGAAATGATAAAAGACCCTCTATGCGCCTTTGGGACGCAAATATGACTTTTTTACAGAATCACGGACCTGAGGTGGGGAATTGAAAGCGATCTCCAGATTTCAGGCCTAAAAAGCAACTTCAGGGTAAAACATACTTTTGTAATAAATATATAAAAAAACCGAACCTTGCTGATTTTAAAGCCGGACGGAGGCTTACGTAATTTATTTCACAGCTTCCGCCAGCGGAAATGGAGACGGCCGCTTCAGTGCCAGGTTTAGGGTTAGTTTACAGAAACCGTCCATGGGATCACAGCGCTTTTTGTCTGATCTTCGCCCACGGCTTATTGGTATCGAACCGGTTGGATACTAGGGCTTTCGACCAGGGGTCTAAACTTGGATTTGAAGCTCGGCCTATCCTCACTACTCCCTGCCCGTCAAGGAATTGCGGTGTTGAAGTCTAGGAATTTATTTAGCTCTCCCCACGGAATCATGAATATGGGCCCACATAAGCTCGGGTCTGCTAAAATCTGCGGCCAGAGGCACAACGTTGTCATTAACCGTGATACTTGCAGAAAGCTGAATCCCGTAGATTTCTACTTTCTATGCGTTAGCCCGAATAGGACATACCATGGGCACTTCCGCCGTCAAAACTGCGCCTGAGCAATCGTCGAGGTTCGACGTTCAACAAGCTCCCTCAAGCAGCCCCTGGCCAACTAGCACGGTCTGCTTGGTGTCCAACGCTCGTGTATTTCACGGGAAGCGTGCTTGCCTTCATCGGACTTCGTCCAGGTTTAAAATACGTCTCAGAAGCTGATATAAGCTTGAACACTACGAGGCCCAGAAAAGCCACCAAATCTTGTGCACCCTAGTGTCGATTCTTGGCGGACAATAGACGGACGGGCGTTGGGTGAGTTTTGCGATGTGTGCTCCATCTCCTCTCGTTTTTAATTCGAGTAATTTAAGCCCCTACTTTCCTTACGCCGCCAATACTTGATGCGATGTTTAGGTGCAAGATTGTTCGCCGCGGAAGCGTGTCCACCGCATAAATCCACATCCCCGGGTCGATCTCGCTTCTTTTAGAATGGTTCCACGTCCGCGGCGCGTCCACATGTGAGTGCGAAAAGGCGTCTGGCTCCGGCGTAGACATTCAGATGCGAGATGTAAGCTGGCTTGTTTGGCAGGCCCTAATTTCAATCCCGCCGACAAGTGCGAGGCCGAAGGGTGCCAAAGCATGGGAGTTTCGCAGACTGGAAACCGGAACGGGCATCGAAGCGGTCCCAGTAACCGCTCAGACGGACCAAGGATTGTGCACGTACAATGCCGCTTTTAGGCGCAGATTTGCCAGAGGATTCATGTGATTCGTACTCAGAATCGATGCCCAGCCGCCAGTATTAATACGACCTTGCAAGGCAGGCCATCGGCTCACCCTTGCTCCTTTTGAGTCCTCCTCGACATCGACTTTGTCATGCCATTCGTCGAAATCCCCGCGGACAACATCAGATTATACTACCGGACCAACCTACATCGAGACGATGTTTCTCGCATTGACCCCCGGAAGCCCACCATCATCTTCCTGCACGGCCTCTTTCTGGACAGTACTTTCATTCCACAATTTAGCGACCGACGCTTGAACTCCAACTTCAACCTCATTGCCTTCGACTTGCTCTCGTGCGGCTTCACCTCCAACCCCGTCCGACCCGACCACGACACCTGGGTGGAAGCGGCAATCATCGCTCTAGGCCACGAAGCCCTCCAGCTCCCACCATGTCACATCTTCGCGACGCAGATAATCGCTATAAGCACCGCGCTACGCCTCACCATGTTGTACCCGGAAAAATGCCTTAGTTTATCCCTCTGTGGGGCCTCGTGTCCAACCGAGTAAGCCGTTCCTTTCAGACTGCACAACACCGTGAGTTGAAAGAGTGCCCCGCAGTCTTTCCTGGGCCCAGACGACGTTACGAGAACTCGTGTCCTTTTGGTGCTTTGCGGAAGACCAGGAAGAGTTTGATGATGGAAGCCTCGAGGTCGCCGCGTTCTTATTCAATGAGGTATGATGTTCTCTTGAGTTCGGACAGCCAATCAGCACGTGGCTCACGTCAGGTCTCCAACTCAGCGCAATCTTACCCACGACGAGTTCGACGAGCTGACGCTGTACTGGGAGACATATCTACCGCCATCTAAGCGAACCAAAGTAGTGGATATCTGTTCGGTGATACTAACGGTAGATATACATGGTATGCCTGCGTCGTTCTACTTGCTCAAACCAAGTGCCCACTTTGCAGAAAGGGCCGGACACCGCCGAGGAGCTGGGAAGCATTGCGCAGCCAGTTCTCATTTTGCATGTATGGGTTTCATGCTATGTCTTCTTTTTCTTTGGCGTGCGGCTAAAAAATGGAACACAGGGAGATTCTGCACCGATCCACACCATAGAGTGCATCGATTACCTACGCTCCGGCCTTACGGGCGTTCAAGGCGGAGTTCGGGTCGAAGTCATCAGAGGCGAGCCGATCCCACCTGCTTCCGGCGACCAGGCCCCGAGTCTCGTAGCTGACCACTTCAATTCATCTGGAGACAGGCGGACCCGAGTGCCTTTCATATCCAAATGCCTTTGCACCTACCCTGAATGAGATATTCTTGAGCTTCCTCGACTCGACACCACGCCAACAATTCCCGCGCTCCGGTATCCTTCCGCTGCCCAGTCCAAACCCTACCGACCTGTTTCGGCGGGGTCTGTTCCATCTCGCACGCTTCGCCCATGACTCCACAATCACGACGAGAAGTCCACTCTCCGCCTTCTCTTTCTCTCGTGTGCCGCCCGAGAAGGTGACGAGTAGTCGAGCATGGTAACGTGACCCTTCTCTTGATGAAAGCCGCGCCGGGTCGTTGACTGTCCCCGCCCTTAGGATCACCGAATACGCGAAAGATGAACGCCGCGCGTTCACACCCGACACTTCCAGTGAAAGTTACCGGAAGTGAGGAAATTTGCGCTTCCTCAAAGTGACTTTTGCTAACATCGCGTGGCGGCAAGATTTTCCGAGCGGCATCAGGACCACAAATTCAAGCCATCACAGACGTATAGACCGTTTATTTCGCCAGGCCCACAGTTCTCTGTGCAGCGCAACCCCAGCCCCAACCATTAAATCCCCCTAATTTTACTGTATCCATACTTCTGTGTCTGTTTCAGTAGTCCTCGTGCATGCAACGGTCCCTATACTCTAGTCAATTCGATACCACTTGTTCACCGAAACGATACCAGTTTCCCGCCATCTAATGCTAGCGCGCACGGAGATGAGGAACGTTGCAGCTCCGCCGCGATTTTGCATCCGGGTGTTTTTGCACCAGCTGCAACGTCATTCAGTCGACCACCAGCCTCGTCACAGCCTCGTGTAGAACAACCACCACGACAGCAAAAAAAACAAAAACAACAGAAGACCTCCCCATCGACCACCACCGCAGAATGGCCAACGCCTCTCTCCACAACGCCTGGGCCGCAGGGCACTTCATCCTCCTCCTCTCCGCGCTCAGGTATGCAGTTGCCTGGGTCACCCTCAGGTGGAGTGGCTACGATTTCTGGTACAAGGGTGAGCCAATCGACGCGTCTACCGGTCCAGATCTTGAGCGCTGAAGGAGGATTTGCGATTTTTTCTTAGCTACGTTCCTTGGGGCATTGATTAGCTATGCAATTGTGTGCTAGTGAGTCCCTTCGCAAAAGCGGTAGAATCATGTTCGTCGAATTTCTAACGCCTCAAAATCTCAGCAAATCTCTCGGAGTTAGCCTTTCCTCTGACCAAAACATCCTTGGGAGCTCATGACCTGTTTTTTTAGACACCTCAACCCAACAAAGCCTATCTCCACCGCGTGTTGGTTGACGAGGTATGTACCATTATCGAGGCTTGCAGTTATCTTTGCTCAGACCTCTCGCGTCCATAGAACGCCCAATATTTTCTTCTTGCCGCCTTTTGGTTGTTCACAAAGCCTGTTGCATGTGGGTGCCCTTATTTTGACTGCAAGCTCCTATCCATTTTTCTTACTGCGCGATCTTGCTCTGCGCAGTCGCCGTCGTGCCCTACGCTACTTTCTCGCTCTTCCACGCGTTGACCTTTACCCGCACAAATATCCTGCCCAAAGCCTTTCCATCGAATGCCCCACCCACAGTGGGTCCTAATGGCCAAAGCCAGCTCCCCCAAAGCGCTTTGCAGAAAAAGATCCACGTATGGGTCAAATGTGCGTGAAATGCACTCCTAGGTTTCGCGATTCTCTAACATATGGTTGCCATTCAGCCTATTATGAACCCGCCATGAGCTGGGTCGCCCGTTTCGAGCTCATCATCCTCCTACGCGTTCTCGTTGGCGCCATATTATTCCGGAACTCCATTCTCGTACCCCTCTGCTATGCTCAATTCCTTCGCACTCGCTACCTCTTCTCGCCATTCACTCAAGACGCTGTTGCTTACGCCGATGCCTGGATCACCGCCCAGGTGCAAGGCCCCTCGATCCCCCCGCAGGTAAAGAAGGGATGGGAAGTAGCCAGGATGCTCATTGTGAGGTGCTGCGAGTTCGGCATGATCGCGCCACAGCGCGCTCCCGCCGCCGCTGGCCCCGCCGCCGCCGCTCCCGCTCCTGCTAGGCAGTAGATAGAGGACGATGATGCTCCCTGTTTTGAATGCGTTGTGTTGCTCTGGACAGTGTATCATCTTTAACCTTAGGGTCTTATCCATTCACCCCAGTGTGCTATTTTCAATCAAGGCAGAAAATGCAACTGCCCATGATTTTTCGCCGTGAATTTATCGTTCTATGCCGCAAAACAAACTGAATATCAATACATACAGACCATAACAAAGGGCTTTAGGGCCGGTCGCGAGGCGTGTTGCACGCGTCTCCATTAACCTCCACTCGACGCGTCTCTTGAAACCTCTCAGACTCCTCGTCACGAAATGGCCGGTTTAGCTGAACCAGTCCTTAGAGATGACCTGCTGCAAGAAAGGGCACACAAGTTCCAGGAGTTTCTGGATGATACTTCAAGACGAACATTTAATTACACAAATGACATCGATCGTATGCTTCGCCTGGACGAGACGCGTCTCAACGTTAGCATCGATGACTTGCGGGAGTACGACAATGAATCGAGAGAGCTTTCTGATGGGTCAGCCGCATTTTTCTCCACCTCACTGCAAACGTCCAAGGATACCAGAGCTGATGTTTGTGGCACATGTAGTTTGCTCAAGCAGCCCAATGACTTCCTGCCCGCGTTCGAAGTCGCCCTCGCCGAGAGTGTGCGCCTTCGGCATGATCCCGAAAAGCATGAAATAGAGGGCAAAGAATTCAAGATCGGGCTTCGAGGGAGTTTTGGGGACCACCACGTCAACCCTCGTACTCTACGCGCGAGCCACCTCGGAAAGTTGATCAGCTTGGAGGGGATTGTGACCCGATGTGCGTATCACCTCTTCTCCCTCTGGCTAGCACTACGAAAAGATAGTTGAAGCAACAAACTAGGCTCGTTGGTCCGCCCCAAGATGGTCAGGTCTGTGCACTATTGCGAAGTCACCACCAACTTTCACTCGCGTGAATATCGCGACTATACGTCCATCGCTGCTTCTCAAATGCCCACCTCGTCTATTCCACCGCAGACCGACGACGACGGGAACCCTCTCCAGACCGAATATGGTCTATCGACTTTTAGAGACCACCAACGAGTTAGTATTCAAGAGATGCCGGAGCGCGCTCCAGCTGGGCAGATGCCGCGGAGCATCGATGTTGTGTTGGATAATGACCTTGTGGATTCGTGTAAGCCTGGGGACAGGATCCAGCTTGTTGGGGTGTATCGAAGTATGGGTGGCGGCGGTAGTGCTGGTGGATTCAAGTAGGCGGCCCTTCTTTACCCGCTATGACAGACCGTGCTAATGCGATTTGGACACTAGGACTGTGATACTCGCGAATAACGTCGTACTGCTATCGTCCAAATCCGGTTCGACCGTCGCACATACTCCACTGACCGACATCGATATTCGCCAAATCAACAAGCTCGGCAAACGCCCCGATATATTTAACCTGCTTTCGTCGTCCCTTGCCCCGTCAATATTCGGGCATGACTATATCAAAAAGGCACTACTACTTTTATTGCTGGGCGGTGCGGAGAAGAATCTCGCCAACGGAACACACATTCGAGGCGATATCAACTTGCTCATGGTTGGCGACCCCAGTACGGCCAAAAGTCAGATGCTCCGCTTCGTCCTGAACACGGCGCCACTCGCGATTGCTACCACTGGCCGTGGAAGCAGTGGTGTGGGCCTGACCGCAGCTGTGACATCGGACAAGGAGACCGGCGAGCGCAGGCTCGAGGCGGGTGCAATGGTACTTGCGGATAGAGGCGTGGTGTGCATCGACGAGTTTGACAAGATGTCGGATATCGATCGCGTGGCGATTCATGAAGTCATGGAACAGCAGACTGTTACGATCGCCAAGGCGGGAATCCATACCAGTTTGAACGCACGGTGTAGCGTTATTGCTGCTGCAAATCCTATCTACGGGCAGGTGCGTATATTATTTGTTGTCATCAACGGTTCCCAGCTAAAACACTTGCGTGTGTGGTTTACAGTATGATGTTCATAAGGATCCGCATAAGAACATTGCTTTGCCAGACTCCCTGCTTTCGCGTTTCGATTTATTGTTTGTTGTGACCGACGATGTGAACGAGACGAGAGATCGACAGATTTCCGAACACGTCCTTCGCATGCACCGGTATCTCCAGCCTGGTGTGGAAGAAGGTACGCAATAACCTCGCCCGACGAATGGTGGGTTTGTGTTCTCATCTTGTCCATTGATTTGACAAGGCACCCCTGCGGCGGACTCGCTAAGCCAACCTCTCGCCATCGACGGCCCACCTACCGCTGCGCTGCCCACCGCTGGAACCGAGACGTCGCCGTTCGAAAAGTACGACCCACTCCTGCATGCCGGTCTCGCCCACGCACTCGCTACTACGGGGACCCGAAGCCGGGCACGGGCTGCCAAGAAGAAGCCCGAGGTGCTGACGATCGCGTTTATCAAGAAATACATACAGTACGCAAAAGCCAGGCCGGCGCCCGTGTTGACCAAGGGGGCGGCGGATTGGATCGTCAACGTGTATGCGTCGCTGAGGAACGAAGATACGGAAAAGAACCAGAAGAGGGTTTGTCTGACCTTGGTCTCGAGAGGGTGACTTGAAAACTTACAACTTTCTTCTCGAAAATTCCGTAGACATCTCCGCTGACGGCGCGTACGCTCGAGACGCTGATCCGTCTCTCAACCGCGCATGCCAAAGCCCGGCTGTCTTCCAAAGTCGAGCAGGAGGACGCAGAGGCAGCCGAGGAAATTATCCGGTTTGCACTGTACAAGGAAGTACTGAAGCCCCAGCGACGCAAGAAGAGGAGGCTTAACCCCGGTGCGCAGCAAGAGGAGGGGTCGGACGAGAGCGACGAGGAGATAGAGCGGACAGAGCGGATGCTGTCCGCCGCGCCGATAAGCGCTGCGTCGGCGCGTCCGAGCGAGACGCAGGTCGTAGAGCAGCAGCAGGCACTTTTGGCGAAGGAAAAGGACCTGGATCCGCTGGGCGAGACGCAAGACTCGGATATGATGGATGAGTCGCAGGTCAGAGAGGGTGATCGTGGGCGTATTGCGCCCGAACGGTACGTTGATTCCCTCAGCGCAGTGCTCCCTGCTCGCCTCGATACTGACGTATTTTACGCCCTTGTCAGTCTGGCGCTGTTCCGCCGACACCTCGCACACATTTTCTCGACCCAGTTTGCGGAAGAGGAGGCTATTCCTTTCGCGACAACACTGCTCGCCATCAACGGAGGGCTATCCGACGCGCATACATTCGGTGTAGTCGAGGCGCGCGCCGCGGTGGAGGCCATGATGGATTCAAACGAGGTTCTGCTCAGCGACGACATTCTGTACAAGATTTAGACACCCGCTTAATACCCAGCGTTCCTTCCTACTTCCTCCCCTGTTTCAATTTTTCTGTCTTCCTGTTACTGTTTGGAATAGCACTGTCTGTACACCAGCCCATGGTTGCGAAAACAAATCACACATTTCAACGATGGACATGTGAAAGCAAGAAAGAGATATACGTATAGATACTAGTATGAACCCTGCCTGGAAATAAGAACTGGTTGTACATGGCCTGAATCGAAACACCGATCACCGACTCCACTGGGGCCCGCCCTTCTTCCCGAGCTTGTCTTTCCGATAGACCTCCTTGTCGACCTTTTTCCTCCCCAGCGTCTCTGCTCTCCGCTCGCTCCCAGCCTTGCCGCCCTTCCGCCGCTTCTGCGACCGCGACCGTGAGCCCACCTCCCCATCACCATTAACATCTTCATCATCATCGCTGTCCTCGAGCCCGTGCTTCGCCCTCCCATTCCCATTCCCACCCGCGTGTGCGGGATTCACCCCATCAACGTCCTTCCCACCAAGCGCAACGCTCACGCGCGGCGGCACGGCAAACCCAAACGCCTTGCCCACCTTTGCGAGATCGAGCTTATTGACGTCAAAGATCTTCTTGAGCGAGTACGACGCGTACGACTGGAGGTATGAGCGGAAGCCGTCGCGCGCGGACTGGTGCAGGTAGTAGTTCTTCTGCAGGAGTTTCTCGAGCTAGAGGTGGGGAGATCGCGAGATTAGGGAAGGTGGGTTTGTGATGTTAGCGTGTCGATTCAATTCTCCGGGCCTAAGGAAGAGAAAGTGGGGGTAGGAGGGCCACCCACCTGACTTTGCACATTCGCGATCTTCTCCGCGGGGAACTCAAACTCGTTCAGGGGGACCTTGGCGTCCTTGAGGTACCGCAGAAACCCGAGCTCGCTCTCGAGAAGGAATAGCAGACTCTTGCCGTCCTTGCCCGCCCGCGCGGTACGGCCGACGCGGTGGATGTAGTCGCGCGGGTCGTCTGGCGGGTCAAACTGTACGATCCAGTCTACCTTGGGGATATCGAGCCCGCGCGCAGCGACGTCGGTGCAGAGCAGTGTCCCGCTCGTCGCATTACAAAACTCGAAGAAGGTCGTCGTGCGTTTTTGTTGTTTTTGTTTGCCCTACGCATGGGCACACGGACTCGGGATGTCAGTAACGGAGTTTTCGCTGGGCTGGGCTGGGGTAACGGGGTGGAGATACGCACGTGGAGATCCAAAACGGGCACATCGATATAATTTAACAGTTCGGCGTGGTATTTAACCGAGTTGCAGCTCGAAAAGAACACTACAACCTTCTTCTTCAGGTTCTTCTTGAGGAACGTGAAGAGGAGGAGGAAGCGGCGGTCCGAGGGGCACACGACGTAGCCCTGGGAAAGCGTCGTGACGGTGCTCGTGGACTTGCCGGCCTCGACGTCGATATGGAGAGGTCCCGGGCGCAGAGAGATGCGCGCGAGGTCGGTCACTTTTGTGGTTTGGGTTGCGGAGAAGAGCATGGACTGGCGATTTTCTATCAAAGGGGTTCAAGAGGGTGTGTGGTATATTGTTAGAGGATGTAGAGCTACAAATGAGGCAGGGACGGACCGTTGGGTAGTAAAGCGATGATCTGCTTCATCTCCTCTTCGAAGCCGACCTCCAATATTCGATCTGCCTCGTCGATGATCAAGGCTTTAAGATTCCGAAACACGAATCCTTTTGTGTTCTGCAAATGCGTATCGTATTCAATACCATAGTTGCTAAAGTTCTCTCCAGAAAGCGCAGATCTTCACCTGCAGATGATCCAGCAGTCGGCCAGGAGTGGCAACGATCAGGTTGACGCCCTTTTGCAGCTTTTCGACCTCGGCCTTTCGATTTGCGCCGCCCATGATGATGCCATAGGTTTGTGAGTGGTGAGCCATGAGCTCCTTTGCGACGCCGAATATCTGGAGCGCGAGTTCGCGCGTTGGGGAGATTATGATCACACCAGTACCTAAACGAATACATGTTAGTTCATTTCTAAAGCACGCCGACGGGTGGCCCCTCTAAGCTTGCAGAAATTCAGAGGTCCAGAGATCGTATTCACCATTGCGTGGCTTAAATTTGAGTCGACAGAGTAATTCCACACTCGGGACCAAGAACGCCAGCGTCTTCCCCGAGCCCGTGCGCGCGGCACCCAATACATCTCTTCCCGTAAGGAGCGGGGGGATCGTGCGCGCCTGGATCGGCGTCATGGTCTTGAAGCCCATCTCCGCGAGGCCCTTTTGGGTGTTCTCGGACAGGTCGAGGGATGCAAAGGGGACATTGTCGAAGCTATCAGATGAAGACGGCTGCTGTTGCTCGGACGACAGAGTAGCCGTAGACGGAGATGGGGGCGCCGCCTCCTCCGGCGCTGGGGACGACGACGACGATGACGAAGAGGAAGACGAGGAGGACGACATGGCAGCGATACTGGCACCTGCTCTCTCGACCTCGAAGTTTGCGCCCAAAAATTTCCCGAGATTGGTGTTTTTACTTGTTTGGTGCTGTGCTGGGCGCATGAAGTCATTGACCCCGCCTAGGTCGCGCACATCGGCAGATTGCAGCTGACCACGACGCGTACGTTTGATTTTTTTTTTCTTGTTTGCTTGAAAATCTGGCCTGAGCGTGCTTTCCGAGATCACAGATATCTTTTGAATCAACATCGTACTTTGCAAAAAATGGCAGCAACTCCTGCAGGTATCGTAAAAGACCACCGTCCACCAAATTACCGCAAGTACTCACACCCACCCCCAGCATCTGCTCTTATAGTCGGCGCAACGGGCGCGACAGGGCGCCACGTCCTCACCGAGCTCCTCGCCTCGAACCACTTCACCCGCGTCGTCGAAGTCGGGCGCCGCGTCACCCCGCCCGAATCCCTCGCAGACGCCGCCGGGAAAGACAAGCTCGTCCAAAAGGTCATCGACTTTGAGAACACCCAGGTCGCGGAGTGGAAACTCAAGGATCAGGACGCGGACGTCGTTTTCATCACTGTGAGCCGAACCCTGCTCCTTAATGAGGGTATCATCCCGCTATGACAGGTGTTGATGAGTTTCTTAATGGCCTCCTATAGCTCGGGACTACGCGCGCCGCCGCAGGGAGCCAAGAGCGCTGGGACAAGATCGACCGCGAGATTCCTCTCAACGTCGCCAACGACGCCCGAATCCCGGGCAAAGACCAACGAGTCGTCTACCTCAGCTCCACAGGAGCCAACGCAGGTTCAATGTTCAGCTACCCCCGGTACGTCCGCCCCCCCCCCCCCCCCCCTACGCACTTCCCATAAACGGACTAATATCGTTTGCGCGGACAGGAGCAAAGGCCTCACGGAACAAGGACTCGCCAAAGCCGGGTACACCGACGCCATCATGTTCAGGCCCGGTCTGCTAAAGACTAAGAGAGACGAGCCCCGGCTGTTGGAGTCTCTGTACGGGTGAGTCTCTCGTCGCATCTTGTTTCCCGACCTTGCAGGCTCATTGAGCGACGCGCTTTTATAGGAAACTCACTGGTGTCCTGTCTACTTTCCACGGCGGCCTCGAGATACCCGTCAGTCTATCCAATCTGTCTATTTCATTATTAACATCTGATGTCTTGGGTTGAAACTGCAGGTGACGACGCTTGCTAAATCCATCGTCCACGCCGGCAGCGTTGGCACGGCGGGATTATCCCCAGCAGCAGCCGCTTCTACGCAGCCCGCCGAGAAGGACGTCCCGGCTTACACCATCATCGGTAACAAAGGCGCAGCGGACATGGCCAAGTCGCTGTAAATGCAGGTGCCCTCTATTTGTCGTGGAGCTCTTTTTCTTTTTCTTTTGGCAAGCCCACAAACAATTATTGCTCGGTTGTTACCCATCCTTTTCTTTTACCGCTGGACCTTGGGCAGCCTTCGTAGCATATAAACACGCACAGTAATTGTTTCTCTTTCTCTAGTCAAACGCAATCACAGATGCGTGGCAGTTGACGTGGACGGTGGGGCCCCGTCCTGCCTGCCAGCGCCTAACACCGCTCCGCTCTGCAAACCTCACAATATCAACGTCTACAACCTTTGTATCTGTCTGCCTATATACAACCAAGCCGATGCTCCTTCTATGTACCTTGTAACTTCAAATATCTAAAGCCCGTAAAACAGAAATGATACAGAGCAGGCTCCAGCTTGCCCCACAGATCCTTCGGTTCCCCGTCTATCCCTCCCCCCCTTCCCCACTCCCTCTCCGCTCTGCCCCCCCACCTCCCCCCTTTCCCCCCCTTTCCCCCCCGTAACCTCCATTAACCTCATTCATATACCACGAAACAAGCAAACAGACAAGCCAAGCGAGCAGAGAAGATCGAAAGGGGGAATTTAAAAAAAAGTGGAAATAAACACCAACAGGAAGATCCCACTCTCGAAAAAGTCCTCGCAAATACTACATACTCGCATGGATTGCATCATGAAGGAGAGGCTGCTGCTATATGCGGGGGAAAATCCTAGAGCAAGTCGGAGTGACAGCGGCAGAAACGAGCGCTATGATTTTCGCGGATGGGGGACTGTATAACAAAAAGCGAGCGAGCGTGTGGTAGTAGTATGCAGGTGCGCAGCTGAATACGAGGAAAGAGAAGAAAGAGGAGAGAAGAGGGAGGAGAGAAGAGGGAAGAGAAAGAGAGTGGGTTGAAATACAATAAGAAATGCGCGGCCGGCCGCGCGAAAGAGTACGGAAAGCGAGGGTCGGGAGGGAGGATAAGCTAGGCTACGATACGATAGAAATATGATACGATACGGAAACGTTCGTCATGAGCGGAATAGGATGTCAAAAAAGAAAGGGGATGCGACAGTGATAGTGTACGAGTGGGCCGGGTTGGTGGTGCGTGGGTCATATGGAATATGAGTGAGAGAAGAGCGGGGCGTGAAGCTTCAAGGGAGAGACAAAGCGAGAGACCGAGTAAAGCAACCAAAAGAGATGAGTTGATGGGGGATCACTCGATGCTCATTCGCGGGGCGCTCCCTTGGTATCGGCCTCCCGGGTGGTACACCGTACCGTTCCGCCGTATCTCGCCCCCTTTTTTCTTGCTCACTATTGCGCCGCGAAGGAGATGTCAACTGATCAGTGAACGCAAGGAATACGAGGAAGGAGGGCGTGCTTACTATGGAACTTGAGCCCAGCACCAAAATTGCTGTACACTATGCACCCCGACACAAACGTTATCAGAAGCAGGAATATCGAGGCCGCCGCTACATGAAAATAAGGAAAATCAAATAAATAAGCAACGTAAATTAAAAGACGAGCATAAAACGCGCTTGATAGACGCGTCATGCAGAGTGGGAAAAGAGTCAGAACAACGCACCAAAGACAGAGAGCGACTTGAACACGAATCGATACGCGCCATCTTTCTGCTGCCATATCCGGACCAGCTACGGAAAATGACATATCAGAATTGGAAAGGAGCCGAGAAGCAGAGCGGGCGCAGCGTACCTTGTAGACAAAATAACTCATTGCCAAAACGCACCCGGCGACAAAAGTGCCCATCATCCACTTGTTCTCGCGGCGGGCGGCGTAGTGGCCATGCAGGAGAAGGAGGAGGGAGAGTGGGCATGCGGCAATGGTGAGGTAGTACTCAAAGTTGCCCGGTAAAAGGACGAGCCGGATGAGCTGCACCACAAGTAAGACAATAACGACGTTAGTTACAGCTGAAAACGGATTTAAAAAAAAAAATGGAGACGCACTTGTATTGAGAAGCCAAACCAGAAGAAGACGTCGAAGCGGACGAGACAGGAAAAGATTTGGTAGTGCGCGTACATCTGCTTGACACGCCTGTCGGCGCCAAGGAGCTTGTAGACTTTCCAGCCGAACTCCATGTATATTTTCCAGCCGAGGACGATGTATGCAATCTCAGCGATGGAAATGACGATGGGGATGGCGGTAATGAGGATTTTGATGGGGATGTGGGAGATGCCCTCGGGGGTGGCGCTGGAGGCGGGGAGGGCCTGGGTGACCTCTGTGATCTGGATGACGGAGTAGACGAGGAAGAGGGCGTTGAAGATGGCGAGGAAGATGAACTGGAGGGTGTTGCGCTGGTGGACGGCGTCGAGGGCGAGGAGGAACTGGAAGACGTGGGCGAGGGCGAAGATGATGAGGTAGACGGGGAGGCGGCGGGTGGAGAGGTCGCGGGCGTCCTCGTCGGTGGTGTCGAGGTTGGTGGCCTGGACGCGGATGAGGATGTCGGCCTCGATGGCGATGTCGATGGTGGTCTCGATGAGGATGATGAGGAGGTAGAGCCTGCAGGCCATGGAGTTGGGGACGAGGCGCTCCCAGACGCCCTTCTTGGGCTCCGGCTTGTCGGGCGGGAGGTGGGCGGGGGAGGGCAGGGGGTGCTCGATGTCGGTGGCGGACTCGATGTCGGTGAGGGAGTCGCTCATGGAGGGCTTTGCGCCGAGGTAGGTCTGGGAGCTGTTGAAGGAGACGGGGAAGGGCTGGGCGGGCGAGTGCGGGTGGAGGTCGCGCATTTCGTACTGGGCGTGGGCGGGGGCGGGGGCCATGGGGGCGAGGGAAGGAGGGTGGGCGTGCGAAGGAGAGGAGAGGGTGCGCTGGTGGACGCGCGACATCAACGGCAACTGCTGCTTAGTATCTATCGGCCTGCGACGGTGGGCGGAGCACGGGCTGTCGCGCTCGTTGCTGTGGCCCCCCAACACCCGCAAACACCACCCCCGGCCTCGTGCGCCCGTCCTCCTTTGTCTGCACGCCTTTTATTGTACAGAATTCACTGGTCTTTGCGTCTCTTCTGCAACTCTGCGAGCTACATGACTGCCCGAACGCGACGCGACGCGCTGCCCGCCGCCCGACGCTCGAGTGCGCGACAGCAGACCGACGAAATCGCGGATGTTGTGGCGCACTTGAGATGCCGGGCCGGCACAGCTCGCGGGCTCAGCCTTGGCTTGGCTCTGGCAACACCACCCGAAACATGGTGGCCATGTACAGACGTAAGCAGCACTCGGGTAAGGCTGGGTACTTCATGGACTGTTTCAAGGCTTGCATTAATACCTGCAGCTGGCAGTACTAGTGGCTATGTCTACGCACATCAACTGGCGATGCGATCTACGTACAGACTAAGTACACTCCAGACGATAGTGGCAGCTGTGACCAGGGGTGGGGGCAGGGGAAGACAGGACCAAAGAGGCGCAAAGAAACTTCGAGAGGTCATCTGGGCGCACGTGACGCGAGCAAGGATGAGCGTCGGAAAAGATGAGGGCTGGCTTCAGCTTGCAATTGCGAGCTGCCTCTGCGCGCCCTCTCCCCAACCACCACCACCACCACCATGGCCTTTGCTCCCCTCCAGTCCTCGCTCCTCCTCCAGCACCACCCGCGCATCCACGCCGCGCAGAAATCCAGCTCCCACAAGTCCGCAACCAGCACTAGCACCGGCACTAGCAGCAGTAGTACCACCAATAATAGCAATTCTGGCCCGCATCGGAGACGTCGGTCCAGGCCTGCGGGCGGCAGCATGGCCAGCATCCTCAACTCCCCCTCCACCGCCGTCCACCATGCCGCCGCCGCCGCCTCTGCCCGTCGCTCCCGCTCCCCCCTCAACCCCCGCCTTCTCGATTCTCCGGCCCCCTCCGCCCGTCTCCAGCCCCTCCCCGAGCTTCCCCCCGCCCCGACCTCCCGACAGATCAGCCTCCCTCGCGTTCTTCCCATCCCCAAGCATCTCCCCGCCATAAATCCCGATGCCGTCGCCGCCGTTGACCCCGACCTCGAAGGCGTCCCTGTCTCATACGTCGTCGACCGATTATCCTCGCTCACTCCCCAGTGCGTCTTCCCCCCCTTTTGTTTCCTAATTCGGACACAATCTCTTCCGATAACTCATTAGCTCTCCGCCTTTATTTCTTTTTTTGCCAGTTTGCTCCAAGGCATCGCGTCCGTAGTCACCGAGGGTTCCTCCGTCCCCTCCTCCGGATTGCCTACCCAGATGGAAGTCGCCTACCGCGACTCCCACGGCATACCCCCGACCCACATCATCGCCGCCATCAACCCCAAGCTAGGCAAGGGCTACCTCTTCCCCGCCCACGAGCTCGTCCTCGTCGCCCAGCTCGCTCACCTCCCTGCCCTCCCGCCCTCGGACCCCCAGCCCGCCCGGCGCGCCAACCACGCGACGACGCTCACCCTCCCCGTCGTCCCCCTCCCCGTCCCGCACCCCGAGTCCTTTGGGCTCCTGCACGACTACCTCTACACCAAGCGTCACGACCGCCTCGTCGCCGCCCTCCTCCCCCTCCCCTACTCCGCCCTCCCCCCCATCGACATGTCCGTCCCGGTCACCAAGCGCAATCTCTCCGCTGCGCTTGCAAAGACGTTTACCCTCCACGCGCTTGTGGAGCGCGCGCGCGTGTTGCATGGATTTTGGAGCAATCTGTGTGCGTTGGGCGTGGTGGACGAGCCGCTGTGGAAGTCGTTGGAGATCGCGTGGGGGATTTTGATCGATGGCATGGGCATGGCGTCTTCCCAGGTCCAGGCGCTCTCCCAACCTCAATCTCAACCTCCACTGCAGTCACAACCTCAATCTCACGCGCAGGCGCAATACCAAAACACCTCGACTTCGACGTCTTCCGTCAGATCGCAATCACATTCGCAGCACTCGCACCGCCCACACCAGATATCATAGGAATAGATGAATATACCCCTCTCCAATCCGTTTGTTTGTCTCGGGCTTGTTGTAAGCATGGTCGTGTGAACTTTTTTTTTACACTTCAGTATCTCTTCATTTTTGTTGCATTTTACCTCTTTCTTCCATCTCTCGTGCCTTGGGATCGCATACAGTCTCTTCTCTCTCTATATTATGCCTGCCCCTACGCGGCACTTGTAAACCTGTTAAGAGTATAATTCCAATGTTCATCCGCCCATCCATGCATCCATCGTACAACCAACTACCTGCGTAGCAATATATGTTTTTTTTTGACACCAAAATATTACGATTTGGCATACGTACGTAGATTTTCCTAGAGTCGACTCTCCCGCTGTCTCCCTCGATTGGTTGGTTGATTTTTTTTCTTCTGTCTTGTTCCATTTTCTAAAAAACGATATCCCTGTCCTCTACTGTCTGGCCAGTGTCCCTGTGCTTTTTCTTCTTCTACATAGCCCAGGAAAATCCCGAGCTCGGAAATCCAGAACTCAGATACCCCGACATCTTCAAAAGTTGAAACTTGAATATCGCTATCAGGACCGGGATCCAGGATCCAGGATTCATAATGACACCGATCGAGGTTCCAGCGCAGTGGATATCCGATGTCGCCGGGAATTGGGAATTGGCGGGAAATTAGACATCGATGCTTCAAGGCTATAGTATTAGGGGCATCCGGCATATTGCGCTTTGAGTCTTGACGTCGACGATTGGCTGTGTGTGTGTTGGCCGTACGTCCAGCTTGCTGGTTTTTTTTTGTCCTCCGACTTCAAGCCTGCGAGTAAGTACATAGGGCTCCTGTAGGGATCCGAATCTATCCGAATCTAAAGTTCATAGCAAACTATCCGAGCGTGCGGGTTCCTCAATGCATCATGCATCAGATCCAGAGCGACCGAGTCCAGGAATGGGAATTGTTATTATAGGTAGGTAGCTTGCAAGGTCTTCATTATGCGTGTTCGGAGAGGTTCGACGTCGGAAGGCGGGAGATTGCCGGGACGTCCTGTGCACCGCTGTCTCGTGTTGTGTACCGCCGTTGGCTGCCTGCAGGATAGCCCAGGCTGTTCGCTTGCGGTGTCGGTAGCGATACCCAAGAGTCAAAGGGTGCTATACGTATTTTTTTTTCGCGGTTATCTTTGCCCCTGCCGGTGGTCAAAATCAAGTACCCAGGTCCCCGAGAAATGAACATATAGGAGAACTTGAAGGGATCCTGATCCATAGTATTGCTATTAGTCGCGCGAGCGCCTATTTCTTGACAATGGACAACGATTAATGATATCGCGCTTATCTGTGGTATATAATTTGATGATGCCGCCCCCCTAGAGATCGGAAGGGGTGCATGATGAAAACTGATCGATGCACGCGTAGATGCAGCACCGCGAAACTGAGATGGCGCCGGTTTGAGGATGTAGATCGTGGTTATGCTTGTGGTTCAACGTTGTGGTGGGAGTGGTATCCAAGGCAAGGGGAGGCAACGGTGGGCGTCCTTGTGTTCTTCCGTAGGGAGGCGCCCCGTTCTGTCGAGCTATTGTTGCTCTTGCATCGCATCGATGTTGTATGGTATGCCGAGCTTGGTGGGTAGTAGAACTTGAAGCGAGAATATTATTAGTGAGTCTGAGTGATGGGGTTCCTCACTGGTCCAAGGAGACGGTGACGTACTACGGAGCATCGAGGGTGGTAAGGGCGGTTGGTAATAGGATTACGTCTGCTACGTACCGAGAGCCCAGAGCGCACAGCGTGCAGTATATAGCGTGGGGGCGGCATCTGAATGCGGTTTAATTCGGTGTCTGGAGGAGCAGATGCGCGCCGGTTACAACTTACTGGTACAACGTAATAGTACGGTTTGTGAGTGCTTGATTTGAATTTTCGATTCGGGAGCTTTGATGTTGCGATGGAAGATGGTGATAGATGACAGAGCATTCGGGTATGTAGTGTCTCGCTATTGTACACTGGTGAGTCAATGCAGAACGCTCGTTAGAATTGTCGGCATGTCCTTGATTACGGATGTGTTATGGGCGGTATGACTTCGAAGCTACGACATTAAGCATCCAATGAATCGGATCCCGGACTGGTGAATTCCGTCCTTGATGATTACTGTGATCGTTTTTCGGACTCGCGCATATATGACATCAATACGCGAGCTCGCTCTGCAGAATGCCCGGTAGATTCGCAGCGCGCGGTGAGAGCCAGAACAGACACTTGATATCGATTTGGTGACTGAGAACTAGACATACTTGATCGCCAATCACAGGCTCAAGTGCCAAATCGGCCCAAGGTTGAAAACACGCTCGGCAGAATGGAGGAAGTCCACGCACAGTGTTACGAGCCATGAGAGATACCGCCATCCTACTTGTGCCATATGAGATGACCCAAGAAAGCAAGACTTCGGCTCCTGACTCTGGTATCTATCATGAAAGTAGACGGGAAGTAGGCGTGTGCTCTACCATCCAGCATCCGCCTTTTCGACTTCGTGAAAGCTTAGGTGTGGGTGAGTGCAGCTGCAGGCATTGTGTACGTTTCGACTCAGGGAACAAAGCACTGCACGTGAGTTGGCGACGGGGCCTTGTCGGAACTCGGTGTCCAACCCGCTAGCTATAGGCCTTTTGTTCGCTCCTTGCGGGTAGTACTGTGTAGGCTCCTGAGGCCCTGAGGGGTGTAACTTGTAGACATAGCTTGCGTTGTAGGGAGATCAGATTCTATTCGATCCTAAGTAGGTTCAGAGCAAACTATCCGAGCGTGCGGTTCATCAGATTCAGTGTGATTGACCGAGTCCAAGGATGGGGCACTTTAGATGGCCAAGACATTCGTTAGCATGTCTGGAGAAGTTACAAGTCGGAAGTCGGGAGGTTGTCGCGCCAGTCTGAGCACACTATCGACTCATGCTGCAGATGTGTGTGTATGTGTGCGATTGTCTATGACGTTGAGAGCAGGTTGTTGGGGTCGACGTCGGCTGTCTGACTCGCTTGCGGTATACAGGGCCGGCGGTGCCAGGCGCGATATCTAATGGGCGTTGCACGTATTTTCCGCGGTTATCTTAACCCCTGCCGGTGGTTAAGATCAACACCCAGGTTTCCGAGAAATTAACACATAGGAGAACTTGTGGAGATGCCGGACCCGTGCGCCTATTTCTTGACAATGATATCGCGCTTATTTGTGGTGGTGTGCAGTGGTAGTGATTTGATGATTCCGCCCCTATACTTTGAGTACTCTATAGATTGACGGAGTCGGATGGCATACCAACATAATGCAGTGATGAAGAGTGATCGATGCGCGCGTGGATCTGCGGGAATGCAGCACCGCGAGACTGAGGCGACGCCGGTTTGAGGCTGTGGAATGTTGTGTTTTTACAATGTAGTTGTGGGGTATCCAAGCCAAGGGGGTCCTTGGGTTCTACACGTAAGAAGGCGTCCCGTTTTGTCAAACTCTTGCATCGCGTTGGTGTTGCAATTGTGCGGCACTGGTATGCCGAGCTTGGTGGGTAGTATGGCTTGAAGCGGCCATGACGCGGACGGATGGCGGTTCCCCGCCGGTCCAGTGAGCCAGTGACGCTGAGTACGTACTACCGAGCAGCGACGGCGGCAGGGGTGGTTAGAAACGAGTTTCGGCATTTTATCTAAAGGTGCCTGCCGGAGTTGAAACTCAGTTTCAATTCTCTTTCCTACTTTTCGAGTTATACTCAACACTTGGCTCTGACCATCATTTTCGAGAGCCAAGGTGGCGAGCCTTTTACATCGTCTATTTGCTTTATTTCCTTCTTTCTCACCACCAAGCTACCTGTAGACTTACGCGCTGTCTACGCCATACTAGTTCACTACAATTACAGCCCAAGGGCGAGGACGAGGCGCTGCAGTCCATCCCCTCTCCGGAGCCCACAGCGGGGGTAATTTCGGCGACCTTCCGTCTGCCACCGAACGTCTCGCTGTGTCGGACTCCATCCCTTTTGTGGTGACCAAGGCTCTATCTAAGGTCTACTACAAGGGTCTGCCCTCTGGACCGCCCCTCATCGCTACCACCAAACCCCGCCCCTTGGAATATCCAACTGGCCCCGAGGCTTACCTTGCCCTCAAAGAGCTTAGGGAGCTGGGTGACCACCCCCTTGCCAGTGCTTGAGATCACGGTTTAGCCGACCGCCTTCGCCGTGGCCTGAACATGATGCGCGTGAACTGGACTAGTATCGAGGCGCTCCGCATCGTCCAAATCGGGTAGTCCCCCGGCCTGGCCATCGTCTGGATTGGCGTCGGGTACGGGGTGCTCAGCTTCTAAGAGGGCAGCGTCGTTGCCCACAGATGCCGCGCGTGGATCGACAGTTACGGTACCCACGACTACCACGTAGAAATTCGGGAGTCTCGCGTTATGAGACAGGCGAGCAATAGGTTACTTGATCCCGTCCCCTTGTCCGACCCGATTTTCACCCCTCGCGACCCATAAACCGCGACTCTCGGCATCCTAATCTCCGCTAAAGATAGGCTATGGGCCGAGGGAACAGGCGGCTTCTACCTCAGTGCCGGCGAGGACGACAAGGGCTTCTACCTCATCATCGTCCGGCACGCTGTCCTCCCCCTTGACGAGGACGACAACAAGGAATACGGGCGCAGGAACGACAACGAAGCGTGTGAAGACGTGATCGTCTTTGGCACCTCCGGTTTCAACGAGAAGCTCGCCGCCATCGACTGCGAGATTAGGGGCCAAGAGTCCGCTATCACCGATGCCGAGGAGAGGATCGAGTCGGTCACAGAGCGCGAGGAGGCGGAGCAGGATCTGCAGAAGGTGGAAAAGGGGTTGAAGGCACTCAAGGCCTTGCGCCGCGAGATTGTCACTCACTGGGGGGCGAGGGAGAAGTGTGTCTTCGGAGAACCTGTCTGGGCACCTCCCGCTATCTTCTCCACCGAACCCGGTCAGTATACTCTGGATCTCGCCGTCAGCAAGCTCGACTTGGGCAAGTTCGGCGCCAAAAATTACTGCGGAAACAGCATCAACGTAGGCAACAAGTACATGCGCCAGGAATTCATGGATAAGGTCTATCTGCACCACAAACTCCCCGCCAGCCGTCTCGTAACGCTCCAAGACCAGGTCCTTGAAAGCGTCCTTGCCAGGCCGCCCGTGCTCGATATCAACAGCGACCCGTGCTTGGTCGTCTTCAAGAATGGCGCCAAGACTGGTACGACCATCAGCAAAGCGAACAACGTTTCGTCTTACACCCGTAACTATTTTGCCGGCCAATAAGTACCAGGAGTCGAGGGTGTGGCCGGTCATTCCCACCGAAAAAAAGTCGGGCGCGTTCTCTGCCAAAGGGGGCTCTGGGTCTTGCATCGCCGACGCCTTCAACCGCGTTGGTGGTATCCTTACCGGCAGCTGCGGCGCCACCAAGTCCTCTGATATGACTTATGTCACCCCCATCTCCTTCATCATAAAGGTCCTCCACAACACCAACCCCTCCGAGCACGCCCGCCTCAACCCAGTCCGAGCCTAGGAGGACACCCAAAGTTCAATTACGATGAAATTTCCAGATTTCTCTCCGGGGATGTCGGCGAGGTAGAGAGAGATGGATCCGTCTCGCTTCCTTTTCTTCTTGTCTTGCTCTTCTGCTGCGCTCCTTTATCGTCGGGCTGGTTGTTAATGGAGGCGGAGGGGCTCTGGCTATTTGACTTGATGACTGGGCTCGTCTCGTTTCTTTTCCTTCCTCTCTGCTTCGCGTGCTGACGGCCCTTTACCACTGTCCAGCTTGACGGCGACTTTGAACATTTGCCTCGTGCAGGCCTTCGGTCTCGTCAGGATTGTGGCCAATGCGAGTATTGACCAGTCTTTGTTATGGTACTTATAGCACGGGTTCGTAACAAAGCCATGGCACGAAATCATAACACGAAGTCATAACACGAAGTTACAGAACAAAGGCGGAAGAACGAAGACATAGTACGAAGTCGTAGCAAGGAGTCACAACACGAGGTCTTAACAAAGCCATACCACGAAGGCGTAACACGAAGCCATGGCACGAAGTCGTATATAAGACGAAGTCATACCACGAAGGCGTGGCACAAAGTCGTAGGAACCAAGTTAGACGAGCCGAAGACGAGCGAGCAAAGTTACAAAATGAAGTCTCAGCGACGAACCATAAGGGCAAGTTACGACGACGAAGTATTCAGAGAGGCAGCCAGCGAGGAGCCGTATAATCAAAGTCCTCAATCGCGAGAGAGAAAGTCCCTCGCAGCTTTTGAGCACTAAATGACAAGTATCCCAAGTCCACTTTACCTAGATGTCGCAAAGATCGCGCGCAGGTTAGGAAACACGAAGTCACAAGCTGTAATTTGGTACAAAAAAGGTAAAGGGTGAATGATGCAAGGACGGATGGCAAGAGAGCTGTACATATTGCGATTTTCCGATGTACGAGAAAAGTTAAGTATCGACCTGTTGGCTTGAAAGACTAGGGGGTTTCGCCGGACACTACCGCGCCAGGTGCGAGTAGCCACGGTCACCGTCCGCGTGCATTAATCAGAACTTGGCTGCGAAACACGAGCTCTGCCTCCAGAGTGCTCCCTTTTAACTTGGATAGGGATGTAAGTATAGGGGCTATCAGTGTCAACGATCGATTGCTCCTGGTGCGAAACTGGGAGTACTACTGGCCAACGTCTTTAAAGTCGCGCGTGCGGCTTCTATGGGCAGCCATGTTGTGGAGCAAAAGGCCTTGTGCTCGCCAAAAGCGAGTGGAGAGGACAAGCTCGATGTTCCGGTGGTGGTTGCGGAACAAGAGCGGCGAGACTGGCCCAATGGGTCGAAAAGCAAAGGTGCTTACATAAGCGGTGGATAAAGTGTTCCCGCAGAATTTGGACTTTGTCCTCGTCTTCATGGCTTCCCGCATTCCAATACCAACCCACCTCCAACGCGCCTCGTCTCCCTCCCCCGCCCCCCGCTCCGTCTCTGCACAGTACCCAGGCGTTGCGCCGTCGTCTCAGAACCAGAGCTCCTCCAACATGTCGAATTTATCTGGACACGCAAGCAACATTGCCGATACCCGGCGAAAGCAGAGCAAGCGCGACGAGGTGGGTGTTCCACGCGTCATTTTTTTCCGGCAAAGTTTCATGCTTGTACCTTTGAATGTGATAGGCTATCAGGAAGAAGATTGAGGGCGAGCTGTCGCGCAAGCGCACTATTTCTACCAACCAATTCCGTAAGAAGGGCCTTGGGCGAGCGCCGGGAGCTGCCAAGGGAACTGTCGCCGCGTTGAAACCCAGCCCAGCGTTGACGGTGCCAGAGACCATCACCGTCTCTGATGCGAGTCAGCTGTGTGCGGCGAAGAGGACTGATTGTGTGTTGGTCGTGGATGATGAGGAGGGTTTAAGTGGGATTTTCACGGCCAAGGATTTGGCCTTTAGGGTGAGTTAATCTTCTGATGTTTCTCTTATCGCGCCTTTATAGTAATCTTCTTTCATCAAGGTCACTGCTGAGGGGCTTGATCCTCGTTCAACACCCGTTAGTGCCATCATGACGCGAAACCCCATGGTTACACGTGATACTACGAGTGCCACTGAGGCTTTGCAGCTCATGGTCACCAGGGGTTTCCGGCATTTGGTACGTAGATCCCTTGCTTGCTCACATCGTTCACTGGTTAATAATCTGCCTATTTAAATAGCCGGTATGCAACGAAGAGGGTAACGTCGTCGGCCTTCTCGATATCACCAAGGTCTTCCACGAGGCCCTCGAAAAAGTGGAGCGTGGTTCATCGGCTTCGCAAAAACTCTACACCGCGCTCGAGGGCGTGCAATCTGAACTCGGTGGTGGTCTCGCTGCGAATCCCCAAGCGGCTGCTATGCTTGCGTACGTCGACGCGCTGCGCGAGAAGACTGCGCTTCCCGATTTGACCACTGTCATGGATTCGCGGACCCAACCCGCGACCGTCACTCCCAAGACGTCGGTACGCGAGGCTGCCAAGCTCATGAAAGAGCGCAGGACCACGGCTGTCTGCGTTATGGATTCACTTGGTGGTTCTGCACAGATCGCTGGTATCTTCACGAGCAAGGACGTGGTGTTGCGTGTGATCGCCGCGGGACTCGACCCAGGCAAATGCAGCGTTGTTCGGGTGATGACCCCTCATCCCGACACCGCTCCTCCTACGATGACTGTCCAGGATGCACTGAAAAAAATGCATGGTAGGTGTTTATTTTATCCTATCTCTGCACATATCCTCATTTGTTACTCCCATAGTGGGCCATTATCTCAATTTGCCCGTGGTGGAATCCGATGGTCGCCTGGTGGCGATCGTCGATGTGCTCAAACTAACATACGCAACACTGGAACAGGTACGATCACTCCAGGTTAATGTGGCATGATTAAATATTCACATCTTCTATCTCAGATGAACGCAATCGTAGCAGAAAACAGCCCTGAAAATAACGAGGGGGGTCCGATGTGGAGCAAATTTTTCGATTCCTTCGCTGCTCAAGATGACAATGAGTCTGTCATGTCTGGTTCAGGTCACCCTGGCATGACAGATGTCAATATGCCACCATCATACCCTAATTCCCCCGCAACAAACCACATCCTTCGTGGCACTAGCTTTTCTGAAGTATACCCCCACGATTCGGCTTCTGCCGTTGACGAAGGCGAGCCGCTTCCGGCGCTCAATGTTGGCCAGTCCTCTGTCGGCCATCATAGAGGGGCCGCTGCGTCTGTGGTTGACGACGGCACCTATGTGTTCAAATTCCGCACACCCAGCGGTCGCACCCACAGATTCCAAGCGCGCAACGACAACTTTGAGAATCTGCGAGATATCGTCGCCGGGAAGCTCTCTACCGATCCGTTCTTCACTGCTGGAACAGCGAGTGAGGGCGGCGTCGCTCCTGATCCCATGGACTTCGCGCTTTCGTACACGGATAACGATGGCGATACTGTTTTGATCACTTCGGATACCGATGTGGCCGATGCGGTAAAACTTGCACGGAAGGCGAAGTCGGACCGGGTCGTGTTGTTCATCCAGGGTGGAAATGGCTGGAAAGAGGCTGGCGCTGGTGAGAGTGAGAAGAAAGCGCAAGAAGTTTCCGAGGCAGCGGCGAGGGAAATCAAGGAGGTGGAGAAAGCTGAGTCGGTGGTGGTCCCCCATATCGTCGTTCCCGATGCGCCATCCACTCCCCACCACCACGCTGCGGACGACCTGGTCTTTGGTATCCCGAGGGATCTGGTTTTGCCAGCCAGCTTGGGCTTCCTCGGCGTCATCATCGTTTCGGTTTTCGTCGTGTCGCGTCTCTCCAAATAATCTTTCTTTGGTCGACGATAGTACTTAGAGGATACTAACCAGCCCGTGGTTATGGGCTACTATTAGAGGGCTACGGAGTTTCTTTTACGATTTAAAGATTCATGGTTTCCGTATCTTTTTTTGCCTTATTCATTCTCTCCACTCATTCGCACATCCAGCTTCATCCGAGTGCCAATATTCTTCTCCAATGGCTCTCTCTCTCATTCTTCCTGTGTTGCCTTGGTTCTCCTACACTGCATAATGCAAACCCGTGGTTTTTGCGATCCCAATTTGCGAGATGGAGAGGAACAATATTTGGTCGTTTGACCCAACGAGCCCAAAAAGGAAGCTATCTAATCTCGGAGACTCGGAGTGGATAGTATCGATAGTGGCATCTTATGGTTCTTATCTGTGTTTGTGTCGACTTTCATCGTGACTCGACTGCCAGCAGCGCTCATCTCCCTCCCAACCGACCATCATCTCACGCGATCTGAGCTAGCTAGCATCTGCTGATGTCGGGCACCGAAGAAAAAATTACTGGCGGCGTCGCGCATCTTAGTGTCAGCGACACGACCTCGGCACCCCCCTCCAACACGCCGGGTATCTATGTCGACGAGGTTGCAGGATCGGATACCGCAGGCAACGGCACCGAGGCCGCTCCCTACCTCACACCCGTCGCCGCGCTCACCGCTCATGGCATAGACGCCACGCTCCTCGTGCGCAAAGCTGCGGGCGAAGAGTACGCAGCGATCGGCGGAACGGCCCTTAAGAGGGCCAAGAAGGGCGTCGAGCTGAATGAGAAGAAGGCTAAAAAGGCTGAGGAGCAGAGGGTTAGGCAGGAGAAGGAGGCCGCAGAAGGAAAGGCAAAGGACGAAAAGAGGATTGAGGAGAGCAAGAAGATTGTTTTGACTGAGGACTCGACACTTCCAGCTGCGAGTAAGGTTCGTGCTGTTCCGCGTATCATGTGCGATGAAGCCTGCTTAATTATTTTATGCTCACTCTTTTGGACAGGTGAAGATTTACAAATTAGCCGACTTTCGCACGAAGCGCGTACGCGTTTCCGGCTGGGTACACCGACTCCGACAGCAGAAAGAGCTCACGTTTATCGTACTTCGCGATGGCACAGGCTATTTGCAGTGCATCCTTTCCGGGATCCTCGTGAGCATATTCAACCGCTACAACTTATATGATAATAAACCGTTGATTTGGTATGCAGTCACAAACATACGATGCGCTCGTTCTCGCGACTGAAGCGTCAGTGGAGATATTCGGCGTGATCCAAGAAGTCCCCGAGGGCAAGACCGCCCCGGGAGGACACGAACTTGTTGCTGATCATTGGCGCGTTCTGGGAGCTGCTCCGGGCGGTGACGACGCGTACACCAACAAGCTCAACGCGGTGAGTTTTAAGTAGACTACCGCAAAGTCCTGAGCTCTTCTTTGACGCACTATCCCGAGCTATAGGAGTCCGAAGGCCCCGTTGTTGCTGATAACAGACATCTTGTCATTCGTGGCGAGATCGCTTCTGCCGTTCTCCAAGTCCGAGCTGGTATCCTTCGCTCGTTCCGGAAGGTTTTCGACAAGTACACCATCACGGAGGTAACGCCCCCTTGCATGGTCCAGACACAGGTTGAAGGCGGGGCGACACTCTTTCAATTTGATTATTACGGTCAAGTTGCATACTTGACACAAAGTAGTCAGTTGTACCTTGAGACTTGCCTACCCAGTTTGGGCGATGTGTACTGTATCCAGGAGAGTTTCCGTGCCGAGAACAGGTCAGTAAACACACACTATTTAGCAAGCGATTCGGCTAACTGGGAGCACTTTTATGTAGTCACACGCGAAGGTTTGTCGATAAAGAAATTGATGAGGTGTTATCTTCTGATATAAAGCTCCGACTTGCAGGCATCTGAGTGAATATACACATCTTGAGGCGGAGCTCGCCTTCATCACGTTTGACGATCTCATGACTCACATCGAGGCGGTCGTGAGTCCGCTCCGCCTCAGAAACGTTCTTGTCTCACTGTTTGTGCTTGGCAGATCTGTGAAGCGGTCGACGACCTTCTCTTAGATCCCCGGATGTCGGCGTTTCTTTACCAGCTTAACCCCAAGTTCAAAAAACCCAGCCGCCCCTTCATGCGACTCTCATACAAAGATGCCATCAAATATCTCAACGAGCACGGTATTAAACGCAAGGATGACGAGACCGAGCAGCTCGTTGACCACGTCGTCGGCGACGATATCGCCGAAGCCGCGGAGCGCCAGATGACCGACCAGCTCGGAGTGCCCATTTTCTTGTACGGCTTCCCCAAGGAGATCAAAGCATTTTATATGAAGAAGATCGTGGGCGACGAGGGCTTCACCGAAAGTTGCGATCTTCTAATGCCCAATGTCGGCGAGATTGTCGGTATGTTCCCGGCAGGCCGGCCGTTGGCTCTCATTCGCCGGGTGCGGGTATACTGAAGTCCGGTTTATTCGATTGTATCGTAGGAGGATCGATGCGCATAGCCGATATGCAAGAGCTCTTGGAGGGTTATAAACGCGAAGGAATTGACCCGGCACCATACTATTGGTTTGTTCCATTGTTCTCGGATTTTACATTGTGCTCACCGAACGAACTCCAGGTTTACCGACCAGAGGAAGTACGGTACGTGCGAGCACGGCGGGTATGGATTAGGTGTTGAGGTGGGTGTTTTTTTCTGGTCGGATTGGAGATCGATCGTTAACCATACATGGTTTAGCGCCTGCTTGCGTGGCTTACCGACAGGTTCACTGTTAGGTTAGTAGAGCTGATCTTGGCGAGACCAAGGGACCGCATCTCACGCTCCCCCTCCGTTTTACTCCGCGCAGAGAATGTTCATTGTACCCGCGGTAAGTTGTAACCCGCCCTCGATTGGGTAGCTGTTCTTTAACTGATTGTGCTTGCAGCTGGCCCGGCCGTGCAACCCCGTGATGGAGGAGACAATATCGTGTACATGTGTACCAGATTGGGTATTGGATCTGATTGTGGCGAGGATGTGTGTGGGGTCCGCATTGTGCAACGTTTTTTGTGTTCTCTCTTGTATTGCCGTTTCTCAGCACCGTCTTGCGGTCGACTCGGAAATCTGTTTCCCTTTGAATGCTATGAACAACCGGATTTTTGACGGATCCGGGGGAGAAAGCGCTCAAGCCGGTGAATAAGAATTAACAAGGCAAAACACCGAGGCAGAAGCGGAGTGACGGGCGGGGTGCTCCGCCATGCCGATAGCGCGCATCTTTCAACTCCTCCATCATCGTCTCCTAACTTGTCACCTCGTCTTTTCGGCGCTCCTCAACGTCTTGCGCGTCAAATCTCTTTCTCAGTTGCCACCTCAGCTGTTCTCCCAAACTATGGCCACTCCGCAACGTCCATCGGAATCCCGTGACTCCGCCCTGACACATCCCGTGGCGGAGTTTAGTGTCAAGCGTGAGCTTCCACGTTCCCCCTCCGCCCAGGACCAGCCGCAGGCGAAGCGGGTGCGAAAGAGTCGTGTGCCTTCGATGTCCCAGCCGGATCCCGAGGTCGAGTCGAGTCCAGGTTCAGCCGCGGGACAGGCTGTGTCAAACAAGACGACGAGCGCAACTGTGGCGTGCGACTTCTGCCGACGTGAGCAGCCTCGTTGAACTTCGGTTCTCCTACCGCACTATTTCCTCTAACTCGGACACACGCCTCTATTATTGAAATTTGCATCAGGCCGAAAAGAAAAATGCGTTGGTGGTCCGATTGCTTGCAGGAGTTGCGCAAATAGAGGAATGCAGTGTGCTTACGACGACGTCCCTAAAGGAAAATTATCGCCACTCATCGCTCCACCGCCTCCCAAGAAAAAAGAACCGACGCCTCCGATTAACGTCAAGGTTTTCCGTGCACCGAAAAAGAGAGGTCAGATATCGCAGATTGCTTGCGACTTTTGTCGAGGTACGGAAGTGCCAAATTAGGACTAATGCTACGTATGCATATTTCTCTCATGTCATTTTTCACAGACAGACGCAAGAAATGTTCTGGCGACCGTCCCAGTTGCTCAAATTGTGTTAAACGAGGCATGGCTTGTAGCTACGTGTCTAACCCGCGAAAACGAAAAGGCGGAAGGCCTCCTAAAGGAATAGAAGATAATACGGACACAGTCATGAGCAGCGGGGACAGTGCGCGCAAAGGAGATGATACTGCGGATGAAGATGGAAATAAGAGTCGCAGTCCATCTCCTTCGCACCATCTTCCTATTCATGAACGGTTCCCGGGGAAAGGGCTGGGTAAGAACGATGCCGCGTACAATAGGATCAGTGATTCTCCCTGCACTTTATGTATCGGTATGTGTTATTTTTTTCCTTACGCGGTCATTTGTCTCAAATTTCTTACCCAAAAGAGTATGAAATACCCTGCACCGGGACTCGTCCGACCTGCCTCAATTGTCTTCGTCGTGCTCGCACCTGCCACTATGCCAATACCTCCGCCCCTCAGTCGGCTGTCACGTCCACGTCCCCAACCTCTGAGCAGGTCGATCCTGCACCGTAGACACCGTCCGCTTAGCGCTGTTCGCATACCAACCAATCAGATATTCGAGTAGTGCATATGGACACTACTACAACCATGGGCTCTGTTGACTAAATCGCATTTTTTGCTACCTTTTGACGATTTTTCTTGGCTCGTCTAATCCTTGCTCTTGGCTCAATGCACCACTTTGCTTTGGTTTCGACCGTTGACATTTCCCAGTCTTGTTTCCGCATTTCCCATCCCCATGCTTACCTACATAATGCTTTTCACTGATACTTACCTTGTCGCACCGAGCTCTTTTTTGTGTTGAATATACCTCAATTCCTTGCTGGCGGTCCCTTCATTCCTACCACGAGTGAGATGAACGGCGCTATTATTGAAGCTCGAAGTGCCTGGGGGCGTCGATCCCCTAGTAGCCCCTTGTTTGTTTCCATGTTGGCCGCGCATGGCACCGTGCGTCATCTCGTAGTCAGCTCTCTGCCCTGGCTATTTCCGCCAAACTGTACTTCAATCCATGATAGCCTCCCGCATCTCGAATACTTTGCGTGGCTAGAAATTTTGACTGTAGGTCATCAGAGGCTTGTGGATATTTCAGCCCCAGTATGCTCATTTCCCCCCACCACTCTCAGAATGGGTCTCCGCACGCTAACCGCGACGGACGGTGGGGTACGGTCCACTGCCTCAAGGTCATCCCGGTCTTCCAGCCTCCTGCCATTATAGCCCAATCCTAATTCACCTGGCGACTGCGACCTCGATCAGCGCCTCTACGCACTGCTTTCGCGCCATTGCATTCGCCTACCTGCCCCCGTCGCCGTCTCAGGCTTTCATCGTTTGGAGATGGGGATGGCGGGAAGCGGGGCGGCCTTGCGGCAAAACTTTACGCGCTCACCCTGCGTAAGTTGCCCCGCCACTACTTCGATGCTTACTTGACAGTGTTGGCCGATATTGACGGTCCGTCCTTCCTGCAGCCCCACCATGATACCGGCTCGTACTCGGGGGGTCTTCTTCTCTCGCCTCATGGCCGTGGAATAGCGGAGAGGTGGTAGAATGTGAAGTAAGCACCGCGCAGCTCTCTATGTGGCGCGCGCCCCCCGGCGTTCTCAGTCGGCGGCGGCCCCGCTCTTCCCCCCTACGTCTGGCTGTATTCGGGCTCGCCGTTGTGGACGTCGACCGCGCTATCTGCGCACAATTTCAATCGGAATTCAGCGGCGACTGAACTGGGGCACTCATATGTAAGCGGGGATGGTGGCTACCAGCGCACAACTTCCTCACTGCCCTTATACGCTGGGATACTTCCCGGTCGGGGGGCCTTTCCCCCCTTTAACGTCTGTGATTTCGCAACGTTGTAGTCATATAGCATCCCTGATAGAAATGGTGCGCGCGCGCGCGACCGGCGGAGCTCCTCTGATGTATTGCCGAATACTCCGAGGAGGCGCAGGGGGCGCACGACTGCGAGGTCGATTTAAATCCGATGGCAGGGCCAGAAAGTTTGTGCTTCCTAAATACCCGTGGCAACGACACACTCGGGGCACACTCCTACCCTCCCGATATCCATACTCACAAGCAGCGTCCCTCTCGATCTTCTCCCAATGGGGCCCGGAAAAATACACCCGGGTCGGAGCCCCTACTTCACCGGAGAATCTGAGCAATCGAGTTGCGCCCCCAAAGTCAATAGTCTCCTCAGACACTCCTGGATTGAATTACGAGCGCGGGCCTCCCGAGTAACGGAGCCTTTTGCTCCGGGTCGCTTGATTAGTCAGCCACCTTGATACTTACCTAAGCCACTTTCAGTAGTGATTAATGATTGACTGCTGGCTGCTTTAGAGTAAAGCAAGTAGTTTATGCGGCTAGCTTGAGAGTCAGTTTTTGCCTTCTTGTGTGCCTGGGCTTGAGAGGTTGATCGTTTGAACGCCTTTGTCCTGCGTATGGGCAGTGCTTTCCCCGTTTGATGGACATTTACTTATATAATGGTACTTACTTCGGTAGACCAGCGCTCAAGCCCCAAGCTAAAACCAGCAGCTCCGTTGAAATTTCGGTTTGGAACCTACAATGGGCACTTTCTTGGGAGCTTTTGCGCGTGAAGTAAGTCCCAATAAGTCTGCGCATGCTGTGGTGGTGAATTAATGACATTGTTTGGCAGTGTTTAGGGCGTAAGGTGCTCACGTATCGCCTGAATTGGCTATTGCTCCCGTGGTGGAAAGCATTCATCTGCAGCGCAAGGCCTCTGTGGCCGCTCAACGCTCAGCTCGAGCCGACCGCCCCCCGTCGTTCGGATTGGCGCCATGGGCGACGCGGAGAGAGAGGCTGTTATTGCGTCCATCGTAAGTTCTACTTGCAACATTGGATACACGCCTGGCTTGACCTATGAACGCGCCAGGCATCCTCGATATTCAGAACCATGATAGACGATATGGCGTTCGATGCCTCCCTGCAGGCACACAAGGAGGTCACACGAAGCAGATCGATATGTAAAATATGTCATATGCAGTGAGCCCGTTATGCCAACTTCATTAGCAGCCTGAGCTCACTGTGTATCACGCAGATGTCAGGCCGGCGAGTTTTGTCGACCGTAATGGAGCTCTGTCAATAAGCTAATGCTCCTGTAGAACACGGCCCAGGATCCCATACAGTCACGTCCGATATGGCGTCCATACCAGGGACTCCCTCGTCAAGGAATGGGGCGGCCAGTGGCACTCGCGCCACTACGAAAGATGTATATTTTGACTGTATGGTCTGCAAGAAATCGGTGTGTAAATCCCTAATTATGTTGTTGGGCTTGCCGCTCTGACGCTCATCTATGAATGGTTACTGCGTTCAGATGGCATCCAACCGTTACGCCCCTCATTTGGCTACCTGCATGGGACTTGGGAACGGGACGAGAAGGAACGCTAGTCGCAACGCACTGTCAAAAGCCAAGCGCGTACCCTTGCCAACCCAAGCTTCTACCCCCATCCCCTTACGATGACCATAAATTGCAGGATTGGATCTCCCCCGCGCTCGCAGTCTCCGTACGTCGAGAATGTAACCGCGCCTGCCGAGGCCGCCACAAATGGTGCTTCGCACAGCAAAGGAAAGGGAAAAGGAAAGAAGAGTCGGTTATATCCCCTTTTCCACTGGTGCCCGTACATTAATCCGCACCGTTCCACATTGTCAGAGATGTCCAAGGCTGCTATGGCTGCTGCCGCTGCCGCTGCCGCCGCTGCAAACGCGAGCGCCAGTGCCAACCTTTCCATCAGTGGAATAAACGATAATAATAAAAGAGTTTGTGAAACTAAATCAACGGGGGTTTGGTCTGGGCTAACTACCGTTTAGCAGTCACATATTTCGCCTAAACCTAGCCCAACGAAGAACACAAAGAAACAGAAGCTCTCTGGCTCACGTAGGTCGTTCATAAGGATCCCTGTATCAGCCGTTGATGCGTATTCGCGGCATTTACTTGATAGTCGATTCCGGGTCAGCCAACGGACACAGAAGAGTTAGATCCCTCCTTGATTTTTGTCGTCTCGTCGGTTGTTGCTAATGTGTATACCTCCGAACAGGCATCTCCAAGCCCAGCAAACATGCTACTTCACCGTACGTCTTCCCAGCAAACCAAAATCCCGTCCAGACTCGGAATTGTCTCTCCAACTCCTGGCTCGTCACCAACGGGCTCGTTTTATTCTGCTGGGGAAATTAACTCTCACTCTCGCTCCGGGTCGACAGTTTCGACTACAGCTGCCGCGCCTAGTCCCCACCCAATCTTGCCTGTTAAGGGAACGGGTCCTCCTCGTAGAGTCCCTCCAACAATAAACAACTATCCGTCTCGAGGTGGGTTGGCTTGCTTTACTGCCACGATGATGCCCGCTTACGATTTTATGCTACATCAGACAAGCGGACATCACGGCCACCGGAGTATATCGGTAAAAGCAAATCCACAGCTCTGTTCAATACTCGAGACCCACTGATAAAACGTACCCTATAGTGGATCCTGATGACCTTGTCAACACCGAGTCCGATTCTTCCGATATGATCGACGAGGACCTATAATCGCCGTCCTGCCACTCGTTTAGTTTTCCGAGTTCTCATTCTTGGGATCCCCATCGCTTTTGCTGCTGCAATTGCAATCGTTGCGCAGTTTATATCACCCATCTGTATCCTAGTGTAGCAGCATATCCACCGACACCTCGTCTCCATTGCATCCTTTATCCCTCAAGTCCTTTTCAGGGACTCGCGTGGATCCTCACCGGGAAGACAAACCATAGACACCCCATCACACAGAACATCCCCAGAAGCATCGGCTGTAACACGTACGGACCTTTTGCGTTTGCGAGCACGCCGGTAAGAAAAGGGAACAGCGCAGAGCCCATGCTTGCAAACGAAGACCTAATTGAGATGCAAAATATAGGTGAGGGGCTGGAGACCAAAGGAACAAGGGACCGGAATCGTTACATGGTTGCTAGCGCAGTCATATGCACCTCCTGAGGAAGCAGTTTCGTTGCCAGTGTTAAACTGTATATTTCACAAGTTCAGTCGGCTGCACGGGGCAATCGAGGGCTGTGTGGTTGTGCTGACCTTGTTGGAAACATGGGTCCCAGAACGAGGCCGACGATGGCGGTACAGACCGAATTGGCGATGAAAGAAGGGATGAACCAGACGAGAAGCTGCATGATCCCCGCAATCACTTTGGTCCGGTCCGCCGTTAATGTCAATGAATGATAATCGGTGATCGGTCAGGCGGAAAAGACTCACGAATGTATACGTGAACGAGGTGCTTTTCTATCCGCATCCCCATACTGCATGACGTATGATGGCCATTGCCATTTCGGTTAGCTTGTGGCACTGGCGGGGCTCAGAGGCAATTCAGGCTTACTATGGAGACACATAGCCCGAGATTATCCTCCCCAATGCCAAGCCAGCCCAAAAGCCTGTTGCCACGTATCCGACCGTATTGGGGTTCGCTCCCTGCAAGGTTTTCATATCCCTGTGTCAGAAAAGCGGAACAACAAAAGACCGGAGCCGTCATATTCAGCTCACCCGATCGCGGAGTAGAAATGTGACGATCCAACCACCAGTGGACGTTTCTCTATATTACGAACAAGAGTTTTGAAAGGTCGGAATATCTGTACAGAGACGTATCGTCACTGAACGGACTTACGTTCCAGTGTATATAAATAGGAATATGGCGAATACCCAAACATAGGGCAGCGAGACTGCCATTCGCATAGCTGGGATTAATCACAAGGTTTGTCAATATATGCTGCTATTGCCAACTTCAGATGTACAACGCTCACTGCTCTTTGGCATTGCTCCGGTGCTAGCATGCCTGGAGAGCGGAGGCGATTCTTTGGCTTTCTCAAGGTCAGCTTCCTTCTCGGACGTCCCACCTATTTGAACATCGTCGCTATGAAAGTCGATTTGCGCATTGGCAGCCGCAGCCGCCCGCCCCTTATCGCTTGCAAACTCGCCCCGAGTAGTAGGGAAGACGGCGACGGTGAGGAGCAAATTGGAGAGACCAAGCGCGAAACTTATCCAGTAAAATTTATTCCATTTCCAGCCATGGGCAAGGAGGGTCTGGCAAACGAGCGGGGATGCACACGCGCCGATTCCTAGGTGTAGCAGCATTTTAGGCTGTTAAAAACCTTGTCAAAACAAGAAAAATCTGACCATAGAAACCATGCAGGTTCCCGAGGGCGCGCCCAGGTGCAGGCATGCAAGCGACGTATGCATTCAGTTGCCCTATCCCGTTGCAATGTCAATATGATAGCTTGTCTTCGAACCGTGGCGAGTAGCAGGCTATACCCATAAACATGCTTGTTGCAATACCGCCCAAGCAAAACGCGACCAGCAGCCCAGCAAAGGGCGGCTTAGAAACAGCGATGCCAAAGTACGCAACCTGAAGCAGCCCCGCAATAACCATCACCCAGAATCGCCCTTGCGAGAGCGAGTACCCGATAGCATTGGTCCCGGATTTTGATACCCGGGAGAGAGGCAGAAGGTAGGGAATAAGGTGGCTCCGATTCGAAGATAAGGGGAACCTCCCGAGAAAAAGCACGAGGGGTTCAATGACGATCGTCCCGATGAAAAACCTGGGGCAACAAAATGAGTGCTTGAGTACGAAAGTCCAGTCAATCTTAGTGCGTGGTCAATGGTATGCATACCCCACACAGGCCGCGACGAACAAAAGGGAGACGGTCAGATATGACAAGTGAAGGTCGTGTTCGATATAGGGAAGAATAGTTCCAGGAGCTGGATAAGTCAAATAATCAGCGAGCCACTCGTACGTATATATGCTGGACATTCAAGTCAACGTACTTCCATCTCCCCAACCGCAACAAAAGAAAGCAGCGAATGCACTACAGAGACGACGCTTTACCCTTTCCGGAGGCACCGGCTCTATCAGCGGCGCAGCTAGAGGAAAACTGTCCTCAAGATATTGCTCCCGTGCGAGCTCCGAGCCTGGTGTGATTGGAAGAAATGGGGGTGGTGTAAGCTCTGCTGTGCCCTCAAAACGCGGTTGGACAGGAAGCGATATGGATGGAGTGGGATATATCGTCTATGAGAAAGGAACCGTCTGTCTCGTAAATTTCTTGGGATAGGTTCGTCGTGAGTACACACGTCATCTCCAATAACGGCATTGTTCTTTTCGTTTTCATCTTGGGATACTGCTGGTCGAGCCTGGCGAGATTCTTGATGTCCTCTGATGCGAGATTCTGGAGATATATTGGAGCTCGGGCGTCTGTCTCGTAAAGCAGAAGGGATAGGTAGGCTGGCGCTTTCGTAGGTATACGCGGTAGACTCCTCCCAATGAGCTCCAGACAAGATGGCAGTCCCAGTTTCAACAGCCATAGTATCAAGCGAGGAGAGGAGAATGCACTGAGGGATCACCGCAAGCCCCCTGCAGTTCACTTATATTCCAATTGTGCATTCTATATCGTATCGAGGAGAGCTAAAAGACTTGGAAAAAAAGCGCGCGTGACAGCACCGGGCCTGCAACCGAACTTTGCGGCCAGAGAGAAAGGCCCACAATGTCCAGGCGTGGGGTCCAGTGGCTGGTCGCCGTCCCGTGAGCACTTTCCCTGTCATTTTGGGGAGAGCCTGGCCAGGAAATCCGGACGTGCAGTGGGCGTGGGACCTAGCATAGGCCAGGATTTGTTCAAAGATTTCCACAAGATTTCAGCGAATTGGGTGCGATAAGATAAGATCCAGCGACACGGCTCACCTCTTCAAGACGCTCACCACAATGACAGCCGAGGGGCCAACCCAAAGTAAGTTCGCCCTCCCCGTCTAGGAAACGCGTTATTCATAAGCGTTATCTACAGTGGCGACATATATCGCAGTTGCCATTCTATCTCTGACTGTGGGATACTGGGTGGGCGTTGGCTCTTCGCTAGGGTTCTCTCGTGGTCCTCCCGAAATACGTAGAAAGGAAAAAGACTCGGATGGAGAAGAGGATGATGAAGATGTTGGTGGAAGTGATGAGGAAGACGCTAGTGGAGATGGTGACTTGGCGTCAGTCAGTGCAGGCATGATTGAAGAGTGCAAATTGGTACGCCACGATAGCCAGCTTGCCCCCTTGCCATCCAACCAAACCACGAGGTTACATTTAAAATAGGTCCTAGTTGTACGAACGGATCTTGGGATGACGAAAGGCAAAATTGCAGCACAATGCTCGTATGTCCATTCGTTGGTATCGGAAAAAGGCGTGCATTGATCCCGCCAACTAGGCACGCCACGTTAGCTTGCTATAAAACACTTTCAAAGTCGAATCCATCGGTATGCATACCTTTGTCATGCCAAGAATTGCTGCGTGCTTACCCATCTTTGAAAGCTCCTTAAGCATTGGGAACGAACTGGGTGGGTAACTCGACGCTTTGTACATCTTTAAAGGCTCAGCCAATCTTTTGCTACACAGACAAGCAAAAATCGCACTTCGTTGCGACTCTGAAGATGAATTACTACTACTACAAGCAACAGCGCAGAGCCTGAACCTCTGTGCACGATCGATACAGGACGCGTACGTTCAACTGACCTGACCTCCATCTACCGCGTTGCTCACTTCGCTTACTTCACCCCAAAGCGGCCGAACGCAGATAGCAGCCGGATCGAGGACCGTACTTGGTATCGGCCCTGGTGAGTATTGCTGCAGTCGTTGGATTCTGTGGGGAATAATGGAATAATCTGACGCGTTCACTCTAGCTCCAGTGAAATTGATCAATCAGGTCACCGGAGCACTGAAGCTCCTGTGATGTGCATCCTATCCAGCTGACCATAAACATCCTGAAGACGTACAAAGGATGGTCACGTATCACGTATGAAAATTTGTGCCCTACCAATGCTTAACCGAGTATGATTCCCTCATGGACTTTGAGGCGACTTTAGAGGGCACGCCTCATGATGTCGATATGCGGCTCATTCATGAATCCATGAGGCCGGGCTGGGTGGAGGGAGGCTGGTATATCTATGCGTGGGCTTGTGCGGCTGAGATGTCGGCATGAACGATTCAGAAATTTGAATCATCCAAGTCAGGTGTCTTCTCGAAGAAAACGAAGACCTGCTCTGTGCAAAGCGCAGTTTACCTAGTAGTCCGCGAAAAACAGAGTGGAAGTCGCGAGTGCGAGTGGGTTGATAGCACTCACGCACACGACCCACGGCAACAGAATCTATCCCGACAAGGGAGATGGGCGCATTTCTATAGAGCACGTTACAGTCACGTGCTTGTAGCAAATGTGCTTCTCCTATCTGCACTGAACAACTCAATTTCAAGTAGATATAAACTTTGGGCAGACACCTGGGCTAGACACAAGGTACGAGGTAATGTTTTAGGATGTCTAAGTAGCAGCGAATAAAATAGTTCAAATATCCGCGATGCAGATTGGGCGCCCTCGAATCGTGAGCTAATAGAGTTTCTCAACAACCGTGCTTATCCAAGCTATGGTGGGTGCTGATATTAACGATTATATTTTGTAGGGAGCACATCGAGGCGAAGATTGGGTGTCGTATCAGCAGCCTGCCGGCCGGGAGATTCCACTGCGCAAGCCCCTCATATATGAGCCGCGACTTCTACCCCCTTTACCTCGGGCACCGGCGCCTTCTCGACAATCTCTTCGCAATCAGGAACCAGATCGGCCGAAGTGTCAGCGAGTTCGATGAGCTCTTGCAAGAGCTCGGACGGATAGTTCTCGGCACTCTCAACGTCGTATCCCCGCGGGACAACAGGCATGGGCAGAGAGACTCTGGCTTTCGGCGTGTACCCCTCCCGGCGCTCACGCTTCACGGCCGTCGCACGCCTGCGAGCCGATCGACCGAAGGAAGACGACTCTTGCGTGTTGGCACGACCGCCGAGCGGGGTGCGAGTATGAGAGGAGTGTGCAGCACGCTTTGAGGGAGTCTTGGAGGTGCTCGCCGGAAGTTCGGCGTGATGATGTGGGCTGCAGTGAAACGTTGTTTAGATATCTGAGTGCGGAGCGGAGCGAAAGGAGGAAACCTACGTCTTGATCGTACTCTTTCTGCGACGATAATCGATGCTCTTCTTCGCAGCATTCGCGGACCTGTTTTGCGCGGGCGAGAAGATGTCAGAAGCACGATTGGTGAACACTGGAGACAAGAAGTGCTTACTGCTCTTGGAAGTGAGGGTAGTCCTTGTGCAGCTTTGGAGTACCGGGCTGGACGGACATGGTGGGTGGCGTTGGAAGGGTATTAAGTGCAGTTGCGAGGCGTGGAGGATGGGAGTAATAGGTAAAAGAAAGTTCGTGTGCTTTGTCTCATACATCCCCCAGTGGACCAAACAAGAGGTCTCACTCACAACTCGGACCGGATTGAGGTTGGTCTCATATGAACAACATTCGTGACGTCATTTTGCCGGTGACTACATAGCAGCTCTATTCGCATACATCATGTGCAAGTCTTCTGAAAACGCTTTGAGGGTGGTAGTGAGGGTGGCCAACGCGCGGAAGTACTGATCCAGACACCGGCGAGAGCTTGCCGGCGTTGAGTCTCAGTACAGCGCAAGGTGGGCGCAAGCAGACCAACCTGGCCGAACTTTAACCGAAGACACGTCGCCGGACTTACATAATACCAATCACCACCACTGTAACTTTAGACCATACCTCGAAGACGACCCACGAGTAGTATTGATATCGCGAATTTATCTCGCTTGGGGCAGCAATGAGCAGGTCAGTGAGCCTGATTTTCGACACATCGCTCCAAGACTGTAACTGTCGTCTGCAAAAGATACAACATGCAGTCCAACCTCTCACACCGCGACCGATCTACGCTACTCCCACCCACACCACAGCGCTCGGGTCGCTCGTCTCCACTACTACCACAATTCTCAGCAACAGCTTCCCAGAGGACTGCGGATGACCTAGAAGGCCAAAATGACGAACGGCTAGAAGGACTCAGCGCCAAAGTAAAGCTATTGAAAGACGTGAGTCGTGCTCTAGTCTTTGAACTCCAACGTTTCTAGCTTAGCTTGCGTCTTTTTCAACGCAGATAAGTATAGGGATTGGAAACGAAGTTCGAGAGTCCACAATCCAGCTGAGCCAGATGGTGCGTCCCTGCTTCCCTTTATGTATTGGAACGCGGCAGGGTTGACCGAAGAAACCTTGTACTCTCCTTATAGAACGATGCTTTTGCAGAGACATCCGGTATATTGAGCGGGACCTTTCGGCGGATGAACGCGATGGCGACGCGGCAGGGTGGTCGGTGGATGTGCTACATGATCTTCCTCATATTGGTGTTCTGGTTCTTCATGGTCGTATGGCTGTTTCGGCGGTGACGTTAATATACCATTCCTGCGGCATCCTATGCTATCGGCGCATGCGTTCGGAACACTTCCTATATCATGCACCACGCATTCGCGAGCTTGAGCTCGTTGCTACTCTGACAGCGAATAGTAGCCTACCCAGCCGTTAGTATGCTTACATAAGCTATAGTCGTGACACGTGAAACCGGCCCGCATCGCCTTAACTTTGAGGTTAACAACTTAGAACTTAGAAGCGACCAGCTGAGCAGCTTGATCTCAACCGCCATCTCCTCAAGCAACTTTTACCATGTCGTCTGGTCTTCAAGCTATCCTTAATGACCCGAAATACCATGACTATCTCGCCATTCTCAAGGGAGCCAGAAACGGCTTTGTCTACGGCGTCAAGATCCGTTTCCCTCATGCCTTGCTCATGTCCATCCTCTTTGGTCGTGGAGAGTACGTCCGACTCATTAATTCCACCTCTCCCTTCGGAGCCTGAGTTGATTAGCCTCTCGCTTTTGATAGCTGGAAGAGCCGGCTTCGCCATATCATCAAAGCCACGAGAACCCACGCAACGTCGCTCGCAACATTCGTGACCATCTACAAGTCGATTCTCTTAATACAGCGGAGGGCGAATGGGGGGAAAGAGAAAAAGGCAGACTCCTTCATTGCGGGACTTATTGGTGGATACTTTGTCTTTGGCAACCGGAACGCCATAAACGAGCAGGTTCGTCGTACCTTGTCCACTCATCACGGCATTTCTCTCAATTATGGCCGTGTTAAATTCCTAGATCGTGCTGTACGTGGCATCGCGTGTGCTCGCTTCCTTTATACCCCGCGCCAGCGATGCTAAAATTATTATGACGCCCGACGGTATCCGACCAATTCCCCCCAACTCGCGACTCTTCACCATCTTTGCATCCCTCGCGTGGGGTGGTGCTCTCTGGATGTTCACCCACCACGGCGAGTCGCTCCAGCCGGGCATGTGGTCTTCCATGGTATACCTCTACCGTGATTCGGAGAAGTGGAACGGTCTACGCACCCTCCTATGGCACAACAAGTAGCGTTGATACCTGCATGACGGGACAGGCAGACTTTATGCGACCATACCCAGTTAATGTTGTTGATGTTGATTGTACAAGATGATATTATGGGATATTACAAGCGTGGTATGACCGTACTCGGCAGCCGCCAAGGATGGTGAAAGACTATATAAAATCGGTCTGACCGCATTACGCCGCCTGGTTAACGGACCACTCCTCTGGGATGAGGAACATGGGATCTGACTCCTTGAGCATTTTGCTCACGGTATTAACCTCGATCTATGTATCATATTGATCAGCAACATCAAAAGGCCTAGCAGCAAAAATAAAAACGCACCCCGTTCAGCGCTCCGTTCAGCGCTCCCTTCGTCTTTAGATGAGGCCACTCGCTCTCCGCCACGATGACCACAAACCTTCTATAAGTCTTCTGCAGCGCCGGCTGCTCCTGCATGCGCCTCATATCGTTAATTACCTCCCATCTGACCCCGCCTTCCACGTTTTTGTTCTCTCCGTGGCACGCCTTGAACCTCGTCCGGCATTCGCTAAGCAGTCCCATCGAATCGAGGTCCGAGAGGACAACCTGGTCGATGGACCAATCAATGTATTCATTATAGTCGTTCAGTGAAGGCGGAGCTGACGACACCGCCAGAAAGCGGTTGTGGATGGGTAACAGCACGGCGGTGAGTGCAGTGGGATAGCTGCGCCGCGCCAGTCGGATGGGTCAACTATTTGTCTCGTCATGCGAAATATTAAAGCTTACTCGACTATCGCAGGGCCCCCGTTTTTCGGCGGCTTCTTCGCAAGCTCGTCGACCATGCCAATGGCGTTCGGGAGGATATAGGCGTCCCAGAACGGACTCTGGTGTGTTAGAGTGATCAGTCGTTCCAGCGACTCGCCTGCGCCTTCAACGATCGCCTGGGGAGTGATCGTCATAATCCCGCCTGAAAAAGAGCAGGGAAGAAAAGGACCGTTAGTAAATATTAGGGGGTTAACCCTAAAGAAAGCCAATTAAACACACCGATTGCAAAAATTTCATGTATCGGGTAATATGCAGGCGGGATACTAGGCTCCACTCCGAACCTAAAGAATTGGATATCCGCCCTCGTGCGTCGCATGACGAAACTAAAGCTGTTCTTCTGCACCTCGGACCACATCGAGTTGTGGATGAACACAATACGGGCCTTGGAATCATCATGTCCGAGCCTCCTTGCCTTGCAGTCGTCCAAGATACAGAGCAGAGCCTCCGTATCAACGTGGTTATCGGGTGCATAAAGGCAGTACGTCCGATCTGGGCGGCGCATGTTCTCCTCGAGCAATGGGGGAAATCTCAGCATCCGTACCGAGCGGTGGAACAGCGCGCGCGATCGCAGCTCCTTCTCACTTAGTACCGTAGTTGTTTTGAGAGGGACTGCATCAGGTTGGATTTGAGTTTGTCGTCTTTTGAGCACAGCGATAATGAGCGTGTTGCTCAGATTGCAGAGTCTGGCCGGCGCGTTCAGAGCCGACGTGATCAGCGTTGCTTTGGACGAGAATACGAATATATGATGGGCTGCGCTTTTGAGGCTGACGCCGGGCAGCGCGGCGACTGATACCTAGAGCGGAGCCGGCCGTCAACATCACTCGCAGAGAGAGTAGTGTCAAAAAGCTTACCAGCCCCTCGTCCTCCATGTACATGGCGAGATTGTGCACAACGGCAGAATTCCCCTCTTCGTTGATCTGATACATGAGCCTCGCGAAAAGCTTAGGCGGCTCAAATGCCGGAAGCACTAGTTCGACGCAATGGTGCACAGGCATACTATTTTCCAGCCTCAAAATGCCGGTCGCCATGAGCGCATGCTTCAATGTTGGCTCACCAGGGGCAAGCGGCAGTGATTCATCTTGTAGGGTGATATCGCCGAGCTCCTGCGCATCGCCTTCTCTGGGGTTGATGAACAGAGGTCCTTTCCACGTGTACGGGGTCTTTCCAGTTGCGATATTGGACGCAGTAAGACTAGGCATAGTGAATGGTCAAGTTACGCAGTTGAAAGAGAAATTTGGGATGACAAAATACCTCGCATCTTGGCATTCTTTCAGGAGTTTGTTAATCTCATCGTCAAATGCTACTGGAATAGCTTGAGTAGGGTTAACGGGTATAGGCGGCTCCGAAGGGCCAGCGACTGGCGCAGCTGGGGGCGTTGGGGGCGCCGGTGGTGCCGTTGCAGGTGCAGGCTGGTCAACGCTATAAGCATGTTTAGAAACGATTGTTTAGAGGAGAAAGACAGGAGATACTAACTCCATACCATCGAGTCCGATGTTGAAATCATCAGCCATGAAGAGGTCCGCAGGGGGCGAGTCGTGAAAGGGCGGCAGGTCATCCTCCGCTACTCCCCCAAGAACTCTGGTAGTGATTGGGGATTTAGAGATCTCAGGTGACTTGAGTTGTGCCTCGGCAGGTTGTGCCTCGGTGGGTTGTGTCGACTTGCGTTTTGCCTCGATGGGTTGGGCTGGCGTAGGCGCGGGTACAGATGCAGGTGCGGGTACGGGTGCGGACGCAGGTACAGGCGCAGGCATGGGCGCGGGTGCGGGTGCGGGCGCGGGCGCAGGCGCAGGCGCCGACGAGCTCGATTGACGGGGGGCCACAGGTGCAGGTACAGGTGCAGGAATGGGCCGCGGTTTTGCAAGGCTCGCAGAAGGCGCTGAGGCGCTCTGTGGAGAACGTACCGGTTGAGCCGGCACAGACAAGGGTATAGGCACCGACGCGAGTAAAGGTGAGGAGGAAGCCGCAGGCTTTGCGACCGAAGCATTTGATGACGCCAGCAACGACGACTTCTTGGGGATCCTTGCCATGTCCTTTAGGCGCGATCCCGTATTTATGGTAGGCCGAATCGGAGGCTCACGGGGAGCGGGCTCCGACGCCTGTGGCCTAAAGACCTTGCGCTTCGCAGTCAAAGCGGACGCATCAGCAGAGATAGGCGTATCCAGGAGCTTGAGCCTAACTCCTCGATGATTTTTCGCAGCGGATGGCGCAGGTTCAGCCGAAATAATCGGAGCCGTGGCAATGGGATCCTGAGTAGTGCTCGTGCTCGCCGTCCCAGCCTGAGCATGTCGACGCGCAGTAGGATCATCATCAAACGAGGCTGGCCTGGTGAAACCACGCCTGATGACCCGCTTCTGCACAGGTTGAATATCATCATCGCTGGACTTTCTTTTTTTGTGTGATCCCGCTCCTTGAGATTTATTCGACTTGGGATTGCGGTGCGAGATGTCTCGAGTCTCGAAAGGCGTCTTTTTCTTCTTCTTAACTTCGGGTTCGCTGTCCCGGGCTGACGAGGAAGACATCTCCGTTTCCCTCGCCTTTCCTTTCCCCTTCAACTGACTAAGAGGGATGTCTTCGCTGTCGTCACTCTGCGAACATAGATTAGAAATAAAGCGCAGATGAAGAGAGAGATGCATATGCGCACAGGCTGGTTCTCCGCTTGCTCCTCATCCGAGCTCTCGATCCTCCTTTTGGAGCTACCCGATGATGGTCGCAAAATCTCTTTGTTCGCGTGGAAGTACTCCTTCTCTTTTTCTTTTAAAGGCGCGTGTTAGTATGTAGGACACGCGTAGAAAGCAGGAGACACCTCACCTATCCATGCTGCAGAGGGCTTCACGATGCCCCCAACGGACCACTTTTTCTTTCTCGTTGCTCCGATCTCCTTCCAAAAGCTTTCGACGAGACGCGCGCAATCTTCCAGGCTCTCTTCGTCCTGCCACCTGGAAGTCGGACGAGACGAGGGCAAACATTTAACGCGTGGGATCGTAGAAAAACAAGGAGAATCACACTTACGTATCGTCATCTTCAGTATATCCATCCCACTGTTGCTCAAGGTCAGAAACAGTATCGTATCAAGCATCACACTTGTCCAATGTAACGCACTCTGACTAGATAACTCTGTATAACCCGAGATCTCAGCGTCAGTGAACCTCCTGTACTTGCACGAGCTTTACCACGTACCCATTCTCCACCCCCAAGCTTTCTGGCGGCGACAATATACTCGACTGCAATATTCCGAGATGATACTTATGGTTTCCCAGGGTTGAGAATAGCGCGCCTACCTGCGTAACTCTCTTCTGAGCCGCTACCTTCAGAGTCCGACATGTTGAGCGAAGTATCAATCGCCGATGCTGCTGGGTCCTTGGGAGTAGGTTGAAGACGCGCAGGCCAGGCAGCCTTGTGGGCGTAAGTAGTACATACGCAAATATATTACGTAAGCTTGTAATCTGGTTTTGTGCTGTGTGGGACTCAGTAAATCGCAGAGCTTTTTATAGCAGTGCGTTCTTCCCAAGTACATGGTGTCGAAGGCAAGTAATGAAGAAGGAAGATGACCAATGCCCAAAGGAAAACGTGAGAGAAGCCGGGTAGAAAATATTGCAGCACGAGAACATGAGGTAGAGTGAAGAGAGACGAGCAAGGGAAAAAGGAATGTACACGAAGTGGGAAGGGGGTCAAGGTAGATTTGTAAAGGGTTATGAGCGTGGTAGTGACAACCCAAAAATCGAAATCGCCATACCACATATGTGAAGTTATAAAATTGAAACATGATCAGATCACTCAAGCGAGGATTGAATGAAGGAAATGGTGGGATGATGTCTATAGACGTGATCCGCCTCCCCGCCAGGTCAGAAGATGACGCAGCTCTTTTTCTTCTTACCACCCGGGCCGCCGCCTGTGGTTTGCTTCGGTGCACCATTCCCCGCCTCGATGCCTCGCTCGCCGCGCAGGTTGCGAACGAGAGTGGTAAACATCCGCTCGACATTGTGCGGCGTCTTCGCACTCGTCTCCAGGAACTCGCAGCCGAAGCTGCGGGCCAAAGCCTGCCCCTCCTCGCGCGAAACCTCTCGCTCGTACGTCTTATCGCATTTGTTTCCAATGAGGATAAACACGGGCGGTGCCCGTTTGACGCGAAGCATAGCGTTGCGAAAAACTTCTAGCCGGTCAAATGTTCTCCGAGAGGCGATCGAGTAGACAAGGATAAAACCTTGTCCTTCGCTGCGAGGGGAGAGCAATTAAGAAAAAGGAGGCGGCAGATCGGGTAAGGGGCTTACCGAACCCATTGTTCGCGTAAAGTTGCGTACTCCTCTATCGTGGCAAGGAGAAGGAATAGGGGTAAGCGCTACGTTCGAGACATAAGATGGTGGTCAGCTCGAGGGAGACCCACCCTGTCCCGCTGTATCGATGACTTCTATGAAACAAGGCCGTTCATCAACCAGGATAGTTTTGCGATATGCGTCCTCGATAGTCGGGTCATACGTCTGATTGTAAAATGATCCAAAGTTAATGAACCGCGAGGGACTTGGATGCTCGCCCGCGGGCTGACCTCTGCAAAGGTAAGATGGGGTAAGAAGGCAAGTATGGTGTTTCACGTAGCAAGACACGTACCAACAAAACTATTCATCGTGAACTAGAGACCGTGTCCGAACGTCAGTGATAATCGCAAGCGAGTGTAAAATCGCAAGGCCGCACCTGCACTGCGAGAGCTGTCTTTCCAACGCCACCGTCACCCAACACAGTTATTCTCCACTGATCCATTTTTTCTGTGAGGGGTGGCCGGGTCAGCGGCAGGCTCACACGACAGCACGTGAGAGAGACATACAGCAGCTTAAACTTAAGGGCGAAAAATAGAAGAGAGATGATTTGATCGTCGTGCAAATCCGAGTCGTAAATTGAGCCAGGCGGGGGGCAGGCTAATTAGATTGAACGAGTGTTGGTGGCGAGACGGTGGACCGAATGCAGCGGGAGGGAGTGGGAGCAGAGGGCGGGGAGGGGGAGCGTGTCGTGCGGGCAGGGAGGAGGGTAGGGTCGTGCCGAGTCGTGGGGGTCGTGACGGTGTAGAGGAACGGTGGGCAGCGGAGGCGGTCGCCACTTGGAACGAGGGCCAGGCGGAACGCTAGCCGGCTTTTTCGCAGGTTCTTGGCTTAGCACAACGCCTATTTCCAGAGTCGTGCTAGGGCGCTTCTAGGGCTTCCGCTGACTGTTACTTCTGCCGTCCGTGCGTGCAGGACGAGCGCAGCGTTCAACGTTCAGCGCCTGTGTTCCCGTGGATCTGTGCTTAAATACTTGTGCAGACGCGCCATCCGATCTCAGCTAATACTATTATGATGCTGCGAGCGGGCGGTAAGCAGCGACAATCAAGGTAAGGTTCCAACAAAAGGCCCCCCGAGCTCTGCGTTCGAGGCTCTCTGGGCTCTGCGATCATGATCAGAACGCAAATTGGCCCTCCCCTTCTGCGCAGTCCCTCAAATCCGCAACGCGTAAGCCGTGATGGAAAAGCAAGGGCACCCATCTCAGGGCGGTGCGACTCCGAGCTTTTCTTTGCGCGTGAGGATGGTCTGCCACCAGAGTTCAAACGTTCAAGCTCTGGCGGCTCGTCCTAGCTTCCACCGCTTCACATCGCTCTCTCAGACGCTGGCTTGCTTGCCGTGCCCGAGCGGCGCCGTCTGGCGCCAAACTGCGAGCTCCTATGTAGCTGAAAGCAAGCACTAGGCGCTTTCCAACAGTCGCCGAGCCTCCCTGAGACCCCTCCGGCCCGCTCCGAAATTATCTCGCCCAAATCTCACTCGCATTCTTTCTCTCCTTTGCCAGCGAAAACGAGGCTGGCTGGAGCTGCCCAGGCTCCGTCCCGGGCTTGCACGATACCGGTCGCTTGGAAATGAGCGCCGTACTGCCGGCTCCGAGCCGAGTCGAGTGTGATCCGCGCTTGTGTAATCCCGACCGGGGGCGATCGCTCGTTTGGGACTACCTGGTTTGCGCGAGCCGTGTGTGCCACCACGCCACCCCGTGCCAAGTATCCAATGCGGTCGATCCGTCGTGTCTATCTGATCGAGCGCAAACGGGGTCATCGCAGACAACGTATAATTCTACCTCCAGTATCATTGTGCCATGCATGCACAGGCCTCGAGGCTCAGGCCGAGTCCAAATTCTGAGGGTGTAGACGCTATTCAAGCCCCGCCTCGGGAGTTCCTCGATCGCACTAACTCCAGAGCCCCGTCATTTAACCTCGCTGCAAAAGTACTAGCACTAGTGGCCTGGTTCGAGGTTGTGCACCCATTTCGCGATCCGCTCGTGTCTAATTTGCAACCCCCAAGCTCGCTCTGACCTCACTTCTTTTATCACAATACGTTGGCCCAATAAACAGCGTCGGCGTGAGCAATCTCGAAGGGCATACCTAGTGAGCGTCGTCAATGCTCGCAGTTGGCGGAACGTATGCGGCATCAAGTATATCCCACACGGTTCCATCCACAAAAAAATGGCCGCTGACAGCGGTCATCTCCGAAGCATTGGATGCCACACTCGCGGCCTAGCGTGCTAGGGTCGTGGGCGTTGCGCGAGCGTCCCCGCTGGCACCGGCATGCAGTTATAAGGTTGTCTTCGCAAAGTTTTGTGCTTCGCTTCTGGGGCGTGTCGGTTCCTATAAGTTCCTATAGCACTCCCTAGCACGCCGTTAGGCCTGGCCGGGGCCTTACGGTATAATATTAGTAGCGTATAGTGTGCGGAATGAGCGGTATATATGGGAGCAGATCTCCGACACGAACCAACCTCGTCGGGCGAAAGTTTGTGCGAATCATCGTACTGACTCTATGATCTTTTTTCAAGGGGCGTGGTTGAATACTTGTATCAGAGTCTTGGTCTTCATCTCCGCAGATCACCAGACCAGGATAGGTCCGTTTCTACGACGATCTGCTCATCCATGATTGCGCAATGTATATCGGAGCCTTCGTGAGCCATCAAGTGCCATCGGGTTGGGCGTAGTATAGAAGAGCGGAGAGGTTATTTATACTGGGAAAGGTAAGTGTCAGGATCATGTCTCACTGCCAATGAGACAAGGATACTTACAAGCTCGTCGGAAAGACCAACCCGGACTACACAGGCACCTACCATTTTCGAAGATATACTCACTCTGGACAATCCCGACGTTTAGACATGTACGCAGAACTTCGGATTACTCCTTCTAGGCCATACTAATCCACGCACATTTACCCACCGAGTATATCACCTGGGGGTGGGGGATATCTGCATTGCACAGGCTTCTTAGAGTCGCGGACAACCGTCTGGGGCAGAGTAACATCCCTCCCCTGGCGATGTCGGAGTGGCCTCGGACTGCGCCGATTGAAGTTTACATGCTCGGTTGACGCGTATACTCTTATCCGCCACTGCGGCGTGACTGTAGCTTCAACATATGCCCGGCTCACCGCCAGCTGCTCTGCTGACCTGGATCTCGGGATCTTACTCCCGTGACCTACAAGATAGATCGGGAAAGGAGACCGCAGCAGTCATTGAACATACAGTTGTCAAGTATACATGGGTCTACTGGTAGTTGAGAGTTATTTGCTGCCATGCTAGACAGACTGAGACAAGAGGTATTTCTTGCTAGACATCCCGTGGCATGAGGGCGGTGATGGAAATAAGGTGCGATTATCTGAGATACAGGCAAGGCCAAGGAGGACCGAGATCGGCGAAAAGGGGTATTTCTGAAGGAAGGCGTCAAGTATTCGTGGCAGATGCATGCGTTTTGCCTCGAGCAAGTGCTGCTGCAGCCGGGATGGCACTCGAAGTGAAGTACTCTTGGTTAGCGAATATATGTCAGATCATTGAGAGAACAATGCCTAAAAACACCTCTTTCTTCCCCGAATCGCAAGGTCGATCCGACGTTGAAACTTGACGCTTGACATACTGACCATGACAGAGCCAATTTCTACGCGCAAGGCCGACTTGATATCGAGCCTAGACACGCATCTCAGCGTCCAGGTCCACGTAGGACCTGGTGGGTCAGGCCCAGGCGAGCCCAGGGGTACCGCCCGGGACCTCTAGGCTCAGATGAGATAGCGGACTCGGTAGCGGTAGGCTGAGTAATCGAGGGTATCGCAGGCAGGCCTGCTAGTCCGATATACTTAGTCGCGTCCGAGAGCCAAGGAAATGAAGTATCAAGTATTTTGAGATAGAGCGGGTGCCTTCATTTAAGTGACCTACTCAACGTCAGGTCAGTGGTGAAACAAGCTTTAGCGAGATTGAGATATATTAATATTTGCACTGTACTTCCACCGTAAAAAAAAAAGAGGTTCTCACACTGAAGCTTGAAAAGCGATCGTATTAGCAGTCTTGGGAACAAAGGTATCGTCCCCTCGTATAGAGTAGGCCCGCGAATGGCTTGGGGAGGGGCCAGCCACAAGCTTAAGCATTCAGACGCGAAGCGTGTGCATGATCCACGATGTAGCCACGATCGACCAAGATGCTTGGAGCAGAAGGGTGGAAGGGATCGCTATTTTATGCTAAAATTTCATTAGGGTCTTCTTGGTAATATAAAGCCTTTGTCGAAGGGCAGCCTTGGCCTGTATTGAATTCTCTGAGCACGCCAGCCACCGATAAATCGGTTATCGATAGCCAGCAAGTCGAGTGTGATCCGTGGGGATGTAACACCTCCGTCGACCCTGTATGACCCGGCAATCTCGCCATGAAACACAGGGTCGGAATACCAGAGATATTGAGAGCCTCCACCAGGATCTGGCAAAAGTACGCTATGCAATGTACGACTATATAGGTACGCACGGAGCGCTATCAGAGAGCATTCAGTTCCGTGGGCGTCCAAATGAAGATTTTCAAGAGGCGCTTTCGATGGGCGAGTGATAACAATGAAATGGCTGAGCTAAGAGGCGGAAATTTGGGACCGAGGACCGAGGGATGCTATATAGTGTTATTAGCTCAATATTCACTCAATACTGCTAACAATGCGGTGGGCGTGCGGTGGGTAGGCTAGAAGAACTTCTTCTGGTGTCCAGTCTAAGTCGGGCGGCGGCCTTATGTATTATGCTCCGAGGTTCGCGCGCGCAGCGCGCGATCCAACTAGAAACGTTGATATCAAGAAGCCTGCTCGGAATATCACGATAGCCACCGCACGGAGCTTGTGGAACCTCAGTCAGATATCGCTAGAGGCCATGATGGTGTGAAGTCGTTGGCGTTGAAACGTTGAAAGATGAAATTTTGAAACAGAAAGCGGAAGCGCTTGGATTCCGTATAGCGACGGATGCAAATACTTACCTATTCTCACTGGTTGGCAGTGACCTGAGCTGCCAAATTTATCCCACATCGAATGTCTGCGGCGCGCCCACCACCAGCATACCGGACATCCGTTCCACCGACGCTCATCGCGAGCGCAGAACGGCAAGAAGTTTTCCGCAGACGGACCGCGCGTCTCGCCGAAGAAAGACCATTTATTGGTCGCATACAGAGACTGAGCACGATTGTCAGCACGGCCAGCGTACCCGGTGAGATAGATACACACCTTTATATCTTCTTTCTTTCCCTCATCATTCGATATTTCATTCATTATTTGCGTTTCAAACATCGGCTTGACTTGCCATGTTATTCTCTTCCCTTCCGGAACCGCGGAACTCTCGAAACTCTTCAAACGGAAACAGCCATTGTAGTATACGCCGTGTTTTTCGCAGACTTCGGCGAAGAGGAGCATTGCTTTAGTCCTGTGCGTTCTTCTCCCCCGTTTCACCTCTTCCAAGGGAGCTTCAATTCACAGAGATACTTCTCTCTCTTTCCTCTTTCGCCTTTCTATCTGTTTCCTGCAGGCCCGCCGATGGCTCGATCAAAAACGCGACGCTTTTTGGACGCTATCGCCTTCTGAACGCGAAGCTTCAGCGAGTCGTCCTACTCAGCCTGTGCAACCGTCTTCCGGGTCCGCTACGCCGTCTGCTTGAATTCTGTGTTCCTCAAAGGCCGTTATCGCTATCGCTATCGTAGAATGAATGGATTTATTTAATGTTACGCGTTTACATTAACTACAGTGTAAGGGCAATTCGTGAGTACATGCGTACAACAAGCGGCATCTAATCTCCGTACAACGACGCCAACAGCAGTGATATTAAGCATCTCAGAGCTGCTCCTGTCCGACCCCCCTTCCTCCGTCTATTTCCCTGTCTAAACGCCACTACCCTCGGCGAGCTCCTGTTTCCACCAAGCCTCTCCGGCGCCTTCGCCTTCGTCTGAAACCTGCACCTGCGCCGAGAGAATCCGGTGGTGAAAATGTCCGTGATGGGACCGAAGCGTAAATTGGCGAGCGGCGTGCAAGAGAGGCGAGGAGGAGGCGAACGAGATAGGCTCCGGTGTCCCGTATCTTTCCAGCTCGTCCTCTGCGATAGCAACAATGTTGAACAGGTCCCCTTCACCTCGTAGTCCGACCTCGGCGGTCTCATCGATTGCACCAGTGTCTGCTTGCTCAGCTCCTTCGTCTTCTCTCTGTTCCTCGACCCTTTCTGACTCTGCCGTCGCTTCTCTTCCCTCCCATTTTATTTCCCCTCTATCGAAGCCACTCTTATCCCCCATCGCTGCCCTCCCCGACACCGCTTCTCCCTCAACTCTAACCTGCCCACCCCCCTCAAACACATCAACGCCCAAGCCCTTCTCCCCGATCGCCGTGTTTCGATCTCTATTTGCGTCCTTCGTCTTTGTAAGCCCTTCGCTGCTCCCCGCCAGCGCCTCTGTCCCCAAACCGCGCACTTGGTACCCCGTTCCCTCTATCCCCATCTCTCCCGTCTTTCTTATCCTTCCCACATCGTTACTTGTTACAGCTCCGGCTCCAGCAAGCGCTTTCAGAAAGCACACCAAGGACACGCAAAAAAGCACCATCACAACGCCGTTGTACGCGCCAGGCCGGTGCCGCCGCATCGAGCGGGACACAGCAACCACATCAATATTGAGATTGATACCAAAGTTGATAGCAGAAGCGGGGGTGCGGGTGCGGGTGCGAGATGGGCTGCCACTGTAGCTATGCCAGCCGCCCGGCCTTCTCTTGCGCGCGCCTGGGGAAGCTTGGGAGTGTTGAGAGCGCTGAGGAGGTGGGATCGAAGGAGTAGCAGGAGTAGCAGGAATAGACATTGGAATTGGACGTGGAAGCTGGGTGCCGTTGTGAAGTTTGTCGCTGTGCGTGCGAATTTGAGCTTGAGTTTGGGTATTGGTATCGAAGTCTGTAGCGCGAGTATCGGCATGGCTATGAGCGCGTCGAGGATCGCTTCGTAGCATAGCGTTGCGAAGTCTTGGGTGAGCTGGCCTGAATACAACGGTATGTGCCGAGCGCTGATGCAGCTGGTTGAGCACTGCGCACTGAAACACTAGAATTAAGCCCCGAGGATTAATCGACGCGCAATACGAGATACGGTTCGCGATGTGCGCACGGTTCGTGATATCGTACGGTGTGCGATATGTGATTTACGATGCTAAGTTAAGGAAGCTGTTCATTCATTTATTCACTGCTTAAAACTCTCGGGCCATCACTGAGATAACAGATACGCACTCACGAGTATTGTAATTAATATTGATATCGATGTTAATCTTCCACCTGCAAAACGCAGCCCACACGTTTGAGCTTGAAACTCGACCTTCCAACTTCTCCAACCGCGAGCAAGTACTTGGCAGAAAGGCACGGCCGGCGCTAAGTATTGATGCACAGCTGCAATACTTGCTTACTGCCGGCGGTGAGCGAATGTTTATATCGAGGATCGGTTAGCCAGCTAAGTAATCGAGCTCTTAAGCTTAAGTACGCGACGATGGTGGTGGAAGATCAAAAAAGTCAAGAGAAGGGACGCGTTGTTTGAACTTGTTTGGGTGTTGCTTAGCTAATTTAATTATCGGACCAAATAAGTCGCACCAATGATTGCAGCGCCCGCCGCCGGAGGCCTCGCGTCGACGACGATGGGAGGCTGCCTCGAAGCTTGGGGCTCGACGCGATTAAGCAGGAGGGCTCGCCTAGATGAGCTCGAGGGTCCCTTAACTAATTCTTAATCACAGCATGCTGGGTCTGCTGTGGGAAGAAACGCGCATAGCGTATCACCGCAGACCCAGAAGCTGTTGGGTAACAGTAGGGAATACGCTGATTTGTATGTATCAGCAGGTTTGACATTGCATCAGAAGCTGGTGGAGAGGCATTCAAACTCGCGCCTAAAATCAATGTATTTTTTCGCATTGATTTTACATGTAAGGTATTTACTTCGAATAACACCAATGCTTTGATTGACTTTTGTACATAACAGAAAGTAAAAAGCGGAGTGAATCAATACGCTGCGGTGGCTCCGGCGGCTTAGTGCTTACTGTCTGCCCCAAAAGTGCGCGAAGCGCATAATTTATTGACAAATAAGCACCAATTCCATCAACGCAGTCAACCACAAGGCAAGTCGCGAAAAAAACGGCAATAATATTGCAAATGGAGCGCGCAGTCGTCGCAGGTTCAAACGTTCAGCGTTCACCCACAGTAAGTACAAAGCTATGCGCAAGAAACTACATGGCAATGCTTATAACTACCACATGCGTGCTGTGGCTTGCCTCGAAGCCGAATCGCTCACAAGAAAACTTGAAGAGTTCAAGTGAAACCGTGTCATGGATCCAGAGATCCTCGCTCTTGCCGCAGCCGTGATTATGTCCGTGCGCTAACCATGCAGCATTACACGTTTAGTGAGCTCCTTTGGGCCGTTTCTCTTCTAACATTTGGCTTTGTTCAGGAAAGACAGCAGTCCATATAAACCTCATCCCTGCAGCTGCCCCCCGACTCGCCTCGCTCTCATCCTCATCCATATTCAACTGCCGTCCTCCATTATATCTATGCTACTTCCTGGTCAACTCACACCAGCGCACCCGGGCTTGATGGAATGGTGGGTGGCTACAGCGCTCATACTCGTATACTGTGAGGGGAGCTGGAGTCGGCTTTACTGTCCAAGCCTAACAAACCTTTTACTTGTGTTCCCAGACTAGTATCATTCGCACGCTCATGATGCATGCATGTTCCGCTGGGTCTCGCAGTACAGGTATGTATCCTACCCCCATTTCATTATGCATTTGTTTATCTCGATTCTCACATACCTCTACGATCGTGAAAGTCCTCCACAATATTACACGCCCCATCTATGCAGCGTGGTCCGGGCTGCGCCGTCGCAGCTTCATTTAGTTTTCTATCCCTCTTTTCCACGCACCGTTTTTCTCATTTTGCATGTATAATCATTTGCTTAATTTAAATTAATAATGCTTTTTGTCGAATTCGCTATAAATGATACCAAAAGCCCATAAAAGCAGCTGAAACTATTGGCAAACTGTAGTGTGTGATCCACTGATTTAAATGAGTCAGACCACTGAGTTTATCAATAGGTTCAACCCGTTTGAATGATCAGCTAGTCGGATCAGTTGGAAAAAAAATGGGTACAAAACTATAAAGTTTCAGCGGGTCGGGAACACAATTTTATTCAGTCGCTAAATTCAATGTGTAACCCACTCCTATTCGAACGGGTGAGACCAGTTAAAACGGTCAGTTTGAATGTGTAAGAAAGCAACGGTTTACACGTTGATCTATCCTGTAGCCGTTTATTTCTATCATACAGGCACGTTCATTTTCAAGAATTTCGATACTTCAATTGAACAGATGCTGGGCTCATGGTGCGTACTTATATCCTGATGTGATAGGTAATCCTCGAGGACGCGGTCGGTAACTAGCCCTAGAGTCCTGAGTAATATCGAGACCTGAAATAATCACTGTGGCACCGGCACGCAGCCTGCAGGGCCTTGTGAAATAAATAATATTGATGTTTCAGGCGTGCGTGCAGTGGGCCCGCCCAAGTTTTCGAGAGCTAGACGCACCGGTGCCAGAGGCTAAGCTTAAGGAGGGGAATTATTTGACACCGGACAGACGGCAAAGCGGAGCGGAGCGAAGACAGACCCGGGTACGAAACAAGAGCTTTTGGAATTTGGCAGCCAGCGCAGCAGATTCGAGGCGGACACGCTTTGCGCAGGTGATTGGGCGAGTGGTTTCATACTCAGAAGTTCAGAAGAGATCTAAGATGCCACAGCAATCTCTGCATCGCCGTGTCCACAGGAGGGAGATCACACAGCGGCTTAGCGCAGGAGGTCATGTCTGGGCAAAAAGTGATTCTCGAAGAGAAGAAAATGATACATGGAGGGGACGAGGTTTCGAAATAATAAAGTCACGGTACAACCCAGGGGAAAAAGGCCGAGGCAACGGCAGAGGCGGAGAGACAAACAGAAGAGGAAGACAAATTGCAAAAAGTCCAAGCTCAAGTCGCGGAACAAGCCAGGAAAGAGAGAAAAGGATAGGAGTGCAAATTGTCGGATCAAGCGCGGCGGGGAGGACGGAAAAATCGACGGACGTGTTTAAACTCGGTAAGCAGCAGCGCGGGGACGGGCTGCTGGAACCAAGTAGGCAGGAAGCTGCCTACACGGCAGTTTTGGCGAGTGGAATTATTATTACTAAGGCGGGATCCCCGCCGCGATGAAACAGGCGAGAAGAGGGTTGGGTTCGTCAATCTCGCCTGGCGAGCTCCGTCTGCGTGAGGCCAAGGACGAAGAAGCCGGCGCCGCTGGAACCGCTCGGCGGCTCGATTATTTTTGTTTTTTTGGCAGCCTTGGTCGCGGGCGGGGTGTTTATGCTGGCGAAGGGGCGCAGGGGCCGTGATGAGGGGAACGCGGGGCGCTTGGAACGGGGGAACGGGGGGAGCGCCAGGGTGCGCGTGGTGGGGGATGTCTCGGGGGATGATGGCTCGGACGACTCGGATGAAGAGGAGGAGATGGCAGATGGGTTAAGGGGAGAGAGACGATGGGGAGCGGCAGCGCGGCGGGGGTGAGGGTGCTGGATGGCGAGAGCTAGGGACGGGATCAGCTGATGCGCGACAAGCAGAGCACGCGTGTACTCACTCATTGTGGATGTTTGACGAGGAGCAAAGGAAAGAGGTAATGAAGGACAGGTGACCGCGCGAGCGGTGGTTATATAGCGAGCGAAGGAGCGTCGAACGAAGCGTGTGCAAGGCTGGGGCAGGGCCGCAGACGGACGGAGGTGTGTCAAGCCCCAGCTGGGGTCTGCTGGGGTGCGCCAAACAACGCCCTTCGCGTTTGATTTCTGCCCCCAACTTCCGTGCCTCGGCCAAAAACAACAAAGGTTTCTGTGAGACACCACAGGCCTCCTTCGGCCTTCTTCCCAGCGGAGTACCTGTGATTCGCGAACCTACGGCTGCACGTTGATTCGCTGCTTTGCAGCTCTTGTTCGCAGGCCTGCGCAGCGAACCTCCCCAAGCCTGCACTCTTGGGGTAAATCGACAATCTATTTATATTACGTAAAGGTTGCCACGTCGACGTCACCCATGCGTATCATATATCGACGTCAAATTGTTTTTCCAAAACTGGGGCAGCCCACACGTGTTGCTTATCAGCGCACTAGCCTAAAAGCTTTTGCCGGGTAAGCAGGCCTTACACACGCCAGCGGACCCACGACACCGCATCTTACATTTATGTCACGCACCGTGACCCGCAATATTGAATTTAATATTGAATCCCGGCCACGGCCGCGTCCACGCCAACTCAACGCCATCTACTTTTGCTTCACTTACCCTAGAATTCCCACAGAATTCTCAGTGCCGGTATTCTCGGGGGTGGCTTATCTCCGCTGACCAAATGTGCCAGTGCAACTGATAAGATGTACATCTTTCGATTACAGATGTGCTCAAGTGCGCAGATTCTCCGCGCTCGAGCTCGTTTACTCCAAACTATTCTCAAAGTCGCCTCGCTAGCGCAAGTGATTCGGAAGCCACCGAGGCATGCAACACGTTCGAATTGTTCGACAAGAAACACAAGGAGAGAGAAAGTTAAATACCAAAAAAAGAGACGTAAGAGAGACAGAGAAGAAGGGAAAGAGAAAAGGATAACAGAGAAGTATGTAAACGTGTCGAAGCACCCAACGACACCACGAATAAGTAAATCGCCCAAAGGGATATCAACCTGATCTGTACAAACGCCAGACTCGAATCCAGCGAAGAAACCACACTCCTACTCCCACCAGGCTGTGGAGATACGCCTACGCCCTCCAATCGCTCAGCGTCCCCTTCCCAATCTCCCACACCATCCGCATCCGCAGGTACCCCATATCCCCCTGCTCAAACGCAAACTCCTCCGCTTCTTCTCCACGACTTATCGCCTCCATGAACTGACACAGAAACACCCCGCAGTCGAAACCGTTTTCCTGGCGCGGTGTGGCCTGTGGAGCAAAACACAGTACGATATCAGTACGTTATTCTTAGCCGTGGCCTCGACAGCGGAGTTGACATCGTCGATGGAGGTGCTATTCTCTATCATCCCCACCACACCGCATATCATGTCACCGGGGAGACGAGTAAAAAGTACCCACTTCCGGCATATGGTCTATCCACCCCTCGAAATTAAATGGCGCCTTCTTCTTGTCCCGGTGTTCCAGGTCGAGGTACTCTCTCAACACCTATCAAAAGTGGATCGATCAGAACACCACACCAGTAACCAGACACCGAACACCGAGTAAAAAAAGAGGGGTTATCGCTGTTGGTAATCCCCGTTGGATCGCGATGCGATCAGACACCACCTGCGGGACCAGGGTTGGATCGCCAACCAGAGAGCATACACACCTGGAAAACCTTCTCGCGCCGCGACATCATACTATCGTAGTACTCCACCCGCTTCAGACGCATATTGATCGCTGCGCACGTCCAATGGGCGTTTCCGAGGTTCACGGGCACGAGCAGGATGTCTTTCTTGAAGATATCTATCTATGAGAATAGCAAAAAAAGAGTGAGTGCCCCATACCACACACGCAAATAGAATGAGAATAAGAATGCGATAAACGGGAATATGAACACGAGTGAAATAAGCCGGGCGTGAAGTACACACCTTTTTCGTCCACTTATTCAATCGTGCGCCTGCATACCCCGGGTCCTCCAACTTGACAAAGAAGAACGAGTTGAAATAATGCACGTCCAGCGGCTCGCGTACCACAGCCCCCATCGCCTTGCGCCCGTCGTCCTCCCGCTGCTTGCCCTTCTCCTTCCCCCGCGTCCACTTCTCCGACCGCTCGAGGATCATCGCGCCATAAATATTGATTATTTCGTCGTTGAGCCACTTCCCCGGCCTCAGGCGTTTTAGATCTTGCGCCTTGACCACCTCGCGCCCCACTTTCGCTATCGGCCCCGGTTCGTGGTCCAGCAGTTTATCCACGTACGTCTGGTCTGCCGGCGGAAGCGCCTTGGGAAGCTACCAAGGCAAGGCGGAAGATCGCACATGACCAGACCAGAGAAGGGACAAGACAAGATCGGAAAAGAGGGAAAAAAAATCCATCCATAGTCAGTATGCATCATTCAGTATTCAGTCGTCAATCGAGCTCATTCGCCGTAAATGAAGCACCCAAATCCAAATGCTCCAATGCAGCAATGGCCGACATGACGTGCGCGTACGTACCTTGCGCTTCGGCGGGGGCCGTATCCGTCTATCGATCGCGGCATCCTTTTCGAGATCGTCAAGCCGGAGCCTGTCCCAAACCGGCGCCTGTGGTTTAGGTGGCCGGGGACTGGGAGCGAGTGGATTTCGTAAGCAAGCGTTGTGGTTGACGAAGGCCGAGAACCGGGAATAGACATACCTGTCGATCGAATCGCGTGCCTTCTTTAGTGCACGCTCGAGGAAACTCGAGCTTGGCTTGAGTGATATTTGGGCCAGGTCCTATTCGAGAGTTCGGTAAAACTTATTGTTCTCGGGTATGGTCATGAATGGGCGCATACATCGGTGATTTGTTTCTCGGACTGGGAGGTAGAAGGCGATGACACTCGAACGGAGCTTGAGGAAGGGGTTCTTGGTGTTGCTGAAATAGCTGCAACCTCATCAGTAGCATACCCAGTGCACGAACATACAAAATGACTCAACGCAAGATCGCGTCCTTCTTCTGAAGTTCTTCGAGCTGCTCTCGATACCCTAGATATCCTAAACACATTCGTCAAACGTCCCACCAGCGTGAATAGCTAACACTCCCCAGTGAACAGCTACAACGTACCTTGAAATGTGGCATAGTCCGAGGTGTATCCTCCCGCGCGTTGGAGCGCATACAACTCCTGCTTCATGTTCTCCTCTACTTGCGCTTTGTGCTACATCCGGCCGGTCACTATGGAAGAATAAGAGAGTGCGAGAGGCGACATACGAGGCGTGCGTGGATGTGCGACTTCTTCTTGTACCCACCCTTCTTCGCGATGCCGCCTCGGAGCCGCTCCGCGCCATGTCGCTTCTGTGCGTGCTCGAGCGCAAGCTCGCGCGGAGACCACATGTCCGTGATTGTGACTGTAGGCTTGAGTGTTGGCTGCGCAGACGAGGAGGCGACTGAGGAGGACACGGAGAGGGGGCCCGTCTCGGAGGAGGCAGAGGAGAAGGAGAAGGGCTCAGGCGTCGTTGGCGTCGTGAGAGATGAGATTGGCTGCCCGTTCGGCGAGAGCGAGGTGTCGAGCGGGCGTGGAGCTGGTTGGCGCGGCAGCGGCGGGCGAAATTCGTCCGATTTTTGTGTGCCGTTGGGAAGGGGTGTGGATCGCCCGATGGACGATGAGGGTGCTGAGGACGGGTGCGGTGGTCTGTTGGATGAGGAAGTGGTGGGTAATAAAGATCCGTTGGGCTCTATTTTCGTTACGGCTGCGGTGAAAGTTAGCCCCAGCCCCGCATGAATTTTCGCAGATGAATCTGCTCACTGTTGAGCGCCGCACGCGCGGTGTCGACGGCAAGCGCAACCCAGCGGTTCCAAAGCGTAGGCTGGTCATAATCTTGGTGGAAATGCGGCGAGCCCTCCCTGGACACACGCTTGGCGCCGCGGGCGTGGAGGAGAGGGTTTGAAGCGGAGCGTTTGAGGGCCATGGACGGCGAGCGAGACGAGCGATGTGCGCTGGGCGATGGGCAGCGGACGCGCTGCTCGCTCGGCGTTGAGTATGCGGTCACGGTGGTGGGGGCGACAGCAACACACGAGCCGTGTGCAATTAGGGCTGTGTTTGCGTGTGTTGTTTTTTTGCCTCCCTTTTTCAACTTGCACCCACACCACCATCTCTTCTCCTCCTCGTTCTGGAATAGCGCCAACGAATATCTCATGGCCAGTGCGCGATTCATGCTCTGGAAGACAAGGAAAAAGATGGAACGGGACAGCAAGCTACTTGATCACTGAGCGCTCCAGGGCTGGTCAGATAGCTACCTCTTGATTCGCTATGTCGCTGGGCGTCTCCCGTGCCTGTTAATTGCTACATAAACAGGCACTATCTGTCTATGGCCGTACCTCCATCTCTTCTCAGGCTGTCTAACACATCTGCTTGGTGAAACAGCCTGAGCACCGTACATGCCTTATCGGATCTCCCCACGCACGACCCTAAGGACGCCCTCGTTCTAAACATCTGAGTGTAGAGTACTGTAAGATAGGCCGCACTCAAACTCATACGTGCTCGGCGGCGTGCCGAGCTTGTGACTCGCTGTGACTGCATTGCCACCGGCATGTTTGACAACTCAACGCTTCAAGACGATATGACCGCGGTAGATACAATTATTTAATCTTGGCTTTCGCAAGCTCCTTAAATATGCACTCAGGAAGCACGCGATGACCGTGATACTTTTTTGATGCCCAAGCGGCCTGCTTTCCGCTGAGCCCTTTTCAATATGCATCCATAAAACGAAGCGACCTATTCGGCAACCGTACAGGAGTAAGTCAAGCTCTGGGTCTTTGTACCCTGGCCCCGAGTCTTGTGGAGGCTTGAGTACGTGTTTTATATCCACTAACGCTTGTGCAGCAGCATCAATGGTGGGGCGGGTAGTGACACTGGCATCGGGATCTGAGGGGAT
>KL198048.1:280705-299951 GCA_000697705.1 Botryobasidium botryosum FD-172 SS1 | reverse complement strand
TCCAGCTAGAGAAATCACTATAATACATACACTTTCTTTATCTTCTTCCTCAAGTGCCCACTTCCTTGGTATGCCAGGCATTGCATATTCTCTGGGGTTGCTGACTCTTGATTTTCTGCGACGCGGCATGGTTAAGTCTGCCTGAGCGTTGAACAAGGCTCCCGGATCCGGTTTCCGGATTGCCGGGTTTGTCACGCTTGCCGAAGCCTCCTGTACGGGCTGACCCTTCCAGCTCCTTCTGCACAACAACTACATAGAATTGAGAAGAACTGAGCTATCAAAGTGTTCGCATAATGTGCTTCTACCATTTGGTAGTACAGATTTGCTCAAATGTCACTACAGAAATATCCTTAGCCAAAGTAACGATTTCGACTATGTATTGCATCCGGTCTCGTATGAGTATGGATGCGGCCTATCTTAAGTATAATATACAAGGCCAACAGAATCTCTCGGAGTACAGCTAGAGATTAGCTCGGGCGTAAGGAAAGCTAAAGGTCACGAGATTACAGTACCTGCAATATCCATGGCCTTTGGCTTTGCCCGGTGCATCTTTTGCATGAAATCTAGGAGATCGTACCTCCTTGCCTTCGTCTACTTGGTCTATCGAAGCTCCAAGTCTAAGCTACAGATCATCAATCATCGCCAGGGATTGCAGGGATTGCAACGAGCAAAGCTGGAGCCATCCTGGCCACAAACAAAAGGCATGCTAGTCATATGCATATCTAGCCGACTGTTTACACCGGTTATCGTCAACCTCCCAGCCGCCGCGATAGGAATAAGGCACACTCTCAAGATTAGCTCGAACCCTACTCGGGCGCTGCCACCAGGCGAATTCTGCGTACGCTTCAGGCAATAGTTTGGGTGACAAAGGGATGGAGGGAGGCAATTAGAAATCATGGGGGGTATGGGGAACTGCGGGACGGGGGAACAACATCTGTGTTATCTCTTTGTATGTGCATGGAGGCTCACAATCTACTTTGGACTTCGTTTACGTACCACACACCCACTTCACCAAGGCAGCTATTTTTGCTCTTTGACGCGATCCACCTTTGATTCACCTAGCAGAATGTATGATCCGATACTCCCCGCCCGGCCAGGGATCATTACTGCTGTTTGCATTTTGTTTGAGCCCTACGCCTTTACATCTGTTTGGCTCAACTCACCGCCAAAACTGCGACACGAATATCTCGCTCAGTTTTTATCGTATCACCCCAAATCAAGTTGCCAGATAGTGTAGAAGATTAGGCGCAGGCAACCATAGAAGCACAAGCAATTTGCACGAGTTTGAAAAAACTCGATTTTTCGGACCGATTTACAGGATATTACACGAATATCTACCCGAATCCCGGTTGCCTTGGGCTAGATTTACGCCGGTCTTGGAGGGAATGTATATGGGTAGGCAGGGATGCAATAAATAAAACAAAGAATTAGTGTTGCTGCAAGCTTTATGGACATGGAGCTTTCGCGCACCCAATCAAACTCATGACATGTATCACTTCTCGGAAAAGCGTAGGATCGAGCTGCTTCGCGAGCGTAGCAGCCGGCGCAATGTCAAGTACAGGAGGTGCTAAAAAAAACAGCTGGAGCGTGAGTCAGTGGTGCTATAGGCACACAAGTTTCCGCGCGGCTGAATCACTAACCTGTCGCAAGCGATCCTATTTTGGATAGGCAAGTGGGGATGGGCTGCCGTTGCGATCCTCAAATAAGCCCAACGTTGAATGTTGAATGTTGAACGTTGAACGTTGAACGTTGAACACTCGAACCGTGTGCAAGGATATTGAATGCAAATGAGGATTTGAATGCCTGGCGGCGTTGCGCTGGGATCATGATTAGTAATCAGCATGCTGCGCTGCAACCTTGCGCATTTTCTCCGGTCACCAGTACTTACGATATGTACTCGCACGATCTCTGCTGGGCAGTGGTACGAATGTCGGCTCATTCTGTTCCTCAGCGGGATATTTCGGCATATACGGGCATGAGCATTAGCACCATCAAAAGAGTTCTTCATCTTTTTCGCACGACTGGTCAGCCATATCACGAGTTTGATCATCGCCACTTGAGTGGCCGCAATCGCTTGCTTGACGATAACGATATCCGCGTAAGTATGATTGCCAGCTGTCATCCAGCCTCCAGTACAGACGTTCTCCATACAGTACCTTCGTGGACTTATTGCCCAAAATCCGGATGTCTATTTGGACGAGCTGCGCGAGAGTCTTCGGGAACAGGGAAAGGCTGTGGATGACTCTACAATCTCACGCGCTCTTCGCCGAGCTGGATTTACTCTAAAAAAGGTGTGCCTTTCCTCAGTGGCTCATGCGGGCTTCTGGTTACGACATGGCGCCTTCATAGATTACGCGCCAGGCAGCTGAAAGGAACGAAGTGCTTCGAGCCGACTTTGTTCGCAAAATAACCACAGGCTATACTGCAGATCAGCTCGTATTTGTTGACGAGAGCGCATGTGACCGGCGCACGACATTTCGCGGCCAGGGATGGTCTCTTTCTGGTACGCGTGCAGTCAGGAAAACATTTTTTGTTCGTGGTAATCGGTACGTTGCAGTCCGACTTAGCGCCTACGATTTCTTTTGATCCGATGGCGACACTAGGTACTCTGTTCTTCCTGCTCTTTCCCTGAACGGTATACTTTACACCGACATCGTTGAGGGCTCGTTTACATCGGAACTTTTTTACAAATTCATCGAAGGTTTGCTTGCGAATATGAGGCCGTTCCCGGAGCCCAATTCTGTTATTGTGATGGACAACTGCAAAATCCACAAGGCCCAACCAATACTAGATCTGATCACTCGCACGTACGTCTCCAGCGTTCTTTTTCTGCTACTGAAGTCTAATACTGATACTGAGATAGAGGGATGCGATACGAATTCCTCCCGCCGTATTCTCCAGACTACAATCCAATCGAACTGTGTTTCTCCACGCTCAAGACTCGTATCAAACGGAATGGTGCTCTGTTCCGAGAGCTTGAATCCCTGGGAAACGACGCCAACGCGAAAGCGGCCGTGATGGAGTTTTTGATGGATCTGGTTTACACAGTTTCGGATGATGATGCGTATGGCTGGTTTCGCTGCTGTGGCTACTTGTAATCGCTGGGTCTCTTGATTTTGTGCTTCCTAATCACACAGACGATTGCCGGAAAAAGTGATTTGGGGAAGTATAATACAGGCAAAAACGCGTGTCATGGGTGTCAAAGTTCTGCCGCCGGCTATCAGCTTTTTGGTAAGATGAGACAGTAAAAAGATCCCTTGGGCTGAGGAGCGGAAGGGGGGTGCGGGTTTGAGTGGGTATTGACATGGATGGATATTAGGATGAAATATGATTGCTAAAAATTGTAGTAAGACTGCATACCCTCGGTGTGAGTGACTTGCGCAGCAAGAACAGATAAGGAACGCACCTGTCTACATTCGCTAGTGATCTCCCCCCGTGCTCGAGTTTCCGTGAGTGTTCTTGGCAGTACGATCCCTTGTCCATTCGACGTCTTCCTTCGCAAACTTGATGAGATCTTTGGCAATACCAAGAGGAACCTGGTTTGTTGCGACCAGATCCTGCGTCGTGATCTCCAGCAGCTCATCAATCCGAACGATCTCGAGCTTTTCAAAGACCGGGATGTAGGCCGCGAAGTTTTTGCTATTCTTGTTTCGGTTGGTGAGGTCGTCATTGATGATTTTGAGCCAAGCCTTGATGAGAGGGAATTCGAGGCTGTCATCGCCATTGTTGGCTTGCGATGATGATATTGCTGGCACAGGGACATCATGCCACGCAGTGCCAGTAGCAGGCAATGGCGCAGGACGAGAGAAGTTGCTCGGCAATCCAGCATATGCCTCGCTATATGAGTAGGCGATCGGGGGGAAATCATGAGATGGCCAGATGTATGGATAGCCAATAGGGAAATGAGGCGTATAAGGATAGTTTGGTGGGGAGGGGGCAGCATTTGCACGTTGTGGGCGAAGTTTGACCGCGCGTCGTGCGTCGGTGACATGCACCTTATCAAGGGGAGGTTTATCGATTGTCGCATTGTTGCTGACCTGTCAGTATACGTAGTAGCAAGGACTGTTGGTGAGCGTAACACATACTTGAAGGCAACAAGACATACGATTTGGCCAGCCCATTTCAAAACCTCCTCTTTGGTAAGCTTGTGGTGGTCGGTCTGGTCTCCAACGGTCACTTTCCAACACGGACCACCATTACACTCTCGACTATCGCACTTGTACGTCTTGTTGATATCTGCGATTTTGAGTGTGATTTTCTGCTCCTGCGTCAACGACGGTGCCGTTTCCAAAGGTTCCTTCATACTGTCATTGGCACTCGAGTCAAGAGAGGTACGATTATGCGCCGCAGCCCTGGATAAAGTGACTGGCTTTTTAGCGGCCTATCAGGAATATTTTTCATCGATGTGTGAGTGGCTCTGAACTCACAGGGAAAGACTCGCATAGACTCACATTAGACTTGCCTCCTTTGCCCTTCTCGACCACATCTGCCAAGTTACGGATCTTGACCACGATTTCTCGCCCGGCAGCCTTCCTACTCTCCGCCTGAGTCTTAGCACGTACTCTATCGACCATTGTGTTCCACTCTCTCTCTGAACCGATCTCTTCCCAGTCCTTGCTAACCATTTTTGCATCAAAGTAGACGACCTGGTAACCCAACGCAACCTGCGTTGACATGGTGTATGGCATTTCCTCCGTAATCTGATTCTTGACTGAGGGCCATGTGCTAGTCTCAAGGTTGATGAATTTTGTCGTAAACGTGGCGATCGCAGCGCTAGCCACCTGCTTTGGGATGCTGAATTTGACTGCAGTCACTAATGACCCAATATATCCGTCAGAAGAAAGACCTGGTGAGTAAGACAAGGCACGCACACAATATTCTTTCGACTGCTTTGGGTTTTCCACCTTGCTTCCCCACAGGGGCCTTGGACGCCCTCTTTGCACCACCGGCATTCTTGGGTTTCGGTGCTGCTGTGGCTCCGGGATTCGCCTCAGGTCTCACTGCCGTTATAGTAGCTTCAGAGTCCGAATCTGAGGTATCGCTGCCTATTTCATTGAGGTTGAACTCTTCGAAACTTTCTTCACAATTTGGAGACCCTATATCAGTTTCCGCAGTGACTTCATCTGCAAAACCTGCAATGGCGCCAATGTCAAGCTCGCTTTCGGGTGTGTCTCCCCTGTCGCTGCCGAAAGGAGTGATAGATGCAGGGGGCTGTGTGATAGTTGTCAACTTCACTACAGTGGCTGGGGGTATGGGCGCACTGTCCGATGCGCTGGGCTGCGGTAGCTGTAGGCGGGTTGAACGGCGCTGGATCTTTGGCTGAGTTTCTGGCACTGTGCTGGGAGCTGGCTTCTGAGTTGCTTTGGTGGCTTTGGTGGCTTTCCCCCGTGCCTTGTCGGATGGGGAGGGTGCGATGGGTGGGGTACCAAGGGCAGCTGCCTTTGCAGCCCGCGCACCTGGCCTCTTCGATAGCCGTTTAGCCTCTGTTTGTTTGGATCCCATAGCAAATGTCGGTTCCAGTGTATGAATCAAGAGAATAAAGGGATAAGCAGGGTGGAAAGTTGCTCGAACAGAAAAGGTGGATGCTTTTGTTTTCGGATGAGAATGCCACGCTCCTGAATCACCTAACCAACAGGGGCTTGGAGCCTCGGGCCTTGCCGGCAGCAACCTTTGACCCACTGCACTCGCTTGCTCTTTGAGATCTGTCCAACCTGTATCATTTGAACCTTTTTTCTACATCTCTGCCTACAAATGACCGATCCAGTTGAGATGAGCATAGCTCAGGAGTGATTTGACCCAAGCTCAATCAGATATTCATGTAATACCTCACAGAGCTGGCCCAAAAATCGAGTTTTTTCATACTCATGCAAATCACCTGTGCTTCTATGGTTGTCTGCACCTGATCATGTGGATCTTCTAGCAATTTGATTTGAGGCAATACAATAAAAATTGAGCGAGATATTCATGTCGCAGTTTTGGTGGTGAGTTGCACCAAACAGATGTAAAGGCATAGGGCTCAAACAAAATGCAAACAGCAGTAATATCGATCAATACTTACCTCGGATAAGACTGTACTCTGCCTGCTCAAAAGATTGATGTTCATTATGTCAATGATGCGAGTTAAGGTGCCTTACTAAGCACAATGGTTTGGAAAAGATGCGTGGTTTTGTAGTTGATGGTTTTGCTCTCGAAAGCGGCGGGGCATATCGCGCGCGAACATGCCCGTAATGCGCAGAAAACACCTCCGTCACGAGGCTCTGGGAAATGAGTTTCTCCTATTCTAAGTCCGGCTTTTATGAGAGCAATCAGCATCCGGACAATGTCCCGGTGGGTGTCGACGACCGGAACCGCGAAGGTTATAAGCACGCTCACGTCGCACGCTTGCACCAAGTCAGTCCCTTTCCCCTATACACGCTCACTCGTTCCCAGCCCCCTCTCCCCTCCCCCGCACACACCCCCGACCACCCAGCCAGCGCCAACCACGATGGGCATGACTCACCGCGAGTATCTCTGGGGAGATCGAATCTACGGCTGTTCCAAGTGCCATACTCACCTCGCTGCGATAGAAAGCATGGTGTCTCGGGTTCGCAATCTCATTCACTCCTTTTACTCACTCGGACCATATCTTACTTTCGTCTTCTTCTGTCGCGATGCGCAGGCGTTCACTGGGCAGCACGGACGCGCTTACCTGTTCGATAAAGTGTACGCGATTCACGCCACAGTTTCCCATGGCTTCCTCAGCTTACTCATATTTCCGCAGTGTGAACGTTATAACAGGAGGACCAGCAGAGCGCACGATGACCACGGGTCTCCACACTGTACGAGACATCTACTGCTGCAAGTGTGGGACGACGTTGGGGTGGAAATACGTGAGTGTTACTCGTAATCTCGCGTAAATTCCTATCTTTACTAAAAATCCACACACAGGATCGAGCGTATGAAACATCCCAACGATACAAGGAGGGGAAATTCATCCTAGAGCGCAACCTCCTTGTAGACGTGGAGATTTGACCCACATCCTCGCCTCCGTATCCCACCACCATCCCTCCCGAGGTCGCATTTTTCTGCGTTTCTCCGCTCAAATTCGCCCGCTAGACTGCCCGAACCACCACCATCCGCCGTTCTGACTCATTCCCCACTAGCTCCTCCAACCAAATCCGTATTTATGACATCAGAGTCTGTCGGACTCCTTTCAGCAACTCACCTCCGCCTCTCCGCTTCCTCCCTCGCGCTGAATATTCTAGGCAGCTCGGCGACTCACGGTCGCACAACCGAGTTCAACGCCCCGCTTCATTCTTGTTCCCACTCATTTAATCGCCCATCTACTCCCCGAACTCACGCCCCTCTCCTCCCGCCTCGAGCATCGTGCTTTGATCGTGCACACTCGAACTATCGCGTCTCATTTCGTGACAATTTCTCTCTCCAATCAATGACATTCTAGCGTTGGGCGCGCTTCTTGTATCATTATCTGTACAATCATACAAAGTACAATGACATTGAAATTCAAGTTTTTTCCTACATATTGCATGGCATCCGGTCAACTAACGCAGTGTTGCTCGGTCAATAGATCACTGTCGTCAGGGACCTTCATTCATAAGGATGGTCTTCGGCGGGCGACAGTATTCTAGTCAAGGTATGATCTCAGACGCGTATCCTTGAACGAGTCGCCCAGCGCGGGGTTGGCTGATAGAAGGGTGGGGCACTTAAGGCTCAAGTGAAGCCAAGAAGCCGTGGCATTCTCGTATTCATCCTTGGGATGCGCGAGTGATGTTCGGACGTTCACGGAAAAGGCATGTATAAGCCACCTTAACGATAATAACGTTGGCGACGACATCCTAGCCGCCGAGTCGATGTGCAGGGCATGCAACTTTCAAGTTCTCATAGGCTGATTAATGATATTACACAAAGCCAGCACTCTCACAAAAGGAAAAAGCACATCAATTTTCTTCAGAAAACGCTTGACATGCATGCCCAAAAGCAAGAGCCACGTTGAGATTTGAGATGAGAGCTTCCCCCTCGACCTATGCATAGTTGGAAATGTTTCGGTAGTACATGAGATTCAGCTAAGGACATGCGGCAGGAGGTCGTGGGGGAGGGTTGGATATGAACATGCTAGCATGCGAATAAAAGTGAGAACCAGAAACAGCCAAGACACGGAACGACAGCGGGGCTATCTTTTTGGCGAGTGTTTTAGTTCTTCCGACGGAATGAGGAGCCTGTGCGCAAATATCGTGATGGGATGAGCATGGTAGTCTTTTGATCATGCTTGTCATGAAAGTGAGGACTTACCCTCAGTCAATCGGGCCTTGCCACCAGTTGGTTGGCAGAGGACAGTCGAGCACGAGCCGCAGATCACAACCGTTTGGGCATGCGAAAAGACAGTGGTGATGGCAAAGCATCCTGTGAATTGCCACCCAAAATTAGATACGCCATATGCTTAAGCGGTGTGGCAAGGGATATGAACAGTGAACGCACCTGGGCACTTGACGTCCATGAAGTAAGAGTTTGGCGATTGCACGAGACGCTTGAGCTTGTGCTGCTTCCTCTCGTGCTCAGCAGAAGGGTTGAGGAGATCGATGGCGAGAGTCTGAGATGCAGATTAATGACAGTGGTCAGCCATACGTACATGGCTCCACCCAGCATCGAGCAGAAACGAGTTCAAGATCGTCCAGAGATCGTGCAGTTTTTTGGGGCAGCATAGCGGGGACGATGCCTACCATGTTTCTTTTCTTTTGAGGAGCTGAAAGTTGTCAGAAAACTTGAAGATGAAGCGAGCGAGCGGCGTGTGCGACCACAAGGGTTGGATTCGTTGATGCAGAGCGAAAAGATCACGGGTGGTCCGTGCGGGTCTATTCGATTTAAGGTTTGGGAGCTTCAAGCGGCGCTCAGACGGATCCGGAGCCGAATCTGACTCAGCATCCAAGTCAAGTCGGACCTTTGCGCTTTCTCTGTTTGCCTGGGAACACGGGCCAATCGGACTTGTCTACTGCATTCAGCGGGAACTTGCAACACGATTTCATAGATTGACCGATTTAGACTCCGGCGGAGTGTTCGCGATGCAAGCTTCGAGATGAAGCCATCAGGCTGTTGCTCTCACTCTTGACCATGATCACCTCAATCATGTGCACGAGCGCAAGAGCAACGATGATGCGACACATCTCTCGCGCTGCGTCTACGAGACACCCGCTCGCTCGGAACCATGCCACAGCGGCTTACGCGCCCCCGATGTCCGGTCAACCCACGGAGGCTCCTTCCAAAAAGAGCTGGACAAAGTCCGAAATCGGCGAGATCTATCATTCACCATTGCTGGATCTTGTTTTTCGCTCCGCTAGCGTCCACAGGCAGCATCATGATCCTTCGAAGATCCAGCTCTGCACGCTGATGAACATCAAGAGTGCGTCGCTGTTCGCAAATGTAACATTCCTTTCCGTATTTCTTTATTTCTCACCTCATCGTACGACAGGCGGAGGTTGCACCGAAGATTGTTAGCGCTTTTTTAGCTGACTTCCACCCTTGACGTGTCATAAATTTCTTCGTTCTGTTCCAGGCTCCTACTGCTCTCAGTCGTCCAAATATTCGACTGCAACTGAAGCGTCTCGCCTGCTCCAGATCGAACCCGTTCTGGAAGCGGCGCGCCAAGCCAAAGCCAACGGGAGTACACGTTTTTGCATGGGCGCAGCCTGGAGGGACCTGAGCGGGCGAAAGAGTGGATTCGAGAGGTGAATATTAATTTATGTCTGCACCATGCTTCGCACTGACAGCGCCCACCGTGCTGCAGGATACTCAAGATGGTCACAGAAATCAGGTAGGAGGTTAGATTGATGTGCTGTCAGCCATCTTTGAGCACGCCCCACGCACAGAGGAATGGGGATGGAAGTCTGCACGACCCTTGGAATGCTTTCGCCTGAGCAAGCACGCCGCTTGAAGGAGGCTGGCTTGACGGCTTATAATCACAACCTTGATACTTCAAGGGATTTCTACCCGCAGGTTGTTATAATTGCTATCCCGCTTTTCTTATTGGCTTCTGAAGCTTGAGCTCCAGGTAATTACGACGCGTTCCTACGATGAGCGCCTCGACACTATATCCGCCGTCAGAGACGCAGGCATCAGCGTTTGTTCAGGTGGCATCCTAGGGCTGGGAGAATCGAATGAAGACAGAATTGGGTTGATTTGGGAAGTTGCGAAGTGGGGCTGTTCTTATCTCTCGTTCTATCCGACCATCTTAACTGATTGACATTGATCTCTAGTATGCCAGAACATCCAGAGTCATTCCCCGTGAATGCCTTGGTCCCTATCCCAGGAACCCCGCTCGAGAATAACCCAGCACGTTTTCTTTCTTGTCCTTCTGTGAGATGTGAAACGCTGATGGTGACATATCGGCCTCGTCTAGCCTTTGCCTCACCATACAATCCTAAGGACGATCTCGACCGCACGAATTGTGCTGCCGACGTCGATCATCCGCCTCGCCGCCGGTCGACAGACTTTCTCCGAGTCGGAACAGGCGATGTGCTTCATGGCAGGTGCCAACGCAATATTCACCGGCGAACGGATGTTGACGACCCCATGTGAGTGCACACACTGGCTCTCCGGCGTCATCGGAGTGTTGTGACGAGCGAGACTTACATGATCTCGACTCCATAGGCTCTGGCTGGGACGAGGTAAATTTCTCTGAGATCGCCGTGCACTCGCGTCATTAATACTGTCTTTTTTCGTCAGGACAAGTCGCTCCTCGATCGGTGGGGACTCCGCGGGATGGAGAGCTTTGAGCAGGTGGAGGTGAAGCGAAAGGAAAGGATTGGCGCAAGCGAGCAAGTACTCCGTCCGGCGGCACTCAAAATTTGACGGCACTTGGACTGTTTCGATGAAACGGGGTACTAGTGTTACTGTATGTAGATAGGTCCAGATAGAAGCGGATACAAATATTGTTCTTCATCGCGATATCTATCATCTGGGACATCCGAATACTTTCGCTCGAGAAAATTATTAATGACTGACACGCTCTGTTGTCGTTCATTCAAGATTCACGGAACGCGCAGTCATCAAGAGCTTCTATACGCGGGATGGATATACGGTCTGCGTCGCCTGCAGAAGTCGACCTTTGTCGAGCTCAAGACCGCGGCAACCTTGATACTCATTGTTGCTTGCCCCTGCTCGCCTCTGCTGCTTTCGCCTTGTACTACGAAGCCACCGTGAGCCATGCTCTCGGCCAAAATTCAGTCGCCTGCAAAGGGCCTTGTCGCTAGCGCTTTTGTCGCTCCAAAAATATTGAGGCTTGTAGGCCCGATCCTCCTACGCTCCGATCCAAGGCCATGCCTGCGGAGGGCTCCGGTGCGAGGCCTTGGCCCTGGTGCAGCTATGCCTCACTGGTGTCTCCAGGAGACGACGTCACTTGCGCGCGAATTCCAGGTGGTCATAGTACAAGTACAGGGCATGACTCGCCATGCCCCATATCGTGTTCGCCGCTTTTTAATATCGACTTTTTCTCTCCTTCTTCCTCACCAGCTGGAAATTAAGTTCTTGAACACCATCCAATAAGCTTGACATCCAATATATCTTTCGTCGATCCCACCGTCGCACTCTCCTTCGCCCGTCTTCCCTCTTGCTTGAGAGATATGTCTTCCTTAAACGCTTACAACGCGATGCTTTTAAACCGCAACTTGCTGGCCTTCACCCTCACCGACGGTACACCGATCCTCCGCGCTCCCACACCTTCAACTTCCATGTCCTCCTCGATGTTCCCTGCGCCTTCTGGCTCCACGAGCACCCTGATCCCGCCGCAGCCCCAGGCGCTTGGTCCTCGCCAGCCCCCTGGCAGGTACGCTGAGACCTTTGATCTTCATTCTCTGGTGCTGATCGTCGAGTCTACCCCCTTAGATACGTTTCACTCTCGTGCCAGAGCGTCGGCATCGGCTCTGGCGGCACTATCCCCATGCTTGCACGTGCCACCGTTGTCGTACGTCCGCATTGCTTCGACCCCTTTTTTTGTCGATCCTGATTCAAATATTGACCTCAGGACTACCGCGGGACAATCCTATTGGATTGCCTTGTTCAACCAACTCAGCCGGTGGTCAGCTACCGAACAACGACGACGGGCTTTAAAGCGGAGCACTTTCTGGAGGGTAAGTTATGTGCCCTCTGCCTCTTGTCGGTCCGGCTTTATGCGACCTCTCTTCCAGACCGCATGGTCCCGTTCCATACCGTCCAGGCCTCTGTCGCAGAGTTGATCAGAGGGAAGGTCGTCGTGGGCTACTCGCTGTGGACAGACTTTTCCGTGCGTACCATTTTCAGACCCGCATTTGCTGCGCAAGCTGAAGCCGCGGCGCTCAAGGTGCTTGGGATCAGCCATCCTGCTCTCGACACCCGTGATCTTGCGGTCTACCTGCCCTTCCGAACCGCCCTCCACACCCCAAAGTATGCTAGGATCTTCGCCGCGTTGCATGCTTGACCTCTGCTTATCGCCTTATTTTGCAGTCAGATCATCGGATTGCAGACGCTCATTTGGCAGCTCATGAGGCGCCACATCCGAAGTGGTTATATCAATCCTGTCAGTCTTTTTGTGTCGCTCCGCGCTACCTTACCCCTACGACTCACGGCTCCCACACAGGTTGAAGACTCGCGCGCCGCCATAGATCTGTTCCGCTCACACGAAGAAGAATGGGAAGGTCAGGTATCGGCTGGATACTGGCCTTGCGCCCTCCCGCCTGCAAATTTTGCAAGATGCTTCATGTGATGCGATTGATGTTGACGCGTGCGTCGGCCTGACCGTGGGCCTACGGTTCTTGTGATCGTGGACCCCAGGTTAGGCTGAAGTGGAGCGCATCAGAGTCGAGCACACATTTCACTTACCTATCCTTTTGAAATCACTGAGCGCCACGGAGGATAATGATCAGCTACTCCGGCAATACACGTGCTGGCGCTGGGCGATTTACTAACTCTTAGACGACTTTCGACTATTTTGGCGCATCCCTATCTTGCTCACCTTTTCTTTTTCTTTTTCTCGTTCCTCACCTTTGTCATGAAATACAATCTGTATTCGCGTACGCTTAGGCTCGCTGATAGAGGTGTACTGACACAGAATGAGTGGGAACCAACAAGCTGGCTTACATAATTTGCGACGAATCCGCTCGTCGCCACGCTAACGTCGATCGTCCAGGATCGACCCTTGGTACCAGCTTCTTTCGAGAAACTGACTCAAGCGCTAGGCCCCGGGGCTCTCTGACACAACACTTTGACCCGCGTTTGGACAAAATCTAGTCAGCGGGGATGTCGATGAATAGGCACTATGCCAAACTTCAGGGGGGCCGGGTTTATAGCTTCTCAAGGGCTCACAATTACAGATATCTTGTCGATGAACTTTCCACCTTTGCCTCAATACTGGCCGTGCCTTATTGTGGCTGTCGCGGCCTCAATAACCTCTTCTTTTAGGATATCTTTGACTTCCACGATCCCCCGCTGTACGTTTTCGGATGCCACTTCAGGGGACGTAACTCAAAATTTCGGTGAACATGCCAGGTCTCGTATGGCTGTAGTGTGCACGCTCGTCTTGTCTTCGCGCATTCTGAAACAAGCACTTTAATCTTGGATTGTTCCAGAATCGGGGCGCCTACCTGGCCTTGGCTATATGTCCAAAACGAAATAGGCTGGTACTTGGCCCGGTCGATATCGTAGCGGATTCTCCTATTTTGTCGGAAAACATGCTGCTACAGGCTTGTGCAGCCCGGTCTCCTAGTGCGCGGACATGAAGTACGCGCATCGGGGGTCCACACAAGGTTTGATTGGCAGGGTACCTTAATTATGACCTGAGTAGCATTGTTGTCAGCGAGCCTGCCTAGCTGATAACAAAAGCTCGGGCTCCTGTAAGATGAAATCGAGCTTCCGCATGGGATCAGTGCCGCCACTGTAGCGATCTGGGCCACTACGACCGGCGCCCGACACGAAAAGCAAGCTGCGGAGACCCAGCGATGTCCGACTCCACCGGAAACGACTTGCGCTTTGGGCGCGGTGGATCCGTGTCAGGTTGGTTTTTGCTAACACGATGGTATTTGGATGCCCGGGGTGAGCTCGACAAAAAAAATAACCGACCGATCGTATGACCCCCGTCCGTCCCATCGAGAGTAAGTATTCTCGGAAGTGCACGGCACCTAGCGTCGTGCTTTTTCGCCACCTCGCCTACACGGCGCCCGCGGGTAGCCGATATTTCCCCTGCCGCCCGTGCGTATTTCCTATCGTTGTCAAAACGGTCGGACGACAGTGCGTCTCCGACATTCGAATTGGATATCTATGATTTGGCCTTAAATGTAGGTCCAGATACTCATCAGAGAACGCGTAGAGGATATCTAGATATATCGCGCTGCGCTGCCTGTACACCATCAGCAGAGATCGCGCACTACGAGATAAGTTCCGTGTAGATATGGGCTACCGGCCGATCCGGCCGCACCTTGTTTAGTGCGTATAAGTAGCCATGTCCGATTGACAGCCTGTTGTCAAGTTGATTGACAATGACAAGCACTTTGCACGTCGATATGCGTTACATAAGCTGAGGACCTAAGCGGAAGTAAATCCCTAGAGCCATCGATCGAGTCACCACCAGCTGGTAATTGTTGTCGCCCGGCGGAATATTGATGTCGCCCAGCGTCTTTCTACCATACCTCGACACCGCTGCCGACGATGAGCTCGTGCGTGCTCTCGGCCGCATCGGGCCAATACTCGTCCCAGCAGCTATCGCCGCGAATGCCCAGTTGCTGCCGCATACACCTTACATTGTCCTCGCCGATCCTTCTCATCCGCCTCATATCGACCAAGTCATACAGTGGCTGGACTTTGGCGCCACGAAGGTCGTTGTGCCCCTTTCGCTTGCGAAGGAGCTCATTGGTATAATTTCCCCGCAAAAGCTCATGATCCTGTTGGACATCAGCAGCGCCGGTGCCGTGTCCGACACTGTCCAGAGCGGTGTGTCGGGCGTACTGCTCCGAACAAGCACGATTGATATAGAGCTCGTCACCTCGCTTCAGCGGTTCTTCTTGGGAACCGAGCTCTTTGTCCACGCTACCTCCGACCACCCCAAACTGCCTTCCATTAGACAATTGCGCCGTAGCAATGCGGTCGTTGTCATACCCTCATCTCAATTAACACTATCCTCAACTTCATCTACTCAATTAAATGTCGGCGACGCATTCTTCGCCCCCCTTGTTTCGGACCGGCCTGATGGCCTGATACCCACCATTGTCGCTGCTCATAACCAGGGCGGCCGTAGCCTCGGACTGGTGTATTCCTCTCAAGAGTCTATCCGAGAATCTATAGTAACCGGTCGGGGGGTATATCAAAGCAGAAAACGCGGCCTGTGGAGGAAGGGCGAAACGTCTGGCGCGATGCAGACCGTGGTTTCCATCCACGTTGACTGCGACTTGGATAGCCTAGAGTATGGTGTTTTGCAGGAGGGTTCAGGGTTTTGTCATCTTGGAACGCCAACGTGCTTTGGTCCCCTCTCTGGGATCGCGGCGCTCGAGCACACCCTGTGCTCCCGTCGAGAGTCCGCACCGCCGGGATCTTACACCCGTCGACTATTCGACGACCCAACCCTCCTGAGATCAAAGATACTGGAAGAAGCTGACGAGTTGTGTCAGGCGGAAACGAAAGAGGAGATTTCTTTCGAGGCGGCAGACCTCTTCTATTTTGCGCTGGTAAGATGTGTTGCGGACGGGGTGACCATCCTCGACATCGAGCGCTCACTGGATAGAAAGGCGAGAAAGGTCACACGACGACCCGGCCACGCCAAGCCAGAGGTCGTGTCGAGTATAATGGCGGGTGTCAAGGCCACCAAGTCTACACCGCCTGGATTACGACGTGCATCGACCTCAGCCCTCGAGCAGAAAATACAGATGCGCTCTTTCGATCTAACTTCGATATCCCCCGCCAGCCGCGCCAACCTGCTCCGACGCCCTGTTCTCAAGTCCGATGAGATGATTGCCAAAGTTCGACCCATCGTAGACGAGGTTCGTACCCGGGGGGATGCCGCCCTCATTGACTTCACGGCCAAATTTGACAAGGCGACGCTATCATCTACCGTTATCCGGCCGCCATTCTCGCCCGAGTCTATGGCCCTCAAGCCGGAGGTGAAGGACGCGATCGACGTGGCGTACCGCAACGTGCACAAGTTCCACGCAGCCCAGGCGGATAAGACATTGCTGCGGGTGGAGACCATGCCCGGGGTGGTGTGCTCCCGCTTCGCCCGCCCGATTGCGCGCGTGGGGCTGTACGTCCCCGGCGGTACAGCTGTGTTACCCTCCACGGCGCTCATGCTGGGTATCCCTGCGCAGGTTGCGGGGTGCAAGGAGATCGTACTCGCGACACCCCCACGCGCGGACGGCAGCATCAGCCCCGAAGTGATGTACGTCGCGCAGCTCGTGGGCGCCTCTGCGATCCTGAAAGCAGGTGGGGCGCAGGCGGTCGCGGCCATGGCATACGGTACGGATACAGTCCCCAAGGTGGACAAGATCTTTGGCCCTGGGAATCAGTGGGTCACGGCAGCGAAGATGTTGGTGCAAAACGACACGGACGCGTTGGTGTCGATCGATATGCCTGCTGGTCCCTCTGAAGTTCTGGTAAATAGCCTCACCCCTCACAACTCTCAGCGACCAACTGCTTACTCACTTATGTTGAACGCTATGCTTCAGGTTGTAGCAGACTCCACAGCCAACCCAGCGTTCGTCGCCGCAGACCTCCTCTCACAAGCCGAGCACGGCCCGGACTCTCAAGTTGTCCTGGTCGCGATCAACCTCTCCGACAGCCACCTCTCCGCCATCGAGGACCAAATCGATGAGCAAGCGCGCGCCCTCCCGCGCGTCGCCATCGTCCGTGAGTCCGTCGCGAAAAGCATCATCGTCAAAGCGAGCTCCGTACAGGAGGCGCTCGACTTTTCCAATGATTATGCCCCGGAACATCTCATCCTCCACCTCGAGGATGCCCCCGCAGCCGTCGACCTCGTGCAAAACGCTGGGAGTGTTTTCGTCGGGGCGTTCTCTCCGGAAAGGTACTTACTCGAGTCCTTGAATTCATTGTGTGGCATCCCTGTTCTGATCCCTGTTCTGATCGCCGCCTTTGTGTTTGTGCTGGATTTCTTCTAGCTGCGGTGATTACGCGTCCGGGACAAACCACACCCTCCCGACAAACGGGTTCGCACGGCAGTTCAGCGGCGTCAACACGCAGTCGTTCCAAAAACACATCACCTCGCAGGAGGCTACCCAGGAAGGACTAAAAGAGCTGGGCCCTATCGTCGTCACCCTTGCCGAGTGCGAGGGTTTGCAGGCCCACGCCAACGCCGTCAGCGTGCGGCTGAGAGAGCAGTAAACATGTAACAAAAATTCAGGGATTTTTTTTGGGATGGGGCTGTGATATAGCTGGGGTTTCTTTGGATGTAGGCTTCTCATTCGTATACACGGTTCAAAAGGGCGCTGTTGTGCCACTCACTATGCTCAGACGGACATTCGGAATTTAGTGCGATGTAAAAGTCTAGGATTGCCGCCAAAGAGTGAAAGATGCAAAAAAACAAAAACGACAAAGGCACGCCGGTAAGATAAACACATTCTGAATCCCCTAGATGATGACCTAGTTGGTCCTGTAGAGGGCCCGCTTGGCAACCTTGACGATGAGGTTGGTATCGGGGAAAGCGAGTGCTTCGAGGTTGGTAGCATACTGTGTGTGAAAGGTGACATTAGGTTCTCATGCGCTTGTGTAAAAGGGAGCTACCAGACTTACAGGAGTGGGAACATCTAAATGTAAAGTAGCAGGCGGGAGTTCGAGTCAGGATACTATAAAGAAATGTGAGATAACAAGAAAACGCACCAGCACCGGTAACACGCTCGACGGGGGCATCGAGGTAGTCGAAGGCTTCGCTCTCAATAATCTGAGCGCAAATCTCACTGCCGACGCCGAAGGCTGGGAAGCCGCCCTCAACAATGACGAGTCTAATAATCAACAGGTCAGAGCTAATCACTCCAATCCAAATTTATCCCTTGGTAGACGCACCGGTTGGTCTTCTTCACCGAGTTGATGATGGTCGTGATATCAAGGGGACGGATACTCCTCAGGTTGATAACCTCAGCCTTGATACCCTCCTTGGCAAGGATCTCTGCTGCCTCGATGCTGTGTGACACCATCTTGCTGTGTCCAACAATAGTGACGTCCGAGCCCTCCTTCTCGACCTTGGCCTTGCCGATGGGGAGCAAGAAGTCGTCTGACATGGCCTCGGCCGACATTGGGAACGAAACACCGTACAACATCTCGTTCTCGAGGAACACGACAGGGTTGGGATCCCGGATGGCAGCCTGAGTGTGTACCCCATTAGGTCAGTTTGGCGAGATGGAAATAAGGCAAAAGCGCGTCGCCGAACCTTGAGCAGCCCTTTGCAGTCCTCTGCACTCCAAGGGCTGACGACTTTGAGGCCGGGGATTGAGCCGTACCATGCAGCGTAGTCTTGCGAGTGCTGAGCAGCCACACCAGAGGCAGCGCCGTTGGGGCCACGGAAAACAACTGGGCAGGGGACGTTACCGCCAGACATGTAGTATGTCTTTCCACCGGAGTTGACAATCTGGTCAATAGCCTAAAAGATATAACAGGTCAGTACTGAAGGTCGTGACCAGATAGTATTGTTTTCGAACCTGCATGGCGAAGTTCCATGTCATGAATTCGCAGCTAAAAAAGGGAGATTATCAGGTGCCGTGTTGAATAGTATAAGTAAATGGTACGAACACTGGGCGAAGACCAGAGAGAGCGGCTCCAACAGCGACACCAGCGAAGCCCATCTCGGTAATAGGTGTGTCTATTACGCGCTTCTCGCCGAACTTGTCCAAGAGACCTTTTGTGACCTTTCAAACGACATAAAAAAGTATGTGAATCAATGCCACGATGAAAGGATAAAATTAGAGTGCACCTTGTAGGCACCGTTGTACCTGGCGACCTCCTCACCCATTACAAACACGGTCTCGTCACGGATCATTTCTTCCTCCATTGCGGCGTTGAGCGCGTCACGGACAGTCATCTGTGGGAGCAATGAGAATCTAACAAAAAAGAAGGAAGAATTGATTGTACCTGCTGGGCTGAGCCGCTGGCCCATCGCTGCTGGAGCTGTGACGCGACGCGGGGGACGGCGCGCGCGCGGGATTGTTGGAGGACGGGGGCGAGGCGGCTGAGAGCAGTCCGGGCGTGCATTTTTGGAGAGGCGGGGGGGGGGGGGGGGGGGGGGGAGGGG
>KL198048.1:10473-280404 GCA_000697705.1 Botryobasidium botryosum FD-172 SS1 | reverse complement strand
CATTTTTGGAGAGGCGGGGGTGGGAGGGGGAGGGGGGAAGAGTAGATGGAGGGGTAAGGAGAAACGAAAAGCAGCGAGCGTAAATGTAAACAGCGGTGTGAATGTTTGGGGAAACTTTTTCCACGCCGGTCCCCTCCAACTCCGCAAAGTCCGCTACTCATCCGCTAGCGCGAGCATTCGTTTGCTCGCGATTTTCGCGTCCATTTTTCATTCTCGAGGCATACACGGACGGCTAACGGGCACTGAGTACTCATGGGGCTCGCGGCTGGGTGTGGATTGTTAAATATTTCGGCCGGGGCTCAAGCTCAAGGCTCTTGCTGCTAAGCTCGCGGTCCAACTTCAGCAAAACGAGTATGATTACCAAGTATTCTCGACCGAGGAAATAGGCAGGAAAAAAAAAGCAGAATAATTAGAGCGCGGATAGCAAGATACATGTATACTTGGCCAAGGTGCTCGTGTGTATTGGTATCTCACTTATACATTGATCGCCAGAAGCGAGGCCAGAGGAGAGCGCTGGGTCGTGACGACTCGTTTACAAAATGTCGAGGGGAATGGCAAGAGGGAAGAGCGTGGACGGAGGGTCAAAGCGTTGTCCATGCGTGGCGCGAGAGCATGCTTGGGGTTCTGGTTCGAGTCCGACTGGGGGTGGATTAGAGAGGCTGACCCACCGACGACCGTAGTCCAGTCCACTCAGCAAACTTGAACTTTCCCCCCTCTGCCACATAAGCGGATTTCTGCTAAACTATTTGTTTGTCGTGGCGCTTTTTCTTTGAAGGGAGGGGAAAACCTTGTATCTGTGACGAGTTCAGGCATAAATACCTAAGGTATTCACTCTACCTCGATGTTAAGTAATTGATAAGGACAGCAGCGAAAAGAGAGTGTATACGATAGAGGCACTCCAACGGAGATGACCTTTCACAGGTTGACACAGTTGATTCGAGTCGAAGCCGATGTCATAGCACGGTTGTGGCATAATAGATACAACGATTGCGCATAGGTGGAAGAGGTGGAAGCAGATTGGCATGTAGGCGTGATATGACGAGTCTCCCTCAACCTTTTTAATGGGCCCTGCGCGCTTCGGCAATAATGTTGCCAAGCTCCTCGAGCTTGCGCTTCGAGCGGAGGAGGGTGCCAAGCTGGAGTTATAAAATCGCGGATCAGCACTCGTAGCTCGAATACACTACAGATCAACAGGCGCATGATCATAACGACGGTACGCACTCTCTTCTTGGTCAACTTCCGTGCCCTCTTGTCCTGCACAAACCCAAAGAATCGCTATAAGTCCGTGCGCCATTATTCCTTTCATATGCAAACACAACATGCCTTGCTGTTCCTCATCAGCTCCATCACTCGTCGCTCATATGGGGCAAACCCAGCAACTTCCCGAATAACAGAGCGGACAAAGGTGGTCTGAGTCGAGAGGTGGCCCTTGCGGTGGCTGGGCTTGGCAACCTTTTCGATGGGGGTCGTCGGGTGGCCCGCGTTGAGCCCGTAGCGCAAGTCTAGTAACACCATAGGCATATTTCTGCATCAGAACGCGCAGCGATTGCAGGATCAGGGGGGCGGGGAGACGCACTGGTTTTTGTGGGGGCCATTAGTGCGTTGTCGAAGTCTTGCGGTCGGTATCGAGCGAAGCGGCCTGGGCGTTGAGTGTATCGAGCCGTCCACCGAATTGGTTCTGTACAGTTCCACAGCCACCCAAGCAAACCCAAACTCACCCTTGTCACGCATCCCTTTTCGGGCCTCGTCTCTGCAACGGTCGTCCCCCGGCAAAGTGACATACATGGGCAGTCTGAGTGTGCGTCCTCCATATGCTTAGCTATAGAGTATTATTACTGTATGTACATCGGAGAATGTTAGACGTTAGATCCCCCTCCGGATCTCTCGGTATCAGAAACAGTACCTCCTATAGGGAGAGGCTCAGATTGTTGCAAACAGCGCGGCGGCTTGATGCATTGCCAGTGAAAACAGAGTAAGATAGGAAAAGAGAAGAGAAAAGGAGCCAGGGAGAGTCTATCACCGGACCGCTTGCGCTCCGCCAAATCGACCCCAGACATGCTCTAGTATGGGCTTGCCTTCGGTCCCTGGGGCTGCGTACTGGGCTGTTGGTCCCAGGGCCAGTTTAGCGAGCGAGGCGGAGATGGATGAGCGGGCCGGTGGTGGTAGATCCGTCTCAGCCAAGGGCGAAGGGGCGGGTCTCGACATATCGGGCGCCTGGGCGTCTTTCTGCAGCGCAGACGGAGCCTGAGACGACGAGGAGTGTTGAGGAGCAGTCACGGATAGCGCCGGCGGTGTCCAAGCGTTTATCGCCCAGTTACGCACGGCGGACGAGCTTCCCTTCGAGCGGCTTGGAGCAGATGGCGGAGCCGGTTGCTCATCTTCCTCTTCCTCCTCTTCCTCGTCATCATCGTCCGCCGCAGGATCATCGTCAAAGTTCTCCATCGGACCGCCCTCGCCTTCCGACTCATCATCATAGTCATCGGATTGATTCGCAATCCATCGCCCTCGCCAATCAACCAGATCCAACTCTGCGGCGGAGTCGGGCCGCATCCTAAGCCATTGCATTCGGGGCCCGCTCTTGGCCCGCTCGCTGACCCGGAACCCGTAGATTTTTGGCGTATACACACGTCCCGCGGGCAGCTTTTGCCCACCGTGTGGATTGGGATTGATGAAACTCGGTTGAATATTCCCCGAGCTCGTGCCAGGAGTCACAGACGGAGATCGGGATGGCGAGAATTTGGAATTGGATGAGCTTGGACAGAAAGGTGCAGGTGCCAGCTCGGGGTAGGTTTGGAACATCAAGTGAGCGAATGTTGTCCCAAAGAAAGCACCTGCCATCAGCGCGACATGTTAGCACTATGCGAGGTTACAGTAATATGACTAAGACGTACCGTCCACACCCTGGAAGCGGCTGCTTGGTGGCGTGTATATATCGTGGCAATTGGGGCAGTACAGCTTGACCGTATCAAGGCCAGGTAAATCCGAGCGCCCGCAGGGCGCCACATGACACGATTGGCAGTAGACTCGAGGACAGGTTCCGAAGTGGCCTGCCTCGTACTTCTCGACCTAAACATCATAAAGAGGCAGAGATGTTTGTAAATCGGAGATGCTCTTTTGACCGATCGGTCAGGTCGTGGGATGTTCGACGAACCATGGATTGGAGACCAGGGCGCGTCAGTATGTATCGCTGGTGCACGAGCCCATAAAGGAGCTCGGCAGAAGATTCAACCAACGACACGTCAGGTATCTTGAGTGTATCCTCTACCAAAGTGATAGAGTACAAGTCAGCGGCCACCCAAGCGACCTAACCGAGGAGTGTGTTACCAGGCTCCACATCGAGCACCATCTCCATCGCCTCTTTCCAAAATGGAACAAGAATGTTCAAGCCGGTGAGATTGAAGTCATCCTCTATGAAATCCTCGCTGACTTCGCAAAAGTATTCGTGTCCGGGCAGCGAACAAAACCAGGCAATCCACGTGAGAGATGACGTGGGTGTGGACGAGGCTATGGAGCGAGCGCCATCGAGACAAGGATGAGTTCAAACCGCGATCGAGCGAGGGAATACGGGACGAGAACTGGTTGAGAGACGAACCATAGCCATCCCCTTCGGGCTGATCTTCAATCATACTCGTAGCGTCTTCGCCGTCGGGAAGTGCGGTTATGTCTTCGTCGTCTCCCTCTACAAGCAGCGCGTCCGGTGTAGCTGCAGATCCAGGTCCAGCGGGCGCCGTCAGCATTCGACGGGGGGAGGTAAAGGGGCTCTTGCGCGTGCGAGGCTCTGGTTGTGGATTCCGGGCGCTCTCAGCCTCTCGCTTTCTCTTCCCAGATGGTTGCGCTTTTTGAGCCATCGTTGGTTTGTTTGTTCGTGTTGTTATCTGGCCATGATCACAGTTCCCGACGTCTGACTCTTGAGCCTTTCGGCGTCGCCAGCCTATGCCCGTTTTCGACATACACAATATACATCCACATGTTATTCTCTTAGAAACTATTCGATCTCAACTGCTCACATCTGGGACCGTTGAGGCCATCGCAGATCTCGGGCGCGTTGGAAAATGCGACCTTGAACACGCCCCGACGGCACGTTGTCTGCACGCTCTGCAATGAGCAGGGCCGATATATGATATCGGCGCGTTGCGGGTTTGTAGGACTCAGAGGCATTCAGCAGATAGCAAATCATTCTGCATTGAAAGTAAGAGCAATAGAAACTTTACATCAAAAGAATAAGTACCCCGTCGTCGAACAGATCGCACAACTTCAAAACCCAGTCCAGACCCCCCACATCACCCATATCACGCCGCACAAAAATGAATGAGATACCGAAGTGATACGATGTGAAAAGTTGAGAAAAACAGTGCATGCGTGTGAGAAATACCAGGGGTCGGAGAGAAAACAGGGATAAATACGGAAGGAGAATACGGAAAAACGAGAAAGAAAGATAAAGGTGATCAACGGCGAATAGAAAACGTGCGACTTAGCCTGCGATCGGTTCTTGCTATGGGATGTGAGACGTGCACGCAAGAACTCGAGACTTTGTGGAACCTGCGAAAGAAAAACGATATGAACGATACTACGCACCATGCTCGTGTCCACTGTTTCTGGTATGATTCGTAGGCGCCCCAAAGGCGGGGACGGTTGGCGGAGAAAAATAGAGGAAGATTTATGCGCGAGAGGACGTTAGAAGTGCGATGTAATAGCGCAAGGCAATAAGGATGAGGGAATGCAGCGGAAACCAAACAGAGGGTCGGCGGTGATCAAGTGAGGCGTGCAAGATTATACCACCCTCGGACGTTTGGGCTCTCCTGCGGAACGAACATAAAGTCAACAATAAGGCCAAGTTCAGCCTTTCATAATCCACATACCCTGCACACTGACATCTGCAACACCTTCGTGTGCATTTTCGTCCTCACTCTCTTCGAGCCTCCTCTTGGGCGTCGATGAAGTCAGTGGAGAAGGTATCGGCTCTGGCTGAGGCTGCGGGGCGAGTGCCGGATCCTCGAAATTATCGTCCCAGAGCCCATCGATATCGCCGTATTGCTCCTCGTCATATTCTTCATATGCACCATCGTCGTCTTCGTATGGTGCAACTTCTTCACCGAAGTTGAATGGATCTGATGTATACTCATCTATCGAAAACGTAACCTCAGTCAATGATCAATCGCGTTAGGAGAGTAAGAGATGCTTGTACCTCTCGCAGCCGGTTGTTCGCTCATAGATGACCAAGAGCTTGTACCTTGCCCAAAGCCAATATCAGGTTCAACTGAGAAGTGTGTCAGTGTTTGGCTGTGCATTAGAGGCGCCAAAAGATTCCTACCTTGCGCCAACTCCCCAAGTTCAGGATATGCTAATTCGAGACGAGAAGGTTCTGGGTGGAGCGTGATCAAACAAAGATGTTCAGATTCTTTGTCCAATGTTGCATTTAGCCAGAAAAACGAACCAGTATCATCCGCACCTTCTGTATCTTCTTGCAAAGGATGTTCTGGATCGTCATCCGTCTCTTCGACCGCTGAGGGTTCTTTGGGATCTAAGTCTAGAAATGAGGTCGTCAATCCCAAACGGAGGTTGGGCCAGATCACAAGATACGCACCTTGATAAAGGCCCCCCTCCGCAGTAGTTGCAGGCTCCTCTTCACCCGCCTCTCCAGCGACTTCACCTTCTTGTGCCTCACCCCCCAATTCCACTTCTTGTTCAGGTTCATCGACCGCGGCCGTAGTTTCTGGATCGTTGGGCGCCGTCAACGGATCTGCGCCTTCGGCATCATTTGCGCCCGACTCATCCACATTTTCAGATTCAGATTGCTGCCGAACTTGTTCTTCAATACCGTCAGTTCCCAGATCGCCTCCCGCTTGTTCGTCGTTCTCCTCCCCTTCCCCCTCACCTCCTGCGTCCTGCTCCACATCGCCAGCATCCTCCACTACCTCGTTCTCGTTCTCCTGAGAAGCAACGGCATCGACAACGGGCGGCTCAGCGCCCTCCTCGTTGTCGAATTCATCATCCTGGGCGCTGGGGATCTCGGGGTTGGGGTCGGGAATCTCGTCGTTATCGTCTGCGATGGCAGCGAGTTCGCTCTGAAGAACTTGAGTTGGCTCGAACTGAGATAAATCCCCTTGGCCGTAGCCAACGTCATCGGCCTCGTGGTTGAGATCAAGCACGTCTTCTTGCTGCTCTTCATTTTGGTTTTCCGGTGCATTGGGGTCTTCGAACTGACCTTCCGCCGCTTGTACTGGTTCTTGCTCTTGTCCCTCTTGTTCGTCGTCAGCATACAAATCGGAAGCTGTGCAACAGCGAATGTCAGTAATTGCATTGTGAATAAAAGTGATGAAAGGAACGAACCCTCTGGCTGAGCTTCCTCAGCAATCTCAACTTGTGCCTTGTATTGCTCCGAAACTGTATAAGGAGTTAGATCAATAAACATTTAAACCTCGTGGAGAGAATGAGCGAACCTTCACGCCGAGTCTCCTCCACGACACGCTCAAGCTCTAATGAAATAGCGCGATAGCGGGCGATGAACCTAGGTGAGATGGTATCCAAGCGAAGGACCAAGGGGCCTTCCAATTCACACCCGATGTGAAGATTATACAGGTGCTCCAACGAAATCTCGCGTGCATAAACATTATCCTAGAAACAAAAGAAATCAGCGAAATGGGTAACGAGCACCATGGGCAAATAGACAGACCTCGTTCATGGTTAGGTCAAGACCCAATGCGCAGAGGGACATCTCTACATTTTCGAACATACCGATGAAGTGGTCCTCGTCCCTCAGCGCCATGAAAACGGAGATGATGGGTTCATGATATATGTGAGGCTGATCCTTGAGAAGAAGCATTGGAGGGGACGACAGATCAACGTCCTCCGGGAATGCGAACAGGTAAATGGACCCCGACTCCGGGATGTCGAGGCGGACAGGAAGAGGAGATGTTAAGCTCGGCAATTGATCCTCCGCTTCCTGCACAACATGTTCGGCCGTTTCGGCAAGTTCGGGGGCCGATGCTACGACAGCATTATCATCACTCTGGGGCAATGAATTCTCGGCGAAGGCAGACATGCTCTCGACGATCTCGGTGTGGGTGGCAATAGGCATGGCACTGTCAACAAGGGTGTCGCCACCTTGTGGTAAAGGTGACTCAGGAGCAGTGACCTCTTCCGGAGCAGGAAGAGAGGGGTCAACGACGGTGGCAATTGAACCTTCCGGAATTACGGCAACCAACGTCGCTGGGTCGTCCAGCTGAGGGATAGGTTCTGTTTCCGTGTGTATAGCGTTGACCTCAGTAGGCTGGACGTCGGCGACAAAAGGGGGGGCTGGTGGTAGGTATTCTTCAACAACGTCGAGGGAAGACTCCGCAGCGGGCGGATCTGCTGCGATTGGTTCGAGGGTGATATCAACGACGGGCACATCTGTAATCGGTTCGACTGGGGCCTCGGGATGCAGCTCAATATCGCTATCCATGGATGACATGGTTGCCGAATCAATATGCTCGAGATCATAACCATCCTCCACCGGCTCGTTCATGTCGTATTCCGAAATTTCGACGGCCGGTGCATCCATGTCAATCTCTGTCGTCTGGTTTTCCTCGCCATCGTAAATGACGGAGTCATCCATGGGCTCGCGATCGCTGCTGTCTTGTATCATGCTCTCAACTTCGAACCAGGAGCCGGAAGGATGCATAAAAATGTCTGGGTTGTAAACGCCAATCATGGGGGCGTCCTCTGTTTCAATCATGAGTGGGAGCGTGCTCAACGATGACGGTGATGGGGACAACGTTGGTGACGGCGGCGAGGGATGTGGTGGTTAGCGGTAACGTCGACGTTCTTTCAAATTCTCTGGGCGGCTTTGGAAGATCCGAGCTCCGCAACTCCGCCCTAGTGACACAAGTGTGCGACTGAACCTTCAAATTTGTGTCAATATAATGCTGCGTTCCAATCCTCTCGTTTGAGCAAAGCTTGGACTAAAAACACGGGGCCATAGGCTTAACCAACAATATCGATGTTCTCGGGAAATATCTTTCTTTCCACACGGGGGCTAGCTGGGATGTGTGATGTTCGCTGGACCTTGACGGCGAATTTGTCAGCGAATCCGCCCGGCCCTAAAGTGAAAAATTCCCTTTAAAAGCCGTCGCCTTCGTCTCGTCTTCTTCACTTACATCCAGATCCCTGAAAAAACCAAGGTAGCGAGTGCCAGCACCTCGAGCTTCGTTTCCTAATGGCAAGGATCAAGAATACCGTACACTCTCGTGGCGCAGAGGATTATAATGCTTTCTTGTTTCTCGTCATACGTGTATGGCTAGGCCTAGCAAGGCGAGCTTCGCTTCCATCTGACATCAAACTTTTCTCTTCACTTTTGTATTTTTGCGCGCGCTAGGCACATTCTTGCGCGTTATTTCTGTTCTTTACTTGTATGAAAGGTCGAAATACCAGTGTTGTCATAGCTTTTGCGTCTCCTAACCAGAGCCTCCTTCGAGCTTCGAAGCACCCGTGAGATATTCATATTGGGCTGACCACGCAAAGTTCAACTTGCGAAACAAAAATCTGCATCTCAACCTGAGCACTAGTATCTTCGCTCGATGCCCTCGAGTGTCGGTGGGGGACCTGGCCATCTACCGGAAGGTGCCGGGAGGTGGGCGAAGCGCTGATTTGTACTTTTGGGCTTACCTGGGGAGAACTCGCTGCTGTACTTATCTGATTTGCCCATAGAGTCTGATTCGTGGATTTGGGATTAATATTGCAAGCTTCGCGCTGCGCATGCAGCCGGCCAGCACATTCGATGGCACAAATTTCATCTGGCGTATCGGTACTTAAAGGCAGCAGTATCAGCAGAGCTGCAGCCTTCAGCTACCTGAAAGAGTATATTAAATATAGAATCGTATTTTCAAGTCCGCACCCTCCAGAGTGTGTTGTACGGGCTCAATCTTCGCCAGGTTGAGCGAGTGGAACGGAATCACGCCATGCCGTCTCAGCCTTCCTCAGGTAACCGGTTCCCTGCGTGTCTTCGTTGCAAAGGGCTCCGGGATGCATGAGCATGAGCTTCAACCTCGTGGTGCGACCCGAGGGTGAGCAAGCTACGGGTGTGATCCGTGTACCGCCGAAAAACTCATAAAAGCCGTGTCGGACGACAGCATTTGAACGAGAAAAATGCAGACGGTGAAGTTGACGCGAACCAAGAGAGACTATGTGATATGTAGACAAAGATGTCAAGCATGAAACCGTGAGGGCAGCTCAGAAGGTTTCCTCAAATGCGGATAAGTGCGGTGCGGTCTGATGGGGCTCAAGAGATGCGGCGTCGTGATCGAGAAGCTGGATAAATATGCGCCCAGGTTGGATGGGCAGGCCCGGCCTTCAAGCGACGACAGAAGAGATAGCATATGGCAAGCCTAAATCTGTGTCCGCGACATTTGAGAGCATTTCTTCTATAGAACAAACGTGTTGATCAGTGATACACGCGTTGGTGGGCTGGCAAACGAGTGCGCCGTGCACCTTGTGCGCATGGTGAGCGGCAGTCACGTCTTGAGAAGTTTAGGTCCTTCGAAGAGGGTTGGCAGTCGGCTGATTGCGATATATGATTTGAAATGCGCTGTGCGAGCAGCAGAAGGCGGCAGAGTAACTGCAGGAATCCGACGATCATTGAAAAACTGATTAAAGCAGGTTTTGAAACAGGAAGAGCGGCCAGAGCCTGTCGCAGCGTGTCAGAGTAAACGAAGAGTCTTTTGACGTGGTGCTTCTCTCCGTCTGTTTTGCCTATCCAAGCAACGCGAAGAAACGGGGTGGCATCGAAAATGGCGCGTCGCGACGAGCGCTGCGACACGCAAGTGTATCAAGTGGATCGTCCAGCACACGATTAGAGTCCACTTTGTTGGAGAAGGGCCGCCGGAGGGCACCGGAAGAGCGTAATACTATTTGGCAGCACCAAGCAAGCGAAATTCGGATAGGTGGCCGCACGGGCTTGCCCCTCGCGCAAACAAGCGGGGGATTCTTGAATATTTCATAACACTACTTACTGGCAGGGTCGCACTTAAGCAGCACTTAAGTGGTTAAACCTGGGTGCAAGTATGTGATTTGTCGACGGGGTGGTCTGTGCGCCGGGTATGTTGTCGTTTGGAGGCTATCGATTGGAGCTCTGCGCGGGGGCTGCAGCGCTCCAGCTTGCTCAAGATAGTCAAGTATCTCAGTCTGCCGGCGGAGTTGCGCGCGGGTGGCGAGCGAAAAAAGGGACGAAAACGCATTATCCGGATGCAGACTTAAGTAGAGGGGCACGTGCCGGCGATCGCGCGTCGACGTCTCCGTTTCGGGCACCTTTGACCTTGTTTACGTCCATCGCGCTGTGCTCTAAAACGGGCCAAAATTGTGTGTCCCAGCTCCAACTGCTCGTCGCTCCCCCCGTCGTCGTCTCCCCTTCTCTCTCGCTCAAAAGAGTTCACCGCAAATCGTACAATGCCGCCCAGAGGTCGTGGTGCTCCCCGCGGTGGTGGTGGTGGTGGCGGCGGCGCAGGCAGAGGTCGAGGTGGTCCCGCCATTCAGCGTGGTGGTGCTGGCCCTGCGATTCGAGGTGGCCCGCGCGGTGGTGCTGCTCCCACGGGAGGCGCGCGCGCGCCTGCTGGTGGCCCGATCCCGTCTTCCATTCATACCGTTGGCATCGCTCGCCCCGGCTATGGCGAGAAGGGCAGGGTGATCGAGGTCCGGACGAACCACTTCGCCAGTAGCGCGCCCGACCAGATGATCTACCATTATGATGGTACGAGTGTTCTCGCTGTTCGCGATTTCTTTCTCATGCTCATCGCACCCACCCTGCCTGACCCTGTATGTGCGATTTGCAGTCGGTATGTATGCGTAATCTTTGATCGACGCGCTCGCCATTCTAATAATTATCACGCGTCCCTAGTCATCTCTGGCGACAAGGCACTCCCCGCGCGTTTCAACCTCGAGCTCATCACGATGCTCCAAACCCAAGTCGCGCCACAGATCTTTACGCCCCGTGTCGTCTACGACGGCCGCAAAAACATCTTTTCCACCAATCGACTCAACTTGCCAGATGATACACAAGAGGTTTGTCTCTACCTCACCCACTCCTTCTCGATTGCTCATCATCGTCTTTCATACTCCTAGTTCTCCGTTGTACTCAATAAGCCCAAACCTCCCACCGACGGCAAGCCCGCGCGTGAGCCCAAGGCCTACAAAATCCGCCTCACCAAGGTCGCGGAGATCAACCCCGAGTGCGTATTCGCCTTCCAAGGTACAATTCTCGTGTCTCTTACCACTATGATGTTACAGGGTGCTTCAACGCTTCCTGAACCAGCAGCAGTCGCACGACAACACTGTGCTCACCGCGATTACGGCGCTCAACGTCGCCATCCGCATGGAACCTACCTTGTGCGTTCTCATCCTTTTTGCTCCACTTTTCGTCACTAAATTCCTCTATATCTAGGAAATACCCATTTAATGTCCGCTCGTTCTTCACAGATCGGGAACAGAAAGCGATTGGAGGAGGCATCGTACTCTGGCGCGGATACTTCCAGTACGTCTGGGCCCCCAGTTCACGCATATATGCCCTATCTAACCTCGTGATATAGGTCTATTCGCCCTACCTTGGGTCGGATGGTAATCAACGTGGACATTAGTACCGGAACTATGTACGCGCTCAATTCGTCCCACCGTTTTGCTGCTCGCCATTTTGCTGATACGACACCTCTTCACCTAGGTTCAAACCTGGGCCCCTCATCGACCTTTGCCTCGATTTCCTCACGGCGCCAAGCAGGCCACCCGCGCAAATTCAAGCACTCAGCCCGCGTGGGTCGCTTCAGGATGTATGCACTTCGTCATTTGCCACGCAGGTCCTGCTACTAATTACTCGTTGTGCCTTCCATAGCGCGATCGCCTGCGGCTCCAGCGTTTCCTCACCGGTGTGCGCATCATTACAAAGCATCGCGATGGGCCATCGCAGCCCAAGACCGTCAAGAAGTTGACAACCCAAGGCGCGAATGGCTGCAAATTCCAGCTTAGGACCGGCGAAACGCAAACCGTTGCTGTGAGTACCTCCATCCTTTTCCCTCGCCGCCGATGTGTAATGACAAGCGTGACGTCTTTTCTCTCTGCAGGATTATTTCAAAGCCACGTATAGCAAACCACTCAGGTTCCCAGACTTGATCTGTGTTGAGGTACGTTCTTCTCACGGTGGCTGGCTTGAGCATGGTTGATCTGACTTAGTCATGAATTCGTCAGTTGGGATCGGGCGCGCTCGTCCCCTTGGAACTCTGCGAAGTCCCACCCGGTCAAATTATGAGGCGTCAAGTCCCACCCGAGCGCACCAAAGCCGTGCTTGATTTCGCCACCATGCGTCCTCAAGATCGCCTTGGGAGTATCGTTCGGGGTCTCGATGTCCTTGCCTACGGACAGTCCGAGTACCTTCGCTCGTTTAGCATTGGCGTGGATACGTACGTTCACCTCGCATACCTGTCCTTGGCATGGGACGGGTGCTGATATTTCTTCTTGTAGGTCCGGACCTTTGGCTATTAAAGCCCGCGTGCTCGACCCTCCAACGCTCAAGTACGGTGGTGCCGGCCGAGAAGCTAGTATCGTAAGTATCCTTCTTGCGCACGGGCATGAATATTGCCTTGTCTTTTCTGCTTACATTTTGCCTTGGTAGATGCCTCGCGGTGGCTCATGGAACATGATGGGGAAGCAGGTACATCTCTCCCCGTCCTGCGCGTCTCATCATATGACATCCTGACACTCAATCCCCGCTCAGTTCTTCAGGCCTGCGACGATCCGCGGCTGGGCTGTTATTGTTTACGAAAGGCCTAACCGATTCACTCGCGAAAACTGCTCTGCCATGGTTCAAGGGCTCAGGAGGAATTGCCAGGCGCTTGGTGAGTTTTGATCTACTCGCCTACGCCCACTGTCGCTCTTGGTACTGATTGTATGCATATAGGGATGGACCTTGGTGGTGAGCCCGCCGTCTTTCAGCACGATGGCACCAACCCTGCTGTGATCGCCAGCGTAAGCCCCTCCTTTTGCCTCCTGCTCGATTCGTATGGACGATGCTAATCCAGGTCCGATTCTAGCAAATGCGTCAGGCTGGCCTGGAGGTCGTCAAGCGCAGCGGCGCGCCGCCACAGCTCTTCGTACTCGTTTTACCCGAGGGCGCGACCGATATTTATCACGCTGTCAAGCAGTATGTTTTCATCCCACGCCCCTTTGCCTCTACGTTGTGCTCACGGCTCTCCTTTTGCGATCTAGCTTTGGTGATATCTCCGTACGTTCCTTTTCCTCGTCGCCACGCTCAGGCACACGGCTGCTAACATAGTCCTACTTTCATAGATGGGCGTTGCTACTCAGTGCCTCAAGAGTTCCAAGTGTTATAATGCGAAAGACCAGTATTATGCCAATGTCTGCCTCAAGTAAGCGATTTTCCACTGTTTTTCTGTCGGCACTTTGACCAACATTCCCACTTAATCTAGAATTAATGTTAAGCTCGGCGGCATCAACTCTGTCCCCGATGCTCGCAGCGTTCCTTTCCTCGCCGACCCGTCCAAGCCCACCGTCATCATGGGTAAGCGTTACTTCCTCTATCTCATGAAATCTCCTGGTAGCTCATTTAAAAATAGGCGCCGATGTTATCCATCCCGCTCCCGGCGCTGAAGGCCGTCCGTCCTTCTCCAGTCTAGTCGCCAACGTCGATCAGAATACGTCCAAATATATCGCAACTAGCCGCGTCCAGGAATCTAGAAAGGAGATCATTGTTGACCTCGCAGACATGGTCGAGGTAGGTGTTCTTTTCTTTTATTGTTTATCTTCGAGTTACTAACCTGAGGGTTTGGTAGCATATCTTGAAAATGTACATGCAATATCGCCAAGGTGTCGAGAAGCTGCAGCCCAAACCCTCGCGCATTGTGTTCTATCGGTGAGTATTGGTCCCTGCCTGGGGTTTCGCGTTCCTTTCTAATTGTGTCGGGGGTAGTGATGGTGTATCCGAAGGCCAATTTCAGACTGTCATTGAGGAGGAAGTGCCCTTGATCAAACGTGCGTCTCGTCATATCATCATATCTCTCCCTCTTCAGTTTCCTGATACAGACTACATACCGCAGAGGCCTGCGCGAAATTGGGGATCACCGCGTCATTGACCCTCATCGTTGTCGGCAAGCGCCACCATGTCCGATTCTTCCCGCCCCAAAATGAAGCGGATAGATCTGGGAACTGTCCCGCCGGCACTGTGGTTGACAACACTGTTACGCACCCCACCGAGTTCGATTTCTATCTCCAGAGCCATGGTGGACTTCTTGGAACCAGCCGTCCTGCGCACTATAACATTGTACGCGCGCTCGCTTTGCTTTCACAAGGGTTTGCTTAAAGGCTAAATGTTGATCTAACTTTAGCTTGTTGACGAAAACAACTTCACGCCCGACGCAATCCAGCAGCTATCTTTCGCGCTCTGCCATGTCTATGCTCGCGCGACGCGCTCCGTTTCTATTCCTGCTCCGGTGTACTGTACGTAAATTTTTCTTCTTCCCTATCCTCTCCCCGCCCGCTCACCAACTGCGATCCATAGACGCCGATATCGTATGCGCGAGAGCCAAGCATCACTTCTCGCCCGGGTCCGAGCTCAACTTCGACGACTCGGCAACGCAGGCTAGTGGGACTGGAAGCCAGCAGCTCCTGAACTACCAGGACGCGTTCAAACCCTTGCATATCAACGCCCAGAGGACCATGTATTTCAGCTGAGAGCTGGGCTTCTATCTTGTCTTCTGTTGATTGCGTTCTAAACTGTACCAGACGAAATCTTTCCCGATTGATTCATTTCATCGTGTACGACGTATTTTGTTCTAAGAAATTGTCAGTGATATTGTGTCCTCAATCAGATTGCTGGTTGATTGAAAATCAAACGTCAAAACTGAAGGTTGAATATCGGCGCACGTACGAGTCTAAGGATTAGGATTAAATCGAACGAAATGTTACGTATACGCGCATCTCTGGCTCTCCTTTATCCGTCCACTCCACCACGCCGAGCCCACCACGACAACCATGATGAGCTGTCCGATCGTCCAGCTAACACCAACATACACCCACCCCCTCCGCCCTTTCAAGCCTCGAACTTCTACCGCAAAACTGCTAATTGTCGTCAAACACCCACAATATCCATCCATCAAACCCTGTAGCAGCGCGCATGCCGTTGCAGAGGGCGCACCAGAGCCTGACAGGCGCTGCAAAACGTGGAATATAGCGAGAAGCGCGGTCCCGAAGGCGTTGGCAGAGAGTGTGCCCAAGGGGAGTGGCGGATAGATGGGGTTGAGGTTGATGGAAAAGGTGTGGCGGGTTAGCGCGCCCGGGAAGGCGAACAGGAGGGCGGCTGTGGCTTCGTGTCGAAACCTATGCGAGAGACGGAAATAGAACACGATTGTGAGGGCGTATGCAATGATGGATAGTGTTGTAACGATGTGTTGGGTTAGGCGACTCGGGGGGACGATTTTTGTGAGAGCGGGGGTGTAGGGTAGTATATGAGAGGCAATATGAACGCCGAAGCTTAACGAGGAGAGAGAGACCATGAGAGTCAAAAGTGTTTTTGTAAGGCCATCCATTATCTAGATCGAGGGAAGCAAGTGGTTAACAAAATATAACAGTCGGATCGATATTGGGCGTCTCACATCGTAAATCCATATTCTATGAAAGCCGCCCCCATTAGACCAGGCCAGAAACATGTCCAGCTGCCAACTGGAGAACGTCGTCAATGACCCGCAGAATCCTAAGCGACCCAAATTCACGAGCTAATTTTTTGAATATCATGTCGATATGGCGCACCAGTGGTGATGGCAGTAAAGAGAGGGGGATAGCTGACGCGCCCCTTGGCCGCTATTTAGTTTGGGCATTGAGTCTGATAATCTGACGCGACTTACTATGCGGAAATGGGTTCTCGTAGTCCAACAGCCAAGCCCATGATAAAGCACCCCATTCCTTGCACCCATGCTAATGGAAATACGCTCTGCCCATCATATGTCGCGAGTGCATCGAGCCCGAGACGCGCTAATAGTCCGAATATTGCGCCTGGGATGAGAAGAGCTATTACTTGGACAGAGAAAGGGTGGTACGATCGAACAGGGGGTGCTGTTGCTGTTTGAGGCGGCGGGGATGTCGGTGAGTGTCGGCTTTCTTCGACTCTGGCTGGCGGTGGGCCATTTTCGTGATCGTGAAGCTCATCTTTCTCTCCGTGAGATGACATTTGTATGTCCGAGCCGTGGAGTTGAGATCTGGGGAGATCACGAGCGGCACGAGCGGCGAGCGCAAAGCAAGTATAAGTGCCTGGATGTATGGATTCAACTGCCCAATTGATATTGATGCCGAGTTTCAAACTCCGTCTGAAGGCATACCTATAATTATCTGGGGTGGACTTCAGAGAAAAGCAACCATGCCCTCCAGTGCCGCCCATATCCAGAGCTTTCTCGCGCAATATTGGACACCCCGCTCCATATTTATCTGCATATTTGTGGCCGTTGCAATGGAATTTCTCTCTCGGTTTCGCCGTAAGACTTGGAATCCTAAAGGACTGGTACATACCTTCTCCCTCTACATGTCAAGGCACGCACAGTAACGGGCGTCTTTGTCCATAGCACTGTTATATAACGGGGGGAAGCAGTGGGCTTGGGCTCTCGCTGGCAACCCGCCTCACTGAGCAAGGTGCTCATGTTTCAATTGTCGCGCGTGACGAGGCGAAATTGAAGGAGGCGCTCGAGATACTTGAGGTGCTCGAATTTCCCTAGGACTACGCCGCGGCCTCTCTAATCTCGGTTGATAATTTTAGGCCGCAAGGGTCGATCCCAACCAAATTATCAAGTCATACTCATTTGCGCTGAACTCTTATGACGCGTCGGCTGCAGCAATAGACGCAGCCTGCGTACCATATGGCGGCCGCTCTCCCGATGCTCTCTTCCTCTGCGCAGGCTCATCAAAACCCCGGTTCTTTGTGGAAATGGATGAGGCGGAGCTTCTCGATGGAATGACGACGGGATATTGGGTCCAGGCTTGGAGTGCATTGGTGAATTTAGTCGATTTATCCTCTAAGAACTGTCGAGCTAAACGAACCTTATGCAGGCCGCGTCTAAAAAGATGGTGCGAGAAAGTGCCAAGGGGAAAATCATATTCGTATCCTCGACGTTGGGGTACATGACCTTTTTAGGTTATGCGTCCTATGCGCCAGCAAAACACGCAATGCGAGGTCGGTCCACTTACTTGCTTGACTTGTGCAAACAGCTATAATATCCTTCCCTTCTAGGACTTGCCGATACACTGCGTTCGGAGCTCCTCTTATATGGAATTGATATCCATATATTTTTCCCGCCCACGATGTATACCCCGGGATATGAGACGGAGAATAAAACCAAGCCTAGCGTTACCAGCAAAATCGAGGAAGGCGACAGTGCCATGACAGCTGATCAAGCTGCACACGCGCTTTTAAGAGGCAAGTATATTTTAAACGGCCGCACCGTCAAAGTCTGAGCTCAGATCCCCTATTAGGAGTATACAAAGACCAAGTCCATATTTCTAGCAACCTCATTACCAGCTTGTTCCGTGCTTCGACGCGAGGCGCCGCGCCATACCATAACCCATTCGCCGACGCTTGTTTAGGCATAATCGCCTGGGTATGATTCACATTTTTTCCGACCTTCTTAACTCGTACTTATGTGCACATCCTCTGCAGATTGGGGTACCCTTTTGGCGCTGGTCGGTGGACGCCGAGGTGAAGAAACATAGGAAGGAGCACTTGGGGTACCTAGCTCAAAAGGGACTTATTGGGGAGAAAACAGTGGTAAACTAGGTGTCTCTTCATGCTCACTAGGCTTTTTTTTTTTTTTTTTTCGAGTGCGATATTTGCCAACTTACGTGGAAATATTGTTGTATTGTTCCGCACCCTGATCCTCAGCTGGGGATTGTGCGCGGGATGTTGCATCTCAATTCTCTTTACTTCCAACTTCGGCGCAGTAGTACTTACCAGCTGGGTGCCCAGCATCATATATCGATTAGAGTACTGATGGTGTACTCGGGGTTTAGACTGAGAAACACGATTGTCTGTGGCACTGGGAGATCATTCCAATCAACGGGATTTAGAAACGATCGGCCGATAATTACATAGGGGCTTTCAGTTTAAACTGATTGCGTCGATTGTGTCGATTATGTGGCTCTAAACTGAACGGCCCTATTGGCAAGTGGACAAAACCAATCATGCGGCTGTGCTCACAGTAGATGCTCGCCTCACCATCAGTGTCACAACCGACGCGTGACTACACTACTATCCTGTTTGTAGTACTCAAGTGCGTGCACTGTTCGTCAGCTTCGTATGGGCTCAGAGGGTTCCCGAGGAAGCGAGGAAATCTGAGATGGTGCAGATGCAAGAATTGCACAAGAAACTCGGCGTTTAATGATCGGGCGCGACACGACATCTTTCCCCTCTCGAATCTCGACTATACAAATGCTAGTGTCAAATGTTCGCGAATTGCGATTGATAAAAAATAGTCGCGTTCTCGATGGACCATGATTGATTGAATGAGAGTAAGATATTGGCGACCGGATGGCGGGTCGCTTTTTGACTGCGCATTCGAAGGCAAACGCTAAAAGCAAAGCTAGTGCTCCGTGCCCAGATCCCTCCGCCCAATAACTGTAACACTGTAGCGTAGCGACTCCGCCATCCAAGGGGGTACTACTCATCTTTTAACATCCCATTACTTTGGTCAAGGTAAGTACCTAAGTATCAAGATGCCAAATAATGGATGCTTACGTATGTGTATCATAGACTAAGTAGACATCTTCAGCTGCTTCGTCTTATGAGGGCCTCGGGACATCGCGCGAGGTGACCTTGGTCGTTTTCTCGACTTTGAATCTCCAGACGAGGAGCCGCCATTCGCGTCGCTCAGAGGCTGCTGTGCCCGGAGAGCAGCCTGCAAACGGGACACAAGGTGCTTTGCACTCGGCCGGCTCGCAGGATCAATGTTCCAGCAATCCGTCATCAGGCCCCACATATTATCGTCCAGTCCCTTCACCGCGGTGCCCTTGTCAGTTGGACGCTCGGGAAATTCACCCCGCATAACCATCAGGAGCACGGAGCTTGTGTCCCCCGAAAGATAGAAGAATGGAACCTTCCCCGTAAATAGCTATGAAGGGGAGCGGGTTAGAGTTGGATAGCATAACAGAATGGCCGCCTACCTCGAGCATCACTCTTCCGTACGCAAAATTATCCGTCTCCTTGGTCCTTCTAGCTTCTTCGTTGCTTGTCGCCTTGAGGATTTCGGGAGCTTGCCACCTGGGGTGCCCCGCTACGTACCACTCTGTCGAGCATCGAACTTCGTGTCCGCCAAGGAACTCCGACAGGCCAAAGTCGGCGATGCAAGCGTGGCCAGAATGCGAGACGAAGATATTGGCCTATGAAATTACCGGTGAAAACTCAATGCTGTCTCAGGTTCAGGTGACAGGATGATATATGCACACACCGCTTTGAGGTCGCCATGAATGACGCGCTCTTTGTGGAGGTACGATAAACCCTCCGCTACCTGGGCGAGCTACCCATTTGGATGAGATAAAATGAGGGGGTGTATGTGTAAAGGGGGCAGCTCACCAGTTGTAAAGGATTAGCATCGGGAGACCGTTGCACATACGTCAATGCATCTCCATTCTCCATCCATGGTGAAACCATATAAATCGTAGGCCCTTGAACGTACTGCCCGATGAAGGGTAGGATGTTGGGATGATCCAATCGACTCCAGACATTCGTCTCTCGCTTCAGGCGCTACACGAAGATCGATTTGAATATTCTGTGGAGACATGGCGAAGATATCAGCCCTTACCCGTTTTGCTACATCATCTTGGATGAAAGCTCGCAGGGTTTTCATGGCTACCTTGAAGCAACCGAGGAATTCGCCCACCCAACAATCCGAATATCCACCTTGCCCGACTGGAACCAGCTTTGTCAATCGGATCTCGCAGTCATGGAGTGACGAATTGGCTGGGTATATTCGGATGGCGGAGTAGAGCGCGGAAAGTAGAGTGATCTGCGGTTTTGGGGGCGGAGACCACGGTATCCCCTTGGATTCCCGGGGAAGCATATATCAGTAACGCATCCCACAAACCCCATTTACACATGAATTGATTCTCAAGGGATTCACCTGCCGAACTTTACGAACTATGGCTAGAAGCGCTTTTCGCTGCGCTGATAAAGATACCTACATACCAGGATTGCTAGTCAGCATCGTTTGCCAGACAACTGCTGGCCGGGAAAAACATACACGTTCTAGGAGGTGCCCATCAATGCTCCTATTTGCGTTATCAACACACATCCCTGCGTCCACCAGTCTCAAAGCCATCTCCTCGCCGTCCGGGTGGCTCAGTAACTCGAGGACAAACTGAGGCGGAACCGGGTCGAAGCTGCCTTTCGAATGTGGATTGGCATCCAACTCCAGCAAAACACGAATGGTACGCGCGCATTGCTCTGAAACGGCGCGATGCAATGGTGTTTTGCCGTCCTCATCGGATACTTTCAATAAGGTTGGTTTCGCCCGGACTAGGGCTTTGATTGCCTCTGCGCCATCTGGGTCATTTATCAGACTGGTGGCGTAATGAAGGGGCGTACGCCCTTGGCGGTCCTGGAGGTTCGATGATTTGGGATCTGCGTGCATACCAAGTTTCAGAAGTAGCCGCACGGTCGATGCAGAACCCTTTTCAACGGCAGTGTGCAGGGGGGTGGCGCCATCGTTCGTAGTGACGAACAGACTCGCCCCGCTCTCGAATAGAGCTGCGATTGCATCTTCGCCGTTTGGGTATTGCATTAGCTCAACGGCATAATGGAGAGCCGTAAAACCATGCTCGTCCTGGGTGTTAGGGTGCGCTCCGAGCTGAAGCAACAGGATGGTGGCTGCGGGAGAGCCCCGTCGCGCGGCTATATGCAGCGATGTCTCCGATCCCACTGCCGGAGGCGAGGTTGCATTCACATCCGCTCCCTTCTCGACGAGCGCCATAACCGCCTCCCGCCCACTTCGGTATTGCATCAACCACGCGGCGTGATGAAGAGGTGAGCCTCGAGGTCCTTGGGCTCGCGGGTCAGCGCCGAGGTCAAGTAGAGCTAGAACTGCGGCCGGAGAGCAGAGCCATGCGGCGCGACACAGCCAAGTATCTCCGAAGGAGTCCTTTTTGTTAATATCAACACGGTTTTGCAGATGTTCCCGAAGAACGTCCGTATCCTCTGGATGGCGTTGTAGAATGCTGAGAAATGTGGAAATATGAATGCCATATATTGGTGTGAGGTCTGGATTAGCCCCTGCGGCTAGTAGTAGCCGAAAGGCAAGCGAGGAAGTCTGTGTGTATGCCAGAGAAAGGGGGGTTTCTCCCGAAATCCCTTTGGCGTTGAGATCCGCTCCGCCCCCTATTAAGACCTGGAGGGCTTCCGCCAGCAACTCTTCGGACAGGGGTTGTTCTGCGGCGTTCACAAAGTAATGGAAAACCTGCGCTCCATCTAGGTAGTCGCGCGCAAATACATTTACACCCCGTCCAACCAAGTACCTCAAGAGTTGGACGTCCATTGCCTCCACAGCGCGATGCAGGCTGGTGCGACCAAGCTCATCCGCGTCTTCGAGATCTTCGTGTGTGCGTGCTACAGAGGCTGGGATTTCTTCACTTTTGACGTGAGTTGTAGCCATGCTAGCGGCCGGTGGTTCGCAAGCCAGACAAAAGTTGTCAAAAGTTGTGGGGAGTCGGTGGGAATAGTTACACTACATAGGGGAGCCGACTTATATCGCATCGACCGTTCCTCGACTATTCTTGAACGGAAAGAAAGGGACCAGTCGTACGTTTCGTGTCAGCCGGACTCATCCGGCGCCTATTAGATCGCACTAAACACACACGTCAAGCGAAATGACAGTAGGCAAAGTATCCCCAAACCTGTCGACGGCGAGCCCAATGTGCTGACGCTCGCCTGCGTGGCAAGAGCTCGTACTCGCGATCATTGGAAGTAGAAATCCAATCACTATGCGTATCTCTGCGTCCATCCTCACCAAGGCCCGCATAAGATCCTGGAGGAACCGTGACTGAATGGTGCGGGTTCCTGGGAGACTTGCAGGGGTCTTGTTATCAATTCGGTGAGCCGCAGAAAAGCTCGAGATAGCCGCCGGTAGCACAGTGGTTGAAAAAGGGTGCAAGGAATTCGGGGACAAAAGGCTATCATATCCTGTGGGGGGTGTCAGCAGGCGTCGCCGTAATATTTGAAGAATCCTCACATTCGTTATGTTCTATCGCCGCCTAATTCTCGTCAAATGATAATTCTGGATACTTAGAGCAATGGCATCTTGCAGCACGTTGCGCCCACGCAAGCAGCCGACAGCCCAGCATGATGAGGCTCATTGAAAATGACCGATCAGAGTTGTTTCGATTTCAGTACTGGCAGCATCGCTCCCCGGCGGAGAATCGTACGTCAATATGGGTCTGTTTGGCCTTCATTTGTGTGCAGTCTGTTCGAGTGTAGTATGAACCAGCACCTACCGGATTCTATGCTGGTGTTTTTAGAAAATGGTTAGACCTCGGAGTCGGAATGCATAGTTCTGAGCATCTGCCCGTGGCCAAAGGATTCTGGAGCCCGTGGCCGGGATACATACCAGTCTAACACAGCATCAGACTTGAAGTGAATTGCGCGAGGATCTGGACCCTAGAGAAGAAACTTCGTCATTTATTTGACACACTCGGGGAAGACTTGAGACCGCAGGGACAGTACCTACCACTGAGCAGCGGCGGAGATGCTAAAATGACCTTGAAATATCGCAACTGGTTTCCGCTCCGTCCAACTCCAGACCTAGGTCGCAGGGTCGGCCCGGACGCCTGAGGGGCGGTCCGGCTCTTTGAAATCTTGATTTCATCAATCGCCGATCCGTGACCGACTCATCTACGACCCACCCATCCTCTGGGTCAACACCCAGGGAGGCCTGCCACGATGCCTCCCCTGCTGGTCCTGTCGGGCCAGGACGTCGAGAGCGTGATTCGAGATTTCGCACCCGAGGAGCTGCTTGCGCTCATGGCGAGGACATTCCGGAGCCTGAGCGTAGCCTTGCCGGGAATCAGCTCTCCACATCGCACCAAAATCGAAACGGACCACTTCGTCGGGCTTGTCATGCCCTCGCGAATAGCATTCCCCGACGAAGGTGGCACGACTGCGATCAAGGTAGTGTCGTTGCCAAAGGGGAAGCATAGTGGCCTACCCGCGTCGACAGTCGTGCTAGACGAGAAAACAGGCAGTGTCAGGGCAATCGTTAACGCGGGTACACTGACTGCGTTGCGAACAGCAGCAGGCAAGTTCTTTCTAAGTCGATGAGTCATCCCATGCTGACAGCTACTCCCTGTTCAGGATCAGCATTGGCCACAAAGTTGGTTGGGCCGGCCAACCCCACGCACCTTGCTCTATTCGGCGCCGGTGCTCAAATCTATCATCACGCCCGCCTTCTCATCTTCCTTTACCCAACAATATCGCATTGTACTATTGTTAATCGCCGCCCCAACGAACGAGTCACCCAGCTCTCCGAGAAGCTCCAATCGGAGCATCCGAGCGTCACATTCAGCACAGGCTCTTTTGCCGTCGAGCCGGATGCCCCACCAAGCTCATTCAACCTGGAGAGCGTCGTGCGGGAGGCCGACATCATCTGTGCCGCCACACCTTCCGACAGACCGCTGCTCCAAACCAAGTGGGTCAAAGCGGGCGCACACATCAACCTTGTCGGGAGCTATACGCCACAAATGCGAGAAGTCGATGACGATTTGCTGCATAGGGCAGGGATAGTGGTGCTGGATTCTCGCGAGGCGTGTTTAACCGAGGCAGGGGAGGTCATTAGTTCTCTTTCCAGTGGAATCATAAAGCAAGGCGGGTTGGTTGAGATTGGAGAGCTGGTGGATTGGAATGGCGAACCGAGGGTGGAGAGTTGCCAGAGGATTAAGGACGGTGGCACAATCACGGTCTTCAAATCGGTTGGTGTGGGCACTCAAGATTCTGCTATTGCTGGCGCTGTGGTGGATCGCGCCGAGGCAATGGGTAAGGGATATCGAATTCCATACGACTAGCCAGAGCACTTGTTACCCACCGGTGCACCACAGGCGCTCAAGCGCCTCGAGCACTCCAATTGATTACTACTACTCACCTGACATTATATACGTCGAATTCAACGAGTCTCAGTCGTGCCACTTCCAAAAAAATACTACTGCTGTGCTAAAGACGAGATAAATGTTAGCTGCACAGAAAAAAAGCGTATTTTAGCTCATATCACAAATGGTGCAGCCCGTCGCAACCAATTTCTCGCCAGGTGCAATGCGAGGTTGGGACCAAAACCCTGACCCATGTTTACGTAAGTCAACGGGGCCGTGACGTGACAACCAGCAACTCTCCGCCCTTCTGTTACTCGGGAAGAAACTACTACTGCTATTTTCATGTTGATAGACCACTGAAAGAAAACTTGCGCTCAGGGATTCTGTGGAGCCGTAGAATTGAAGTGTGCCAAATATCGTGCGCTTGGCTTTTGTAAGCTTTGTACTCGTGCTCTAAACTCACCGTTAGTTCACGACTTGCTTCTCCTCGGATCCACTCACAGCTCAAGATCACCGAGGCGCGACAGCACACGGTGGCCAGCGTCTACTGCCTTGAATCTGTCGGTGTCGTCAGTCCTTGGCAGTAGGTACCACCGGCTTCAGCAACGTGTGCGCTTGCACCAGCGGCTGTGATGACACTTTGGAATGACGGTGACAACGAGAAAGCAGGTTATCACCCAATTGACGAATGGGGTTGCCAAAGACGCTGGGGACAGCTGGTGGGATTGCCTGGTACATGTTGATGAACACGGCTTGCGAGTAAACAAGAGCCACCGTATGTTTACTTCTCGGAGCTACAGCTCTGAGCAGAATTGGACCAATGTTTGCATCCGGCCGATTCGACTCTCACCCCATCCACAATGACGACACGCAGCCTCCTTGCTCTCGTGTATATAACTCTCCTACGCTGTAGCTACAACCTATACAGGATCATATCAAGGTGCAACCAATTTCTGAGAGATGAAGTTTGATAAACCAAAACGCGTCACTGTTCCAATTTTGGTGCGACACCTGAGTGCACAATCAAAATCTCGTCCACTTCCCCTTCGCCTTCAGCACAGCAGCAATTCTCGACGGCATACTCTCGACAAGGCCCCTGCAATAATCTGGATTAACTTTAACCCATATCTCCTGCACCCTGCTCCACAACTCGGCTGCGCTAGCTGGCTCTTCTGGATAGTCAAGACGGATCCGGTTTTTGATGTAGGCCCAGAGGTTTTCGATCGGGTTGAGATCAGGTGAGCGTGCGGGCCAGCTAAGGAGCTCAATCCCATGCTGACTGAACCCCTTTGAGCACACTTTGATGTGTGTTTAGAGTCGTTATCCTGCTGGAACAGGACATCTTTGGGTTTGAGATCGTGGTACTTGAGGGATCAAAGGAGCTCGTCACCGAGGATCTGTACGTATAGCTGCACATCCATGTTCCCCTCGATCCTACACATGAATCCCAGCCCTCTCGTGGTCATGCAGCCCCACATCATGATGTGACTGCCGCCGTGCGGCTCAACCTGCCTGACGCTCCGAGCACTGAGCTCTTCCCCCCGCCTCCCCCAATAATACGCGTCTCCATCAGGGCCCCTAAGGTTGATTTTTGTCTCATCCGACCATATAACATGCTTCCAGTCCTCGGTTGTCCACCCAGCATACTGTCTTGCAAAAGCAAGACGCTTGCGGATGTGTCGTTTCGTGAGCAGGGGTTTCTTACGGCATCACAGCCGCTCCAATCTGGTAGCATGCCAGACTCTGTGGATGGTGGAGGCGCTCGGTGGGTTTGGTGTGTCATGATAAAGGGCCTTGATCACATCAGTGGCATCTTTGCAGCACCCACTCTCAACCTCACAAAGGATTCGGCGTTCCTCATTGAGTGAAAGCCGCTTCGGGTGACCTGCTGGCAGCTCGGGGAGCTCGCGGGATGTCTGCTGGCAAATTCTGACCACTGAGGAATGGCTGATGCCCACGCGATTGGCGATTTCACACGTAGAGTAGCCTTGGAGGAGAAGGGAGAGAACATCACCTTTCAGACGGCGAGAGATGGCTCGCATGGTGGATCTGGTTTGCGCGCGCGCCTGCTGGGCATGCTATATATTATAATTTTGATACCTCATGTTCTCGCGCCCATGAGGCTTGGTGCAAAAATAAAAGACTTGCAAGTAAAGGTCATATTGACTGTGCTGCGCCAAAATTGGAACAATGTGTCACATAACTTTTTGACAGCACCATGCACGGCACAGTGGCCTGTTATGTCTGGTGTCTCTTTCAGATAATCTACAGCGGTAACTCTTCCCAATCGTATGCCCCGTAGGATAGCCAACAAGAAGAAATGAAGGTTGTCGGAGGAAGCAATATGACGGAAGCAAACATTGATCCAATTTTGCTTGGAGCTGTATTATTTGGGCTGGCTCCACCTGATCCCTGAGCGCAGAATTTTGCGAGAGGTCTATCGACATGAAAATAGCAGTAATATTAGTGCTCGCCTTGCTTCTATGGAACGGCTCATTGCAGCGTGCGCAATCCGAACTCCCTTTGGTTTAATATTAGCTCCGCACCCTATTAACACTTGAAGGGCGCCCGCCAGCAATTCTCCGGATGGAAATCGATCGACGGCGTTCACTAAATAATGAAATCCCCCATATAGTTGCGCACAGATACATTTACGCCTTGCTCGACCATTTACCTCAGGAGCTAGACATCCATTGCCTCCGCAGCGCGACGCAGGCCGGCACCATCAAGTTCATCCGCGTCTTCGATGTCTTCATGCGTGACCGCTACAAAAGCTGGTATTTCTTCACTTTTTACGACTATTGTTAACTAAAAGAAGAATTTTAAGAAAATTTAAGAAGCTAGAGGACCGAAGATGCGCTCCAAGGTCACAAGACCCCACAGCCTTGTGGTTAAATCGAAATCGACGCCATGCTACCATACGCCGCCTCAATCTCATCATGGTAGATGCCGAGTATTTTTTGTCGCTGGGGGTTCCCTTTAGCCGTGTAAACAAACGGCTTGCTGGGGTTCGCAAGAATAACCATCTGACAAGGCCAAAATTACGAACCGTGCGCCATAAGAGAGCATGGAACGTACCTCCTTGGCAATACGCGCCTCTATCTGGTATATCTCATTCACTTTTTCAACTATCTCCCTGTTGGTGCGTAAGTAACCAAGCAACGTAGGTAAAATGAGATGTGGTACCATATGGCGTCGCGGTAAGATGATACAGCCGGGTGATCCGAAGCGTCAATTGTGTCGACTGGTTCGATCAGAAGGCCGGTACGCGGTTTTCCATGCCCGAGTAAGAGTACGCCCTTGACCCTTGGATCGAGTTTGATGATATTTTCTACAATTGGCAAGTCAGAAGTGAAAGGTTTTCCAGGACGAGCAGCCCAACTGTACCGAGTGGGACGGGGTAAAACTGAGATGCGAAGGAGGTTTATTGATAGTGTGAGGCGTATCAGAGGCACAAACTGGATAACCAACCTGATAAGCGTCGCCAAGGACAATCAAGTCGTCAACACGCCCGGCGTGCGCATATTTATTGGGGTATTGCGGATGCTGAATGACAATGTCCTTTGTGGCATAAGCTGGTACCCCATCTATTTCCGTATGGAAGACGGAAGGGATATGGGTTGCACAAGACTGTTTTAATTTATTTTGATCACCGTTGAGCTGATGCGAGTTGCCTTGATTGCTTACTGCAGGATAGAGCTCAAATTTCCCATCTCCTAAGGGTTTGAAGTATGGTGATACATGAGGGGAAAATTCGAAATATTCCCATGTATCAGCTGTGGGTCGAGCTATGGCGATTGGGTTTTGTAAAGGGGATAAGAACTCCGAATGCAATGAAAAAACGAGGAAGGAGAGTAAGTACCCGGAACACACATCGTAACACATTCGATGTCGGACCTAACAATGCAAGTTTGTTACAGGGTATGCATCCCATCGAGCATGTAGAGTAACGTACGTTCCGTAGCGGGAAGTGAGAGGTACTCCTTCTCTAGTTAGAGCATCCCCGATAGCCTTGTTTAGTGGGGCGCCGCAATATTGCTAAGTCGCATATATTGAGTACCTCGCGGCTTGCTTGAAGCACAAACTCCACATACCACAGATTTGAGCTGAGATAGAACAGCTGCAGCGCCTGGGACTTGTACCCAAGCCTAATAAACACACACCATCAGTAGAACTCTGGCTAAATGCCACGATATTAAGGAATGACGTACTTCGACATGGACAGGGTATGCAAATGCAAGAGTGCATCGCGTTACAGCCATGTCTCGTATCGCAGATTGGGGCAGAAACGCGGTACCCGCATCAGCTGGAGATTGGACCGCGCACACCATTCCGCACGCTATCTGCAATAAAAACGAAAACAACCATAGTGGACACTAGCGCTTGCGGCGAAGCACTACGACTGACCGCATAACCGGTTACTCCAATACCAAGCGAGAAGCACAACTGTAGCGCGAATAGTCCTGCTACCTCTCCACACAGATCTAGTTCGCTATACCCTTGATTCAAAATGAATTTTCGATAGGTTTGAGTGGGGTTCGTAACTGAAACACGAACAAGGACTTCGAAACCGTGCGAGTAATGCTTGATGAGTGATCCAGATGATCTTTGGGAGAGCGGTTGAGCCTGTCGCGCCTGTCTCAGTATTTGATACGAGAGAAGGTCAAATGTACAAGTCCTTACCTGAGGATTGTATTCCCATTGCAACACTATCGAGATCAGGTGCATGGGCCGGAGGGAGGGTCTCAAGGGCCGCGTGGCCCTTCGGGTACAAGTCGTCGAAGGTGGGCAGATCGAGCACAGATAGAGCAAATGCAGGGTGTTCCTTCTTAACGAGCTCGAGTGCCGTATTTACCATGTCACGTAGAGAGTCTTCGACGAACAAGTGGGTGACGCCTGCCGTGAACAGCACGTGCCCCGCCGTAGTGGATGAATTATAGGGCGATATTAGCTGCACCGGAAACCCCGCTCGAATAACGCCATACACAAGCGCGAATGAATGTGGTATGTTTACGGCCTCGGAAAGGATGCCCACGATAGGAGCACCACTAGCGCAGGAGATGGCTTGAACTTTAAGCTTGACGAAGTATGCGGCACGATGGATGGCTGGAGCAACATCACGCCAGCACAGCTCCTCGAAGGAATCCGGGGCATCACTTGCTCTGTAACGAAAGAGCGGATGAGAGGGGCTCTTGGCAAAGTGATGGTCGATGATTTGAGTGACGGAGAGACTGCCGTCGATTGGGGGGGCCGTAAAGGTTTGGCTACCAACACCTTGCGCGGTGGGCGGTGGGGGAAACATACTGCTTGCTGCGACAACGTCAAAGCGATCTTGGTATTTAAGCGTTTTATCTAGCCATACATACGTGGTGTTTGTATCGGTGGTGGGTCTCAGTGTCACAAAATGGCTTGCGCTGAGCCAATCCCGAAGCTTCGTCGTAGACGCCATGCCCTGACATGCATACTTGACTGAATTTTTGATGATACGGCGATCAAACTTTCTCTGGTGGACACCCCACGGTCTTTGCTAAAGGTAGCTATCAGAAGAACAATGGCTTGCCCAGCATGTACGAGTTAATTATTTGGAGCCAACAGGCTTACCTTTTGTATAGGTCCTTGTGTCGTGGGTGACATGTGCGCTGGTGAACAAACGTTTCTGACAGAGTGGTGCTGCTTATCCGGATGAGGCGTTGAGCTCTGATAGGTGATATGCCGAGTTTTCTACGTGACACAGAAGTAAGCCGTTTCCTGGGGGGATTGCGCCCTGCTTACCGAGAGTAGTCAAAGTACTCACCCATGGGAATCAAACCACAGCTCGTTGAACCCCAGTGAAAACGTTGAACGTTGAACGTTGAACGTTGAGGGGTCATGGCGAAAAATGAGCCGACTCGGAGTCGCTTGCGATCCGCCTGGAGCCCGGATCTCATGGGGAATCAGAAGCTCCAATTGGTCGTGTAGCAACCACTAGCGTAGCACTTGGCTCCACATACACTATGCTTAAGATTTAAAAAAGAAAAAACTTGGCTCCACATACTCAGAGCAACGCGGCGGGTGCACCGGTGAGCGCTGGGCACCTAGTACGGACAAGGCATGGCACGTGCACGGCGTGGGCCTTGCCAAGGCTAAGGGCGACGTGCGTGGGGGGTGGCAATTGCAAGGCGGCAGCTGGGACGTGGAGGCCGACGTCGAGCCTGACGTGCTGGGAAATGGTCTCTCGTAATGTGAATTCAGTGATATCAATTGGTGACTTAAGAATTACATAATTGCCAAACACTTTGAGCACCAGCTCCGAGTCGGCCCGGAAACGGGAAGGGCGGTCCGGCCCTTTGATCTCCGCTCCGTAGACCCCACCCTCCGGGTCGACCCCGGCGGTGTATCATGTCAGCGATGCCGCCCCTGTAGTACTAGTCCTGTCAGGCCAAGACGTCGAGAGCGTGATTCGAGATCTCGCACCCGAGAAGCTGCTTGCGCTCAGCGCGAAGACATTCTAGAGCCCAAACGTAGCTTTGCCTGGGATCAGCTCCTCAAGACCTCAAGGCCTCACGTCGCACCAGGACTGAAACAGACCAAGTACTTCGTCATCCTCGCGAATAGCGTTCCTTGACAAAGGTAGCACGGCGGTGGCACGACTAGTACTGTGATCCTTTGAAGTAGTGTCGCTGCCGAAGGGGGAGCATAGCGGCCTCCTGGCATCGACAGTCGTACTAGACGGGAAAGCCGGCTTAGTGTTAGGGCACTCGTTAATGCGGATACATTGACAGCGTTGACAACGGCAGGCAGGTTCCTTCGAAGACAGTGAATCATCTGCCATATGTGCTACCACACCTTCCGACAGACCGCTGCTCCAAACCAAGTGGGTCAAAGCGGGCGCACCATCAACTTTATCGGGAGCTATACGCCATGAATGCGAGAAGTAGATGACGATTTGCTACGTAGGGCGGGGATAGTGGTGCTGGATTCTCGCGGGGCGTGTTTAAGCGAGGTGGGGGAGGCCATTAGTTCCCTTTCCAGTGGAATCATAAAGCAAGGCGGGCTAGTTCTGGCGGGTTCGGATGGCGAGCCGAGGGTGAAAAGCTGCCAGATGGTTAAGGATGGTGGCGCAATCACGATCTTCAAATCGGTTGGTGTGAGCATTCAAGATTCTGCTATTGCTGGCGCTGTGGTGGATCGTGCTGAGGCAATGAGGAAGGGAAACAACTAGCCAGCGCTCTTCCAAGCAACTATATGCTGCAGCTTTGCTAAAGATAAAATAAATGTTAACCGCACAGAGAAAAGATAAAGAAAGAAGAAAAAAAGCGTATTCAGCTCGTACCACAAATGGTGTCGTCGTTCGCAACCGATTTCTCGCCAGGTGCACCAGCCCAAAGCCAAAGCCCTGGCCCCGTGTTTACGTAAGTCAATAGAGCCGTGACGTGACAACCAATAACGCTCCGCCCCTTTGTCAATGTTACTGACGAGACGTCAATATTAATGCCTCGCCAGGTCGGCGTCCCCCAGGAAAATACCAACATCGATATACATATTACTGTCGTGGAATAGCTCACAGTGCACGCAAGGTGAGGCGTTTGGCTTGCGCGTCCCGTGTCTAAATTTAGAGCCATACCTACCCAGGGCCATGTCTCTCCCTCTAAACTCGCGCAAAGACAATCAGCGAGGCGGGCGGCCAACGCGCGCGGTGTGCTTGGGCCCTCGCGCCCCATTTTCTCTCGATCCTCCTGTGCTGTGTGCGTGGCATTTAAGCCTACGGCCTACTCTTGGTGCCAGCATCTTCACAACTCACTCATTCAAACTTCTCTCCCTCTCGTTCTATCTTGGAAATGCCCCCCAAAAATTCGAAGAAGGCTCCCGCGAGCGCTGGTAGCTCGCGAAAAGGTGTGCCGGATAGCTACCCACAGCGTATTTTTCGAAGGCTCACGTGATGCCTCCATCACGCCCAGGTGCACCTGTGTCTCAGCGCGAAACCAAGAGGAAGCGCGAGGGAAAAGATGAAGAAGGTGAGCCCATCATAAAATTGCCGATACTCACCGTGTGTACACGCTTACTCAATACCCTTCTCATCGCCCGCATCAGGCAACCTACGCAAAGGCGAGCGACAAGAGGCCACCAATGATATCGCCGAAGTAAGGGCTCTCCGCGAGATCCAAGACTTCTACCTCTACTTCAGCCGGAACGTGATGTACGCATGGCCGATAGAGTCGCTGGTGAAGCCCCCACCCGCCGACGGCGCCGGCTACATCGCGAGACTCATCGGCCACGACAGCTCGCACGTACAGGAGCGCGAGTCCGTCTGGACGTCGAAGATCCAGACCCACGCGTGGGTCCAGGCGACGCTGGTCAAGCTCCCCGCGGGGAGGTTCGTCCCCAGCAACGATGGCCTCAGGGGCTCCGACGTCGAGTTGTTTCGGATGGTGCGGCTCCAGCCTGACGCGGGGATAAGGAAGGTTGCTCCTGACGAGGACTTCATCCGTATCCGGCTGTATTCGATGGACCATTCTAATGGCGAGCCTCGGGGGGAGGCCGATTCTTTCATCATCAGGAAGATCGCGCTCGTGCCGAGGACACCGCTGGAAAACTTGGCTCTCGCCTCCAGAGCCCTTACCGTACGCGCTCTGCAGAGGAAGCGGACTGCGGAGAAGAAAAGGGCGCCGTAGATACCCTTGAGGATGCCACTCTCATTTCTCCATAACGATGAAGCATCTTTGGATTCCCCATACTTACTTTCGAAATATGTATCTCACATGCGGGGCATTCATTAGTGCATATCAGTCCTCATGTACCAGAAGTAATAGCACCGCTGTCCTTGCCGAATGACCAGAGCTTCAAGCTGGGGTCCCTCGCCACGGGATCTCGCGCGCGAGAGAGGGTGGCGGGTTGCTCGTCCTCGCCACTGTCAAGCTGTGATTCGGCCTCTGAGGACTCTGATGACGTCGGGTCGAGCTCGAGAAAATGGCGCGAACCGGATACTGTCATGAGGAGTGGGTGAATGGGATGGAATGCCACTGATCCAACACCGTCTATTTCGTGGTTCGTTTGGATAAGAGAAGCAAAACTCAGGGAGATGTTGGAGGGATTCACCATTATGACCTTGGAATCTCAAAGTAGCCGTCGCTTCCTCTCCCGAAATATCGTACAGCGATACTTCACCGTCCTAATAATAAAAGGGTTCCCCCATCCAAGCTCAAGCCTCTCGAAAGAATTCAAGAAAAAGGCTATGAACAATTACCTGATTTCCAAAACCCAGTACCTTTCCAGAGAAGTCTAGATCAAACCGGAGCCGCTGGTTTGTTGTGCCTGCGCCACCGCGGTCGTATTCTTGCATCACACAATCAGGGTTACGTAGGTCCCAGCTTTGGATGACGGAGGAGCGCCTAGAGGCTGCGTAGACGATGTGCGGGCGGGCGGGATTGAACTGAACCTAGAGTGAAGGGTGGTGGGTCGTTCATAGCCCGCTCTTTTCTGGGTGAAGGAAATGGATACCTGAGTGACCCCACCGCGTTCCACGCCCCCTAAGAATTGCTGAGGGGCCCCGCCGGTGTCGGTCGAGAAGAGGGCGATCCCGTTTGATGAGGAGGAGAGGGTGGATGCGAGGAATGTGTTGGAGGCGTAGTCGGGACTAAAAGCGATGGATGAGATTATCCCTGGGGATGATTTTGGCGGTTACTGAGATAAGAGCGAATTGGGAAGATACTAGACCACGATGTATTACCTTTCATCCCATCTCTACTCTTCTTGCTCGGCGTGGTATGCAGTCGGGTGCCGTCTCCCGGTCGGCTGAGGTCGAATTCTTCAATGGCATCCTGAAACCCGCAATAAAGCCTGAGGAATGATACATTGGCGAACAGACATTGAGCAAGTACAGTCAGCGTAGAAGAATTGGTTATTTCTAATCACTTTGTTGCAGTTCCGTCGAAGGCTAGGCTATGAGGTGCCACAAAGCGTTCCCTATGATCGAATATCCTGTAAGACGCCCGAAGCTGTATAAAAAGCGAGCACATCAACCAGATGCAGAGTAGTTTACGTGTCCCAAGGCGACTACCCTTCCGTCATTTGCATCCAAGAGTTTCACAGGGCACTCGCGCACGGATGCGACGAAACAGAATGCAGCGGAGTTCATTGAAGATGCATAAGGATACCATAGAAAATCGAACATAGGAGCGGGCTGGCGAAGAGGTGCGTTGACCTTCATTGTCCAGTCGTTGGCTGGCGTCCACTCCAATCAGAAAAACCAGCGCGCAAAGAAAGGGTGCGCTTTTGACCAACGTACTCGTGCTCTGGTTAGATATTTCTTTTGGGCTGAAAGTGATGTTTTGGATTGGTATAAGTCGGTTCAAGATACTTATGGTGCCAGACCTTACAGGGAAATTATTTGAAAGGATCTATCTTCTGAGCTAGTCAGTGCGCAGCTTCCATCTGGGCACCTAGAGCAAGAACAAAGTACTCAGAGCTTGAGATGATCAAGCAGCCTCGGCGTTTAACGTAAAGTACCATCTAGCAGCACGGAAGAAGTTCGATTGCCTAGTAGACGCATTGAAAGTCCCTGCAGCTTCGTTCACGGTGATCGACGATGCAGCAGACGGAGGACTTGAAAGCGGAAAAGTCGGCGGAATCCAGAGTGGTATCGTCTCGGTTTCGGCAGTCGCTACCGCCAGAAGGGCGTCTTCGGTCATCACCGAGAAATAAAGAGCAAGCTATTTTCTTTGGTAATTGACACAAAGGCGGCTGTTCCGGTAGCCCCTGCAGCACGGTTAATGTCGACTCGTTGTTAAAGAGAGATGGAAGTCCTCTCATTGGCGCAGTCTAAAAAGGCTCCTGGCCACAGATCCAGTCACGTGCATTTGATCTATGTTCTCGGACTGGAGGTTCGGGAAGGGGTTTTCGGTGTTCATCGATGGTAGTTAACCTTGCGCGCAAGAATTCGCGTGCAAACCGCGCGACGTGGGCGGCGAAAACGCGGGGGCGGGGGGCTCAGTTGAGGGGCGGCGGACGTCATATGTGGGCCCTATCCGGCACGCGGATGTACTTGGTCGCTGCAAACGGCTGCCTTCGCCGCCATCCTCAGCTCGACGCCCAGCTCGTAATCTTCTCCCTTGTCTTTCGCACACACGTGCGTCTTCGATCTTAGAAAGCATTCGTGTCTCACACTCCCTTCATCCCCTGCTCCTATCGTGAATTGCCGCTTTATTCGCTGAGCCCTACGACGTCGGACGACGCTGCGAACTGCCGAAGTTCTCCTCGTCTTGACCTCAATTCGATCCCGGCATCGTTTCCAGCATGTCATCAACAGCAAAAAGCAGCGGCGGCATGCCAGAGAGCGGCGCAGGCGCGTCCGCTTCCAACAACTTAGTTTCCTCCAACTCGAAGCAGCCTCGTCCAACGACGCTATCCGACTACCGCGCTCAGGAGGGTCAGCAGGCGCGCGAAGCCCGCCTCCGTGCAATATGGCGGCACCTACCGAGAGTATCCTCTGCTGCCCTCGACTACTCCCATCTCGCGCCGCCAATCACCGAGCATTCTGCTCTGACGCGTGAGAGGGCCGAGAAGCTGAAGGCCATGTATCTAGCAGAGCTACTTTCGAGATGGAAAAGCCCGCAAACTGGAGATATCAATGAGGTGAAATGGTCGGATTTCTTGGCGTATGCAAATGCAAAAGAAGCAGGCAGGTGTCCTGTTGTTGAACTCGGAGGGCTACCCTTTCTCTTTGCGACGGCCAGCTGATCTTACCCCCTTGGCCGACTTAGAGCTATGGTCAATATTCCACGACGAGTTAGATTTAGACGGAAATGGCCACTTGGATCATCACGAGCTCGAATCTGCATTATCGCATGCTGGTATGCCCTCGCTCCTTCACAATCTCGCCCTTACCCTAATATCCGTTATAGGCATCACGCTTACCCCAACAACTCTCAGCGATTTCATGTCTTTCCTCGCCTCAACGCCCGACCGTGGTCTTTCGTTTACCGAGTTTCGCGATTTTCTCCTATTATTGCCCCGGAAAGCGTCAACGCAGGAGATCTACCGATACTATCAAGTTCGGAAAGTGATTGGCGACGACGAACGCGGCGCGTCAAGAACGAACATGGAAGGTATGTGTGTCCACCACTGGCTTCTTACTTGTGTAGACTGACGTTCGCTATTCCCAGGCGATGTTAGCGTCAATGCCGAACTCCAACCCCCACACCACAAGCACAAGCCCAAACCAGCGGCTTCACACCCACCCGAACCATCCGAGCCGTCAGAAAAGTCCGTAGAACACCCATCCGATCAGCCAAAACACGGCGCCGCTCCCACAAACCACGACCGGCACCAACATATCCACGGCCGCAAGCACGATGAGGACGAGGACGATTATATAGACGATGAAGACGAAGAAGACGACGAGGAGCAGGTGGCTTGGCTCGGAGGATCCGCGGCCCTCAAATTTCTCCTCGCGGGTGGTGTAGCTGGCGGAGTATCACGGACAGCTACCGCGCCTTTTGACAGGCTCAAAGTCTTCCTCATGACGCGTCCCACCGAGCTCCTCGAGCCGATGAAGAATGCAGCCGAGGCCTCGCTTGCGCATCCGACTCCGACGCAGGTTCTCGTGGTCGGCCAAAGAGGCGTCAAGACATTGTTCGGCGCGGTCGCGCGTATATACGCTGAGGGCGGTGTCCTGGCGTTTTGGGTTGGCAATGGGCTAAATACCGTGAAAATATTTCCGGTTCGCTCCATTTGTCTTATCGAACCATAGATCCTGCTATTAACCAATGCCTTTTTTTCGTGTTAATAGGAAAGTGCTATCAAGTTCCTGTCGTACGAATCATCAGTACGTTCCCTCGCTATCATATTTAATGTTCCACTGTCAATGCGCGTCTCGTGTGCCCATCAGAAACGCTTCCTCGCGAAATACTGGGACAAGGTAGAAGACTCCCGAGATATCAGTGGCACCAGCAGATTCGTCTCGGGTGGTATTGGTGGACTGGTGAGTCAACTATGTAAGCATCCTAATCCTCCACATGCACTATATGTCAATAGTCGTTATTAACACTGCATGCTTGACTGTTCGCCTAGCAATATACCCGATTGAAACTGTCAAGGTATGCCAATTCGATCTTCACTATGACAGCTCAGGAAGGTGTCAACATGACTTTACATCTTTAGACCCAAATGATGAGCGCTGCCGTCAAAAATGACACCGCATTGATGCCTGTGATGAGACGTCTATGGACTACCGGTGGTGTCAGAGCATACTATCGAGGTCTAGGGGTGAGATACCTTCGCTTCCGCTTCGCTCCCTCTCACTCTGGCCCAGGAGTAACTGATAGCTGACTACACGCACGCACCTTTCTCAGATCGGTCTCGTGGGCGTATTCCCCTACTCTGCAATAGACATGTCAACATTTGAGGCGCTCAAGCTCGCCTACGCACGGTCGATAGGCGACCACGAGCCGGGCGTGCTCGCCCTCCTGGCCTTTGGCAGCGTATCGGGGAGCGTGGGCGCGACGTCGGTGTACCCGCTCAACTTGGTCCGGACGCGGCTGCAGGCGAGCGGGTCGTCGGGCCATCCACAGCGGTATACGGGCATTTGGGACGTTGCGGCCAAGACGTACGAGAAGGAGGGGTGGAAAGGGTTTTACAAGGGGCTGATTCCCACTTTGGCAAAGGTAAGAGGCGGAGGCGGAGGCGATTAACGACGATGTGAGATATATGTCTTTTACTGATCCCTGAATGATTCCAACAGGTGGTGCCGGCAGTGTCGATCTCTTATGTTGTCTACGAGCGGACAAAACAACAGTTGGTGTTTCCCTCAGCGAAGAGCGACTACCCGCTGACTATCTTTTCCTTACTTTCAGTCTGGGAGTGTAATGAAAATCGAGCACCACGTCTACTTTCTTTCTCCGTCTTTTCTTGCAATACGCATATTCCACCACGTCAGAGCTGGTGAACAGTATATATATAATGTCGTCTGCATACCACTTGTAACCAACAGGCATAAGGAATAGATTCTTTCCGAAGTGGGGATGAAGCGTTACCCCCTGCGCACTAATCTAATCTCCCTCTATTGAACCTTCGGTCCTTTCTTTAACTCTATTTCGTGGGAGAAAACAGTGTCAGTGGGTTTGTTCGGTAATTGAAGCATCGAGGTTATGAGAAAAGGGTAAGTCGGCTCAGATTAGATCAAGATTGAAATTCAGCGGTGTCCGCCAGCCTCTTCTCGACTCGCACCCCGAGAAGAACGAGAACGAGATGTGCCGTGGTCCCTCCCACTTGAGTTTGTAATCATTGCAGTAAAGGTAATAAATATATGGGGTTGGGGGTGAATTTGCAGACTTACTCTTTTGCTCGTGCCGGGGAACGAATCTAGGGGTGATGAGGCCAGCTCTCTGGGCCTGCCGGGCTACGAGATCTCGTCGCTGACGATCAGTGTAGCCCAGCACAACGTTTTGAACGAACGTCCACGAGGTAGAGCTTAGCCAGTATAGCGTGACAGCCTGCGTGGACAGTCGCGAAGGTTAGATGTTGTGCAAAGATAGTATTGAGGGAAGGGAAACATACGCCAGGTGCCTGGGTAGCAATCGCGATAACAAGCACACTCAGCCCGCGAAGGCCTTGTTCGAGGAGCTGCTCCCACCGGGCCTTCTTCTTATCGCTCGTGAAGTACCTAGATATTTCCAAACCCGCGAGCGATGTCAGGCCCACGGCGATTGGGAAAAATCCCGTAGGATCACTCTGCGCGAGCGACCCGTCGCTGAAGAACGTTTCGTTAAATAGCGGTGTACCGAGTGTTGTGGCTGCTTGCTGGAGGGTGAAGGAGTAGAGGACGAAGAACGGGACGTGAACGAGCGGGAGGGCAAAGGTTGGGATTGGGTGGCATCGGTGGAGTTTTAGTAATTCGGTTCGCTTCTTCACAAGCTAGAGGGATGCAAGGTGACATATGAGCGCCTAATGCACAATGCACGGTATGAACTGGACTCTACCAGAGGTCCGGTCTCCTCCTTGAATTTCTCAAACTCCACTTTGACCTTCTCGGCCGGAAGCCGCTTCTTGGCCACCTCCTCTTTAAACCCCAGAGCATATTCCTTTTCCAGATGCTTAAGTTCGGGCTGTACAATGTCCCGCAGCCTCGCAATGCGATTCCTGGACTTGCAAGAGCACCATTAATAAACGTCTGCCAGCAATACCACACGGCACCCCATTCCGTGATTAAACTTTCAAGGTCTACTTACCCATATTGAGATTGGCAGAGTGATTCCAAAACGAAGGCACATGGTAATAAAGATAATGGTGGCAGAATACGGTCCAATCCATCCGGGAAGGGGCAGTGTGCTGACCGTCGCACCGAGCTCTAAGAAAGTCGTGGAGAGCGTCTCCAATGGGGACATTGAAAACGCGCGAGATGTCGAAGGGACAGGTCGCCAGTGGTTTCGCGGAACATAGCGGAGGCTGGCGAGCGTTGATGAACGCGCGCTGAGCGCAAGTCGACGTGCGAGCATTTTACGGACGCGGTCGCGTGAAGCGTTGAGTTGCAAAATTGGACCGGAGGCAAACCAGAAAATCAGGGAAATATCGCTTGCAACTCAACGCCAGCTCATGAAAACACGATTTGCCACAATCCACATAACGCGCTCGAATGTTCCGATGCGAATTATAAATGCACCCCACCCAGCACATCCCCTTCCTCTTCGTCGCCCTCCGACTCCGTACTGCCGCCAGCCGTCGCCGTCGTCGAGACCATGCTCATCGTCTCAGATCCGAGCTTGTCCGACCCCGACAATGACGCCAGTGCTGGTCGGTAATGTCCGCTCCCTGAATTTGCCCCTCCTTTCTTCTCCAACACAATCCTCAGCATACGGATCCTCTCCTCTTGCGAAGCACTGATTACTCAGCGAAGTCAAGTTCCAGGCCGCTGAAATATCAAGAAATGAATGCTTACATTACCCCCTCATTCTCCTCGATCGCGCCGGAAACCTCTGGATCAGTGGATCCGTCTTGCTTTTTATCTTCTATGAAAGTCTGTAGCTCGATTTGAGACTTGCGCAAGTGTTCTAGAGAATGTTCGAGTCGAGAGATCTCTGTAAACAACTAACTTCAATATAGGTGCTCTTCGTCATAAATATGAAATCGAGAAATTGAAGGACCTCCGCTCAATTCCTCTGGGCTCAGGGAGATGGCCTCTTGAAAAGTAAAGGGATGCTGGTGCTGCGGCGTGAACGACATGTAGAAACGGAAGATCGTGGTTGACTACGTCGAGCAGCTATGACGTCTGGCTGATATTGGCAAGTGCGTACGTAAGCAAGCTCCGATTGAGTATTTGGCTGGGATAATAGTGTCGTTGAAATAGTATCGGAAGAGGAAGATTGTGTTGTACATGGCTAGCTTGGAGACTTAGATGACAATGTCAAAAGTTGACCTGGATGATTTACGCTTTCTTCAGTTTGCTCATGCCCCACATCCCCACCTTCTTGCCCTTCGGCACTCATCCCAACTGTCGACGCCATTTGCATGTTTTCCTTGCCATCGCTGAGTTCAACACGTCTCATGAGAAGACACGCAATGAACTGCGCGACAGCGATGCCGGTAAGCGCATAAAATCCCTGCTGGAACCCGCGAGCATAAGCTGCGGCAACGACATTTTGGCTAATTCCTCCTCGGGCGAGCGAAGAGAGGTCGTTTATATCGAACTAGGGGCGGGTCATATTAGGGCGGCGTGGCTTGATCAAAGGAGGGAGCGGCCTACCAACGTCCCAGGGGGGAGGACTCTACGCAAGTCCGTTTTGAGACCGTTGTTGATGATGGCTCCGGTGACTGTCACACCCAGCACACCACCAAGGCTCGGAAGTGAGGTGACAAAAGCCGTGACAGTCGAGATGAGCTTCGACTCAAGTCCGCTCTGCGCAATTACAATCGAGATTTGGGTTCCCTGTAGATTCGAGCAGCAAATATTAAGCGGCATTCGGATCATGGAAAGGGAGGAAGATAACGTACCGATCCGAATCCAACCCCACATACGAGTGAGTACCCCACAATTTTACCGAGGGGTGTACGTTCATTAACCGTAGTCATAAGACCCATCCCAACGGGCAGAACGACGAGTGAACAGATGAACATAAGGCGAATATGCCCCCATTTAGAGGCTACAGTGTTGGTCACGGTGGACGAAAGGGTGGACGTAAAGAGTAGAGGTATGATTAATGCGCCCGACAGAAGCGGTGTATATCGTCCAACAACCTGCAAGAAGACAGGAAGATAAAAGGTCTACTTGGATGTGGAGCATGCAAGCGCAGAGTTAGTACCAAGATGAAAAATACAGTATAGTTAACACACCATGGCGAACAAGTGGAAGAACAAGAGCATCCTGACAATCGTCATGATGGGCACGTTCCTCTTCTCCCATTGCGTGAATAGCGACACAGGGACAACCGGGTTGACAGCTACTCGTGCCTCAATCCCAATGAACACCATGAAGGACACAAAGGCGCCCACGAATAGGCCGATTATAATACTAGAGTCCCATGACCGGGCCTGCCCGCCAAGATTGAGCGCAACGATGAGGAGAGTAAGAGAGACGATAAGAGTCAGCATGCCCCACAGGTCCACCTGGGTCACAAGCTGTTTCATAGATGTGATTCTCAGGATCGGCGGGGGACAATGAAGGGCAAACACAATAATGAGCGTAACTGCCCAGGAAAAACCTATGCTCAGTCGTATTAAAATGTGCGAAACGTCAAGGTACCTACTAACGGGACCGAAAGGGGCATTGAATAAGAATATCCATCTCCACGATGCCTTCTGGGCAAACGCAGCCCCGAGGAAGGGTCCAACGGCATCGGTTAGGATGAAGACGACGTTGATGAGGTTGAGATAGACCCCTCGCTGTCGTTCATGAGTCATATCTACATGCGAGATGGTAAACTAGTCAGCAAGTTCCAGGTGTACTTGCTATAGAAAAAAGTAAACTATGATACCTGATATGATGATGATTGAGAGCGCAAGTAGCCCAGCGCCTTGTAAAATGTATGAGGAAAGTGAGTAAAAGGACCTCAGTGTTATTGGGAAAGAAAAAAAGGGGGTTCACCTCCAATGCCACTAAGCAAGCGGCCGGCGACGAGCTGGTTCAAACTGTTGCCGCTCCCTGCAATGATATTGCCTACGATGAAAATCCACAGTTCGGCCAGCAGCAATAATTTTTTGTCCACAGAATCCTGTCGGTGAGATTGAAATTGGGGATATACTCCACGCACAGCAGAGTAGAGGGGAGCGAACCGATATTCGACCAAGAATCGGTTGAAAAACGGTAGTGGTCAAAAGATACGAGTTTGTGATCCACTATGCATATGCTATATCACTAGAGAGAACTGAAGCGTTGGGTACGCATCTCACAGTTATAGACCCTCGAATGCGAAGGCTCTCCGCAATGGTATTCGCACTTGTTGCGACGATAGTGGTCTCTTTATGCATCAATAGGTTAACTCAATAGATACCACCCAGACATTTAACGGCGTAGGCCCTAGGGCACATACCTATGGCGAACAAGAACGTGCATAACCCCAAGCTAAAAGTAGGTCAATCCCAAGGTATACCAAATCGGATTCAAACGCGGGGGCACCTCGTGAGAATCAAAGCGGCCTTGCCCACCGGCATCGAGTCAAGTCTTTCCATATGGCTCAGAGTTGAATAAGGTTTTGAGCTAGGAGCGACTGGCGCACTGGGAGGAAAGATGCTAAAAGTCCACGACAGAAAACAATATATCTCTTCTGCCGTGTGAATTCGACCCAGAACGATGAACGTGCAAGCAGAAACCTCGGATAACATAGCTAGGTCCACAGAAGTCCACAATTGCTCCTCGCCTCGACAAGTTGCTCCATATAGAGACGCACACTTGCGCGATTTCCATAGACACTCCCGAGTGTTTCACACGCTCCATAGCACGAGCGAAAGTGTTTGACTCAGTAGACTGCATAGTAGCGACGAGAACAGGAGAAGAGTACACCACCCGAATATCGACAAAAATAAACATGTTATTACGTAACAATATACCAAATAGCGCCAAAGCACTCATCTATCTAGCGCTCGCGGGACCAACGCGTCTCTTCAGCGGACCACCATCAAGCCCATGGCCAAGGTCAGTCCTGTGCCGCCCCGGTGTTCTCGTCGCTCCGACTTCGCTACGGGCCGTCTGAGAGTAGCTCGTCCACACTCTTTCAGCGGCTTCGTTGGGCGGCTACGCGCCACGAAGTATAGGAGTGACCGGAGAACCCGTGGTAAGTCGGCCTTTCCGATGTCCCCTCGCGTCTTATGCGGCCGAGGCGGTGATCTCCTGGGCTCAAGGCTCGTGATACTGCATTTTGATGGGTGACGGTGGTGTGTATCGAGGATGGCGTTCGAGCAAGGACCTGCAAGCTGAAGGCTTATACGTGTCGCGCTGCAAAGCTTCATATCTGTGAGTGCATTTGCGTGTGAGTAGCGATGGCGATGGCATTCGGGAAAGCGGATGAGCTGCGGGAGGCGGAAATGGCTCTTGCACTACTCTGCGTATCATCATCACGTACGTCCGGCTCTTTGCTTCTTGGACGCTCCCCTTACCCCCTGCTCATCTCTCTCTCTGGCAGTGATTTCGGTTGGTTAGCCAGTTGGTCTTCAGACCTTCCAATTTTTTCCCATTCCTCCTCGAGAGGAAATGTCTTCTTTTGCCTTTCCAAGGGTGGTTATTCACCGCCCACCTCCGTCGCCGGCCGGCTATGCATGCCACTCTGGTCCTTACATTCTCCTCCCACTGCCCTCGCATCAGTCTTCTGCTCATCAAGAGCGAAGACGCCCATCATGTTTGTACCTACTGAAAAACAGCGACTGGCACCCATTCAATCATCGTGACCATAAATGTTATGTGGTAAATGTGTCGTTTATGTAAGCTGCAATAAGTTCAACACCTGCGTGACGCTGTTTGCATCCTTACCACTCATTCAAGTCCTGTATCTTGCACGATTCGATCCTTGGGAGTTGGGTCATGGAGCGTACTACTTCTGAAAATGCACCTTCCAGCTCAAACTCCAGCGCAAAGCAGATAAAGGCTTTGGGAGAAGTAGAGAAGGTAGTTCCCCTTTGTTTCTAGTGCAGCGGCCATAAGACTCACGGACTTTGACCAACGCCCCCTGTACGCCGTTCCGTATTAGTAGGATATTGCTCGTCTGCTGCAGCTTGCCGCCTCCTCGCTCTCGCTTATGACGCTTCCCCGACCGGATTCGGAGGATGAGAATGGGCGACTCCCACAGGGCGAGGAAAGATCGGAGATGTTCGTTCAGGAGGCAACAGAGTACTTTAACAAGCTAGACGTGCGTCATATTGCTTCTTTCTTTCCTGGATTATCATCTTATCCCCCGTTTAAACTCAGGCTATCCAGCTGGGAATTCGGAAGGCGCTGTCCAACCTGCGACAGACGCGTATACCGCCCTCGTCAATCAATGCCCCACCGCCCAATTTCGTCCCTCCACCACTCGGCGTTGGCCCGGCAACCATGCTACAGAACGAGATCACGAGCGCTTCAAATGACGAGGTACCCAAGCAAGGTCTTCAAGAAAGTCGAGTGGAGCGGGACGCGTGGATTGCTGCTGTTCAGGCTTTGCAAGCGTATAAGAGGACTCAAGACGATTCTATACCATCGCAACGGGGTGCCCAGTAGTCCCACCAAACTAAAATTGTAATATTATGTGCTTTGTGATCATCAATCGGCTTGCTCTAGCTCGTGAAGCCTGCATTCTTCAGCGCATCTTCAGCAGCCGCTAGATCCGCATCGCCGTTGAAAGCAGGCTCCTGCTTGGCGTGCCCCTGCGTGATATGTTGTGCTTTGAGACGAAGATCATGGATATTAAGCTGGGGATGGGTGCCTACCACAATATCAACCAGCTCTTTCGCATAATTGGAAAGTCTGTTTTGGGTATCCGGTATCATCTTCATCCCCTCCTCTAATACCTTGCGCTACACCAAGAGAGTTGAGCATCGGATCGGATCGGCCTAATAAACGAGCTTACCCCATTCTTTATATCCCACTCTTCCGCACTTTCCTCGATAAATTTATCCAGGCGTTTCTGCAGCACCTCCACCTCTGCTTCGTACACCTTCACTTCTTTGGTAAGGCTGAGACCGCCGAGACGTGAACATCGCAATCGAGAGAAGGAGCGAGCGAGAAAAAAAGGCACCGTTTGACGACGCCCGTTTTGATCTTGAGCTGTCTGCGGATGGTGGCAATGTCGCTCATGATGGTTCTGGTCAAGGCCCAAGTCCCAAAGGAGCGGGGACCTGGAGCCGAAGAGGAGCGAGCCAAAGACAGGGGACGCGTTATTTGGACATGTGTACGAGTCTGCCGTGTCGCTGACCAGCGACCACGGCCTCGGGCTGCGCGATCGACTCAAGCACCAACCCTATTATTTTATTGATATTTTCATCAGCGCCCCTCTCCAGGTCGAGAGGGCTGTGGGCACGGCAAAAGGCCAGAAAGGATCGCGACGCTCGCGTTAGGATCAACCACCACCCCTCGCTGCTCAAGCTCATTAATATTCCCCCCCTCCGACGGCCACTCGTGTGACTGAGCTCGATTAGAACAACATTCGCTGGTATATCGCAACTTTGCCGCCAGTGTTGCTACCATGGCATCGGCGGTAGTCAGCGTCGCCCTTAATTCGCTTCAGCTCATCTACCTCGCTTACACATCCGTGAAGAACAACAAGCAGCGATGTGCCCGGCTCGTCGAGCGCTGCCAGCTCGTGGTCAGCCGCTTGGAGCTGATAGTGAAGCAAAGAGGAGACAAGGATCTAATAGACAAGATTGGCGACCTGGAAAAGTGCGTATGCGTATGACCACACCGGGCTCCCGTGACTCGTCTTGACCATATTCCTTTCCACATGCGATTTATTTTTGTGGTGCAGGGCTTTCAAGATGGTCGCTGTGACTATTCAGCGCATAGGTCACCAAGGATGGCTGAGGTCGTTAATACACTCGGACGAAGACGCGCTGGCCGTAGAGCAATGCCATCGGATACTCACCGACCTCATCGAACTATTTAATGTAAGTAAATCCGTCCCCGTATTCCTCAACGGGTGCTTCATGGGTTTTATTAGATGCAAGAAATAATAGACATTGGTCTGTGGCAGAAGGAGAACGAAGCCGCCCGTAGAGAAGATCATCAGCAACTTTTGCAAGTAGGGAAGGGGATAGAGACGGGGAATGCCAGCATCCGAGATGAGCTGGTGGCACAGGGCGCTACGATCAACCAGGTGCTAGAGATAGTAAGAGTGAGTTTCCAGCTCAAATTGGCGAGAATCTATTTCCATTCATTTCTAACTTTTCCCCTCCATAGTCCATGTCGCGCGAACAGCAAGACGGCACCGTGGTGGATACGCCTGTACAGGAACCAACCCCGCGCAGGCCAGGTCCCCATACCCTTATGGATAATACGAAATCCTTGCCTGCCATCCCGACTTCAATAAACATCCCCCCGCCGACCATCGCAACTCCGCCTATACCAATACGGTCTGCACCTCTGGAGCGCTCCAATACACGCACGCGTCTCCGAAATTCCTTCCCATCTCTATCGGCCACTTTAATGGGCCTCCTAACTCCCGGCTCCAGCCCGAAGAGCGGCTCGGCCACGCTCGTTCCAGAACTGGGCTTCGAGAGCGACACAGCGACGGATAGCAGGAACAAGAAGAAGAAAGGGAATGTGCTGACGAAGTTCAAGAGGGGCAAGAGTAGCAAGGATGTCAAGCGGCAGGACAGCGTATCTCAGACGCCGCTGGACACTCCGACGCAGCAGCTGCGTTTTAGCCTGCCCGAGATGCCAAAGAGATCCCAGACAGACAGACCCCGGCCGCGAATGCAACCTTCGGTCGACTCGACGGCGTCTACGGCGGATTCGACCAAATCCGTCGCCAACTCATCTCTCACCAAAGCATCCCGCGAGTCTGTCCGAGCGGATGACTCCCCCATCCCTTCGGTGGGGGACTCTCCTGTGGAAGAGCTGCAGCGCCCCCGTCTCAGCAAAGACACCGAGGAGACGAGTGAGGGTACCATTCGAGGGCGCCGGCCTACGCCCAACCTGGTCGCGTTCCCCGAGCAATCAAGGTCTGGCTCGCGCACGCGATTGAGCCCCAACCCGAGTCCGTGGCCAGATAGGCAAAGTAGTCCCTCGCGCTTGATAGCCGAGGTGAAAACTCTGGGGAGGAAATTGGGTGATGGGGCCCTGCTCGATGATTTCGGCAAGTAAAACACGTTTTCCTAACGGTATAGTCTTACCAACGCTACCTTTTTCTCCCACATCAGAGCTGCTTGGGTCAACCTCGCTTACGATAGTGAAGGAGTGGATCGACACCCCTTCGCTCGTCGCCCAGACTATCCGCTTCGATGGGCCCGGACGGCGAGTCTTCTTGAGGATTCCTCCCTCGGTGGACATCCGGAACATCTTGCGCGAGGCATCTGAGGACCGCCGGTCGCCTTCTCCCCGATCTCGGCGAGATAGCTTCCAAAGAACGGTATTCATGATGGCTTCCGGGGAGGAGCTCACCATGGTGGCTATATCAGACAAGGAGAATAGGGATCTTGTGCGGTGGGCTGTCATACGTACGTCAATATTTCTTCCTCCTCCTGTTGAAGCTCGTGAACTGAAAACTGCGTCATTGTCCCTACAGCGTGGACGAAAGGTACGACGGTAGCAGCTGTCAAGGAACAAATCGCCTCGCTCCTTGGCTACGCATCTCGGTCTATGGTGGTTCGCACGGACCGGAAGGCACCAGGAATTGAGGTCGTACTCTCAGATGGCGAAACATTCGAAGGCACTGGGATCCGAACGACTAATTGTGACCTCATGGTCGAGTTTTAGCGTTTTAACCACCACTAATGCTATCAATCGGTTCGAGCATCACATCTACGCGCCCCGTCTCTTTTTTCTCTTAGACAGTCATTCACGGTACGGACTATCACTCCGAATATTTATGACCACCCATGCAATCATTGTATCTTAGTAGCCATTCGAGTGCCGCGTGCACGAGTAATGTCGTTCATACCCTGTCATGCATTCTGTGCTATACCCATGATTCGGCGTTAGCATGTCTGCACTGAGGCCTTCAGGCAGTGTCTCTTGACGCTGGCGTGCCTTTCGTAAAGTTCGCTCACGGCGCTGCAAAAATATTAATGCAATTGCGCAATCTTCAGTTCGCGATCCTATGTATCTAAGACTGAGACGCACTGGAGTCTCTGGTGATTCGCGATAGTGGTTTATAATGCCTATACACGGTACATATTAATATTCCCATTTTCTCGTCAATGGTATTCTCATCGATCAGCACCATCGTAAAAAGTGTTGCACGCAGAAGTACTAGTAATTTTAATGGCTCGGCTAGCATGCATTATCTGCCAGAACCCTTTTGACATTAGCATGGGTTATTCGAGAAAAAGGCGCGCCTCATATCGTACCGGATAATTGGGCAGAGACGTTGTCGAACATTTGTTGCATCTCCACCATCTCAGCTCTCATTCTGGCCTCTGGAGCCCTCCTCTCGGCCCATGCGAGATTCAGAAAGAGTGTGCGCACTTCACTTGTTTCACCACCAGGTTCTCCTTTCCTCTCTCGCTCAGCTTCTTCGACGCCGCCATTCTCTCCGGTGTCCTTGCCACCACCCTCATTGACATTGCCGCACGCTTTGCTGCAGCTTTCGCCGTTGTCATTGTCGAGGTCTTCGTCCTCGTCGCTGTCGTCCTCGTTGCTGTCGTTTTCCTCACCGTCATCTCCATTTCCATCTTCCTCCTCTTCGTCTTCATCTTCTCCGTCGCCGCTCTCGTCACCATCGCGCTCTTGTTCCCCGCCCGGCTCCGCCTTGATGATGAGCATATACCGAGGCGCAACGTTGCCGACTAGCCAGCCTTGATTGTGGATGGCTCCAAGAGAGACCTCCGCCGCTGATTTAAGAGTGGCAAGGGGCATAAGGGGCAACTCTTCCTTGCGCACGTCGAGCAGCAGCTTCGAGCTGGGGTAATCTTGGAATAAAAACCCAAGTCGCTCCACGCTAGTATAGTAAGTCTCGATGTTGAGCCGGCCGTCTTCGAGAGTCTTCCACTCGCCCACGTTGGACTGAAGAAGGCAGAAGAGGCGCGGTATAGACTTCCCCCACAGCATGCGAAGCGCTTTGTGCACGTTCCTTTCGTGCTTCACCGCCAGTGGATGAGCGCGATCCAGGGCCTCCTGCTGATAAATTCTTGACATGAAGACAATGTCGGGCAGGACTTTGGGAAAGTCGACGCGAGATAGGGTGACGTCCTCATTGTGGTAGACGTGCTCGAGGAAGCGTGGCCTCACGCCATGCGAAGCGAAGTCGAGAGGGATCTTGTTTCGATGACCTCGAACGTGATACAGCATTTTTTCGATTTTTTTCTTGCTTAGAGGAATGCTCGTAGCACTCGAGAGGACACGTGGACCAGTAACGGCTCTCCGCCAGGGTGAAAAACTCGCGCCACACCGATTGGATTATCTCTGCCCGATCGCCAATGCGCTCGTATTCTTCTTCTTCTGCGCTCCACACTGTGCCTTCCACCTCCGCTACGGAGACTTGATCTCCTGGCGCTTGCTTTCGATCGGTCGTATTCTTCCCAATGTCAATGGAGATGTCAGGCGGAGGCGAGTTCGATCCGGAATCCGTGGAATCGAGTGAAGTATTATCAGGAGGCATGGTCGGGAGGTAGTCGAGAATAGTCGGTGGTCACTGTGCATTAGAGTGGCATATGGCGACGCGGACAGGTGAGGCCGTGTGGCCTTGCAAAAGCAGCTATGGGGTTTGAAATTTGAGGGCTATGGTGTTGAACGTTGAACGATGATGGTGGCGACCAAGATCTAAAGATCTAAAGACTGAGACAAGATCTGGTGACCCCCGCCTCGCTCCGTGGCGCTGGTCCTCGCCGCCCTTCCCATTCCTGTCAACGGTATTTCTTGCCTCGCGCTCTGGTTGCATAGTTACATAATACCGATACGCGCACTAAGTAATGATACATACTATCGCGACCCCACAAGCTGTCGATTTTGACGCAGCAAGCTCTTGCAACACAGCACAAGCAGTTGAGGGCGTAATATTTTGCAGTCTGGTAACCATATGTCTTGACTCAAAGCCCCCAAGAAAAAAATGGCAAAAAATTCATGTCAACGGGGTGCCGGGTCATGCCGCTGGACAAAGCCCTAGAAACCACAAGCTGTCTCCATGCCGGTCACGAAATGTCACGTGGCTGTGCACTAGTCTCCTATCACTCGCATATGGCGCAATGTCACGATCTCGGAAACAAATGTAACAATCCCCTGCGAAATGGACTGTTGCATGATTTTTTTGGCAACAAGCCAATGGAATTCTGGCGGATGCCCCCCAATGGCAAAGGAAAAGGATAGAAGCATTTTTAAATAATTATTGTGGATAAAGAGCATGAAGTGTACTAATACAGCATGCTATAAGTGGGGGAAATGCCCACTGTGCTTGAAGTCCCTGACGCGGAACTGATCTTACTCAAGCAGTTCTCAACGGTTTTGCCCCGGAATCTCAGCTGTTAATGCGGAAGAGGTCAACCTTTGGGATTGTAAACCGTAGTGTGCCATGATTTGCCGTGTATTCTGAGATAAATGCGAGCCGATGCAAATCGTCAGCTTGTGGGGTCGCACAGCTTGTGGGGTCGCGATAGTAGCGCTTATCCATGATACATATTCCAATTCCCCACAATCACTATCATCATAAGTAGTGTCGCGCGCAGAAGTATTAGCGCTCTTGATGTTAGCATGCATATAGTCAAGAGAAAGGCGCGCCTCATACCGTACCGGGTAATCGCGCAGGGGCTTTGTCGAACATTTCTTGCATCTCCACCATTTCAGCTATCCTTTTCTCCTCCCAAGCCTCCTGGGCCCATCCGAGGCTCACGAACAACACTCGCACGCCGCTCAGCGCCTCGCCGGCACCCTCTGCTGTACTCTGTTTTCTATCACCTTTAGCGCCTTCTTCGGCGCCAGCCTTCCCGGTGTTCGCAGCATTATCATCGTCCTTGCCTTTGCTGTCCCCCCTGTCGTCACCGCCTTCTCTGGGCTCTACCTTGCCAACCAGCATATACTCGGGCGCAATATTGCCGACTATCCAGCCTTGTTCGTGGATAGCTCGGAGCGAAACCTCTGCCGCCGCCTTGATAGCGGCGAGGGGCATGGTGGCAAAATCATCCTTGCGCATATCGCGTAGCAGCATCGTGTTGGGATAATCTTGAAGCAAGAGTCCGTGTCGTTCGGCCCAAGAAAAGCAAACCTCCACCTCGGACTGGTCGCCTTCATCTGGTTTCCACTCCCTCACGTTCGATTGGACAGGGCAGAAGAGGCGCGGGATAGACTTGTCCCACAACATGCAAAGCTCAGCGTGCGCGGCCCTTTCGTACTCGACCGATTGTTCCCAGTCGTAGGAAGCGTACCAGGCACACTCTTCGTAGATTTTGGCCATGAAGACGACGCCGGACAGATACTTGGGAAACTCGATGCGGGATATTGTGACGTCGTTATTGTAGTAGAGATGTTCGTGGAAGATTGGTCTTACGCCATGCACGATGAAATCGAGCGGGACTTCGCTTTGATGTCCCCGGATATGATAGAGTAAGTTTTCGGCTCATTCCCGCTCAGAGGAATATTGGAAGCAACTAGGCTTTTCGTCGCAATCCGTGCTGTATTTCTTCTCCCTCCTAGTATAAAAATTGCGCCAGGTTGATCGGAGTGCTTCTGCACGGTCGCCGAGTCGGAGAATCTCGTCTGTGATTCTTTTTTCTTCTTCTTCTGGATCTGCTGCCACTTGTTCAGGATCGGGAGAGCGGCCTCTAGGATCGGTAGAGTTGCAGAGTGACGTAGCGGGAGCCTGGAGGTCGGGAGCTGAGTTGAGTCGGGAGAATGTGTCATCGGACATGTTCGAGAGGCGGCTCAGATCGTTTGTGCGTATCAAAGAGGAGGGCAGGGTGAGAGTGTACTGCAGGCGCTCCGTCTGGTATCAATAGGTGGTGGTTGTGGGCACGGTGGTTTGGGGACTGTTGAACGTCGAACGTTGAATATTCGTGGTTGAAGGCAAAGTGTGAGTCTCAGTGAGACAATTGAACACCCGCCTTTTATGTGCTTATAACTCCGTCAGTTCGGGTCCGTGCTACTTAAGTAGCTGGCAGGCTAAGACAGAGCCATATACGTACGTCACGCGCGGGCGGATACAAAACAAAAGCGGGGAATAACTAAGCCCATTATGGTCCACTGGTACAAGGCACTGCACACCAATCCAAGTTGATTCAAGCTCTTTTGCTTACTGTCGGGAGTAATACATATGGACATCAGATATGCAATAGGGGGGAAATAAAGAAGGATGATATAGTGGAACAGAATAAGGCGTGGAGACGGGGAGTTGGTTCAAGATAGTCCGCCCCAGTTTCCACGGATCCGCCTGGCGAGCTGGATGTCCTTCTGCATGATAGTGACCCGCTTCGCGTGTATTGCGCACAGGTTCCTGCATCGAACGAGCATCAGACACATGAACAGGTAATTGCAGGAGCAGAGTAAACAAGAACTCACGCGTCTTCAAACAGGTGTACAATAAATGCTTCCGTGGCCTCTTGTAGTGCTAGAAGTGCCGAGCTCTGCCATCTTAGCCCAACCGTGCCTTCGTTGTAATCCGTCACCATGTCCATCGCAACTTCGCGAACCTAGAAATGCGCGCATTGAGGGGGCGGGCTGGGAACCGGGTGCAGTAGGCTCACGAGACGCGAGAACGGCAGCTTGGGCAGTAAGCAGTCGGTAGACTTCTGGTACTTGCGGATTTCGCGTAGCGCCACGGTACCAGGACGATACCGTTTCTTCTTTCCATCCAGACTTTCGCGGGGAGCTGCTCCGCGTTGCGCACATCAGTTGACTGCTCGTCGCACGAAAGCCGGATATTCCTGTGGCTCACCGGGTACGGCCTTTCCCGCAACTGACTTCCTTGGAGCTTTTCCTCCGGTAGATTTGCGCGCGGTCGCCGTCTTTGGCTTCTTCGACGCGAGGGACTTGGTGGCCGTCGACGCCATCGATAGCACGGGTGGTGATGTCGCGCGCTGAGGAAGTTGGGTGGCCTTTGAACGAGCCCAAATGATGGGATGGCCACAAAGAGGTCTTTGTTTGGGCGTGCTTGCACAGACCCAGATCGGCAGGATTCTCGACGCGATCTCCGGCGCGTCCCATATAAGCCTGGCCCGGGCGTTGTCTCCCAGCGTCCGACGTCCACCAGCCCCGCAGCCGCGATGGCGACCGAGGTCGTGCACGGGTACTACAGATACTCAGACATCGTACGTCCATCCACGCCCAACTTCTCCAGTGCCATCCCCAACACCAAATTGGTCCCTCAGGTATACGAATGGTCGGTGGCTGCACACCGCCGCTAGAGGCCGTATCATTCTTATACATCACTTAGGCACAAGACGATCGAGAGTGCCAATGACAGAGGCGCGCTCAAGGCGTTTTTGCATCCAAACAGCATGACAGACAACCAAAACCCCCTCAGCAAGGAAGGTGTCTGCGGCGTCGAGCTCTACATGGGTAAGTCATATATCGCCCCCATCTCATTTGGACTTTCTCAGGATCTGTAACGCTAGGAACCATGAAGAGCGGCGAATCGCGCCTGCTCTTCTCCTCGGGCCAAGTCGAATACATTCGTTATTGGCTCCACGCCGTCGGCCTGACGCCCTCTCCGATCCCTCTGCCTTCCTCTCATGTTCTCCTTCTCAAGTCCGACCTCCGTGCCATCTCCCCAGTCACTTATGACTCCCCCTCGGTCCTTAAGAAAGCCCTGAATGTCATCACCAAGAACAATAAGCGACTGCATGGTGCCATCGGCGGGAGCTTGGCCGATTTGAGGAAGCAGTTTGAGAAGGTACGTGCGGCATGGGCGATGAAGCGCGGCGTGTGGTGTGCGGTCGACTTCGAAGGATGGGAGATGGACCACAAGCTGATCACAGAGTTTGGATGGAGTGCGATGAGATGGAGGGAGGACGGGACAATGGGCGATGCTGAGAATGGCCATTTGACCGTTAGGGGCACGAGTGAGAACTTCAAGTACGTGCAGGGAAACAGACGCGTATGTTTCCCCCCTCGCTGTTTTCACGTATTTTTCCATTAATGAGAGAGGCTTGGGTAGCATTTTCTCTTTGGAAAGTCCATAGAGCTTTCCTCTGCAGCGTTCAAAAAACAAGTCACAGCGCTCCTTACGTCCTACCTCACCCCACCCACTCCCGGCGGCTCTCCTCCGCCACTCTTTCTGATCTTCCACGACCGTTCCCAAGACCTCGAATACCTCGCTTCGCTTGGCTTCCCCCACACACCCCAGTTCCCGCTCCCGGAGAATATCTCTGAAGGACCGCCCACGACGGGCGTGTTCGCGGTGGACACCTCTGACCTCTTTGCTGCGCTTGAAGGTGAATCGAGTGTCGACCGACGCTCTCTGGGGAGAATGGCGGCGTTGCTTAAGGTCGAGGGAATAGACCGATTGCACAATGCTGGCAATGATGCTCACGTACGCCCCTCCCTATGCACCAGTATTGACGCCAGTACTGACAGCTATTTCTGACGTAGTTTACGTTTGAGGCTCTCAAAACAATGGCCTCTGGTCCTCCTCTTGACCTTCAACGAGAGCAGCGATGGCCAGGGCGAACGGAGCCCACGGAGCCGGGCGTCCGTGCGCCCCCCACTGTCAAAGTCAAATTCACACCCTATGAGGAGGATAGTGACTATTCCGATACAGACGGTATGCTCTGATGAGCCCGTTCCTATATATATACTTGTGAGAATTCCTTGTCGCTTTCTTGTCTTGTCGAGTTATCCGTGTCTTTGTTGTGCTTGTTATCTGAAATTACGTCGAATTAAAATCAAAGTCTTTCAAATCAAAGCATCTGGCAGTTTCAGAGAGCGAGTTGATATTCGTACAATGAAATAGTGCGACCAAATTCGCGAGCGTCGTCGTGAAACATATACAAGCAGGGGAAGGAGTGGAGGTGTAACAAGAAAGATGACGATGGGGAACAGGAGAAGATTCAACAAAGAAAAGAAATTCGCGCAAAGAAAAGCCAAAAGCGCGTCGATAAAAACAAAAGATGACCAAGAAACGCGTCCGCAGCACCGACAGCATGCTTTACATAGAGGCCAGGACTCTCCTTCAATACGCACACGGATTTGGAGATGCATGCGGTCGTGAGGACGAGGCTACGTCTTCCTCCCGTCCGCTTTCCGCTGTTGATCCATAGCCCACGATCTGACCAGGTCGAGCGTCGCGCGTGCATCCTCGAGGGACGAATGCCCCGTCGTGCCGCCACCTGTTTGGATTGTCTGGCCGAGGACTTCTCGAGATCTTGAAGATTTGTGAAGAGGTCGTATGGCTGCGTAAGTTGCGATAGAAAAGATAGTTAAAAGTGTGAGGGACGCACAGATCTCGGAGAGCACGGCGGTAAGGTGGACCTGCTCGATGAGGATAGAGCTGTAGCAATAACATAAAATAAAAACGTTAGCATCAGAGCGTATCGACACGGGGAGGCGATACTCACGACGGCAGTATCTACAACCTTAGAATGTATCATGCGAAGTGTCTTCAAGTCATTCTCCAGTCTACAGACCGCACATTCCCCGCACGCCGGTCAAAGCACGAACAGTTTGAAATAGGCTATGATAAGTGGGTTTCCATCGAGGAAGGCATGGTGGCTCACGCGTGGCCGACGAGAATTGTATCAGGACCGATGAAGGCATCTAGAGCTTTTCGTACGCCGTTCAAGTCGTGCACGGCCCCAACGAGCGTAGTAACTCCGGAGAATCTGATCGATGGAAGATAGAATTCTTTTGAGATCAGAGAGCCAAGCGAATTCGCAATATTTGTGTTCACCGCGTGTTGAAGTCCCTGCGGTGACAGAGTGAAGATAAAAAGATAAAACAGATGAATCAGTTGGATGAAAATAGGAATTGAATGAACGATAGAGATGGAATACAGACAAGACGTCCACGCCCTCGCTCATCCTCACCAATTGATCAAATACCTCCTTTCCCGTCCCATCAACAGCGGAGACACGCGCAACGCTCATCCCCGCAGTTGTGTATATCATCTCGCAGTCCATCGCAATCACATCGATCGAAGTCGCAGCCCCGTCGCGCGCGCTCCGCGTGGGGGTAAACGCGTGTCGAGAGTGGAGCGCGACTGGATCAGATTCATAGAACACATGCGGCCCCTTCTGACATCCCTCGCCCGATGTGGTTTGCTGAAGACAGCATCGATACACGCGCTCGCGGGCGCCCTGCACTTTGCTGGTAAACGGCTTGCCCCAATGGTACGTACACTCTTCTTCGCCCGGGTCCGCACGCACGATGAATTGTTGCCCGCACCGCACACATGTCATCTCGTTCCCGAGCTCGCTCACGCGGTCGCCTCCAGGCCCCTCGGGGATCGAGGACACATAGCTGTAGGCTTCCATTTGTTGCTGCGCGAGGAGTGCGGGCTTTAAATGCGAGTGGGTGAGATGGAAAGATGAGATGGACGCGAGCTCCGCCGCGCGTGCGGTAAGGGTGGCCTCGGTTCCAACAGAAGGGTGGGAGACGGAATCTGGACGTGGGCGCTTCTTGATCGAAGCTACGGCTGTGATAATCGCCTGCTCATAGGCATCAATGTTCGATTTCACAATAGGTATAGAGTCGGGGCGGCTTACATTTCGATAGGTGACCTTGTTTGACTTGTTGTAGACATCTAACTCTTGCTGGAGCGCGTGTTCCGTCGCGAGGCCTGGGTTTGTAGGCAGCAGGTTTTCATACAGTGTTCGGAAGTGATCGTATAAAACCGTGAGCATCTTTTGCCGATCGCGGATGGGCACCGAAGAGTATGCAGCGTTGATACGGAGGACGGGGACGCTGGTCTTTGAGCCACGAAGCCGCGTTCAGTCGAGATGAGTCGAAAGATACTTGGACAACTTACGCTCGAGCTGGCCGCGGGAGGCGCAGGCTTGGGCCGTTTCTCAACTACGTCGCCCTTTTGCACCTTGGTAGGTGGCTCGGAAATGGATGACCTTCTCGGAGGGCTAGGCACTTGCGGGCGTTTGGTTGGCACCGCGGCATGGGGCGGCGCGCCTCGGGAAGAGGTACTTGCGGTAGAGGTGACACTTGGATCATTCGGGGGGCGGCTCGAGCCAGCGTCGTGGACTATCTTCCGTGGTGGCGGTCTAGCGCTCTCCAACGAGACATGCTCTTCTACAGCTGGTACGACAGAGACTGGGACAGGTAGCTCGCGGGTGGGCTTGTGCGAGTATGGGCAGGGATTGCGAGCACACGCGTTGTCCGAGTCCGCTTGTGGGCATCTCAAGGAGCGAAAGAGGCCAAGAGGCGCGAACATTAATGCGGCAGCCGACCAAGGCCAAGGTAAGTGCACACGATGGAATGGGTAAGTAAGCCCGATACAAGCAACAGCAAACAGCTTGAAACTGCGTCTCTCCGAGTACTCTCTCCGATCACCGTCGAGCACACTTTTCTCTCTAGGCTTGGCATTCTGAAAACTGCGCGCTTCATCTCCATCTATGCTAGTACCGGCGTCACTTGTTTCGCCTTTCCACCTGTGGCTGAGGAAGCGGCCAGCGCCCTACGTCGATGATCCCCGCACTGCTGCCCATTTCTCTTCAAAATCTAGCACCCAAGTGCCAAGCAGACGGGCAGATTCAGGCCGTTTTGTGAGTGGCAACTTGCTGCGATCGACACAGCCTGAACCTGCCCTCAATACGGATCTGGATTTGGGCAACTGTCATCAACGGGGCGAGTAACGGTGGATGGGGCCATAAAAACGCATCACTTTGCATATTCAGTAAAACACGTTTTCGTTGGATCTATGCTAACGCTACATAATAAACTTCTGTGTTCGAATCACATAGGAGTTGCCTTCCAAGCGTAGTAAACCAAAAAGCCATCGGAAAAGCAACGCAAAATGGTCAAATAAGGAGGAAATGCACGCGGACGAGGGAGATTTAGATGGCAAGAAAAAGGAAGAAAAAGAGAAAAAGGGAGTAAAAAGGAACGACTCCTGTGTGATTCGAACACACGCCCTCGATGAGGAACCGCTTACGTAATAGCAGGCGATCGCGTTAACCACTCCGCCAAAGAGTCCTTATTATCGTCTTGTCGCGTCTGGTATATGAGCATAAGGATTCTCTATACCACTCTGCGCGATGTTAGCTGTGGGAAAACAATCGGGTTGTGCGTAAAAGGGAACCTTGTCTGCTGCCTTGCGTTGATCGGACGCAGAACCTGGCGTGTACTCCCTCGTAAGAAGTACAGACTGATGGGTGAATCGCAGCTGTCGCAGAGTTATGGCTATGGCCGTAAAATGAAGCCGCTATGCAGGCAAAGGTAGCTGCTGCTAAGGCGATAGTGAGGCGCGCAGGGCTGATTTTGCAAAGCTATCTTGCTGCAGTGTACTCCGCGTGACTGGCCGTAGGTCCTCCAGGAGAGAGCTGGGCACGTAGGGTAAGCGGATATGGCGAACGTCGCGAGGAACCCGCTGGAACAACCGTTTGAAGTGGGGCTTGGGCAAATCGCGCCCAAGACCGGGAAGAGCCTGAGTGCCGCACTCGGCGTGCATAGCGAGCAGGACCGCACGCCCGTGTGGTATGCGAGCACGAACGCGGCCATCGCCCGGAGCTTGACTTCGCGCCCAAAATGTTCTGAGCATTGCATCTCCCGAAATGTCAGCCAGAGCTCATGGCGCCCCACCGAGCACTTCTTCCGAGATATTTCGCCGATTTGTATTTTCTCACAACTATGAACGTGCCAAATCAATAAGTCAGAGCATTCCCAAGTTCAAACAAGTAGGCACGCACGATGCGTTATGAGAATCTCCTGTTTGCCGCATAGGCCTTCCGTCACGAGCAGCGTAGATTCAGCGATTGTGCTCGGCTGCCACAACGCTTGCCTCAGCCGCCGCCACGCTCGCCCCGGCCCCCCAGCGCCGCAGCTCCTCCCGACCGTACAGCTCCTTCGCAGCCTTGAGAAAGGCGATCATGGCGGGCTTTCCAAAGCGAGTCGTCGACTTGTTCTTCTTGGGTGTCTTTGCCACTGGAGCAGCCGCGTCGGTGAGAGCTTGTGACGGTCCAGACACCGCGTCACCGAGAGATTGCGATGGTCCAAGCATAGAGTCGATTGGAGCTTTGGAGGATTTAGACGCCACGTCGAGGAGAGCTCGAAATGACTCACCGTTGTCAGAGATGTCGACTGAGGCGGCATCCTCCTCGTCCTCGGCGGGGTCATCGTGGTCGCTCTCGTCTGACGGCGGGCGGAAGAGAGAAGTGTCGGAGTCATTGCCATCCGTCGCCTCGTTGCGGGCTATGGCTGCGGCTTTTTCCTTGCCCTTGGTGGTTGCGGTCCTCTATGTATGACCGAAGATTACGTGATAGTATGGAGAAAAGAGCGCGTCGACTCACCGCCGGTCTTGATGAACGAGGTATGTTCACAGCACCTTCGTATAACGCGTGGACAGGCTCCGCCGCGCGCGTGGTAGTACGCTTCGTAAAGTCACGATAGAGGGACAAAGCGTGAAGTGGATGATGCTTATATATGCGCATATACTCACTTTGGACGCGTCGGGATCTCGCGACCTTGACGCGTTTCTTCTTCTGTCCGGCCTCACTCGTCGCAGGTTGATATCGTTTGGGCATTGGACAGGTAGATGGGAGGGTGCTTTAGGGAGTGTGATCACGCGGTCGAGGACGCCAGGAGGATGGAGGACGTTGAAGATTGAGAATACTGAGAGTCGCGCCAGCGCGCGCTCTACAGAGCTATGCAGTCCTGCGGAATCAATGATGAGTTAGTACCACTTAAGCTTGTTTAGTATGGAGAAAAGAGCGCGTCGGCTCACCGCCGGCCTTGGTGCACGAGGTATGTTGGGAGCAGCTTTGATGGATCGGCCCCGCTTACGCTCACGTTGATCTCCACAAAATGGGAACACACCAGCTCTTCCCAGAACAATGAATCGCGCTCATAGAGAGCGATTGGCCGACTCTCCTGAAGCATCTCAAAGATCTTGAATCTTCGAAGGAGGACCTCGACTACCGCGAGACGCTGCTAGCTGGGATGGTCGGGGTCGGTGAGTATGCTGCGTTTGGCTAAGAAGAGTTGACATGAAGATCCACTACTCACCGCTGTAATTGGCAAATCCAACTTCATCCGGTATATCCCAATCGAGAGACTACTCGCTAGTCGGCCGACCATCTCACAAAATTCCCGTAGTGTAATATCCGAGCTCTACGGGTGCCCTCATATGGGACTCCAGTGCGCTTGGGGTAAGCAAAATTCGACGTTGACCAAGAGTATGGCGTCCAAGTTTAGGTAGCTCTTGAACTGGGACTCGCGGTCGAGCATCGCAGTACTGCTGATAAAAGCGGGCAGTAAGCTGGCGCCTCCTCCCTCCGCACATCCACAATCTCCGTCATGCGATTCTTTAGGCGCGCAGGCTCACGTTCTCGCGGCTCCACGCACTCCGCCCGATCAGAAGGTGCGTCCAGGTTCTCCGCATCGCTAGACGGTACCCTGCCCCATTGTGTGGCCGCCGCCATGCACTCGGCTTGGTCCGACATCGACCGGGGCAAGCGGTGATGATTGATCGCGGCTCTCACCTCCTGCGCCTCGTCAGACCGACCGCACCTGCAGCAGACGCCGCCATGTGGTCGGTGGCGCTCCGGCCGGCGCTCACTGTTGGCCTTCGTCCTGAAATCCAACAGCGATTATGTCGGGAGAGCGAGCTGCTTCTTTGCGGGTGCGCGGCACTTTGGCTGGCGCGGATGTGGCACAAGAAAACGCGTTTCCTGGAGGCGATGGAATATCAGCGATAGTCAGCTTGGCAAATATAATATTAGCCTACGCCAAACAGTCCGCACTCGGCGCGTCCCACCGATGCAGGATCTCCGATCTGGTCGCATTGACTTTTGAGGTTCCCGTCGACCATTCTCTCGCGTTGATTTCGGTAAGAGGAGCAGGCGGCGAGGCGCGCGGACGTTCGCCGTTGGGAATTGCACCCTTATCGTGGCCGTTCGCACCCGAGGTGATGGTCCAGGATGATGTGTCTGTGTCGGCATGCAACAACAATGCGCATGATGTTGTATGCTGCCTTCGTTGATCGCTCTCGCCCTTTCCCCGGAGGGGGCGGCACTCTGATCTGAGCCTGAGCAAATTGCTCGCGCACTTGTGGTAAAAGCGTGGTTTGTGTATTGCTGCGCTGTTTCGGAAAGATGTGAATTGGAAAACATGGAGCTTGGGCGTAATAGTCTTACCTTGTTGATATAGAATTGCGATGGGGTCACAGTTAGGAGTAGAGTCTGGCGGCCTGAAGATCGACGTGCCTGCGACGTTGAAGCTCATGCCCGAATCACGGCCGTCCGAGGGAGTCGCCCTGCGAGTATCGGTCATCGAAGCGGGCGCGGACCGGATAGCATTTTGAAGAATGTTGTTGGGCATATCGAATATGGCCTGGACAGCGCGCTGAAACGGTTGAGTCCCTGTATTCGCTCGTTGGCCATGTCATCACAAAAAATGTATCGCGTTTCCGTACCTTCAAAATCGGCTCTGATCTCCCGCTCACGGCGGTCCGATCGAAGGACGAGTTCAAGGTGCTAATAAAAAAATGCAGTGAGTAGCGGCACGCAGAGCTAGTTTTGCGAAGCCAACTTACTTGATTTACTGAAATGCACTCCACGTGACTGGCCACTAGCGAGTTAGATCGCACGCCGGCGTGGTACGCGAGCATGAGCGCGACCGTCGTCCAGAGATGCAGTTAGAGCGGATGTATTGCGACGCTTTGAGAGGCGGGGGCTTTGGCAAGGCGAGAAACCCAAGGAGAGGTGGGGCAGAAGCCAGTCGACCGTGTCCCTTAAGTACGTACTGAGAACTCGTCCCACATCGGATCCTGCCCTGTTCTGCCGCGAACATGACAGACGTCAGCGACGATCTCGGGCCCCGCGCGCAAGTCTGCCATGTCCGGACAAAAAAATTAAACGAGGGAGATCAAAAAGTTGAAACCGAACGAAGAACGATGGTATGGTCCGACAGGTTCGGGAACTCAAGTGCAGGACCAAATATTACATAATAGCCGTCGCGCGCATCTGACTTTAACTTTCATTTTTCAATCACATATACAGCTCCAAGTTTCAAATTTCATCCTCGTTCTTGTCTGGCCAGTTATATGCGCCAAATCGCCGCCCTCGTGCCACCTTGCGCTCGACAAGCTTCGCCGTGATTGACCATGATAGCCGTAAAAACGCTGTGTACATGCCTTCTGATGGGAACTCAAGAAACCAAGGCCTCTCCAATCACAAAAATGGCTCTAAATGACTGCACGTCAGAGCTGCAGTCGCGCCGTTCATGTCGATTTCATTGGTAGCCAGGTCACCTAGCCCGCTTCTATCGCCGAGGTCGCCTTCATAATACTATACACTCTCGCGGTATTGTAGCCTAGTCATACCTCGACGATAGCGGGAAAGACTTCACGGTGCTGAAAGACCTTCGTACATCCTGCGGATTATGCATTTTGACGGAGGCACGTTCGCGTTGTAGCTGGCTGGTGTCATGCCCTGCCGTGCTATCTCGGCCTTCTGGAAGCTCCAAATCACACGCTATCAGTCGATGCCAAAGGAAACTGTCGAACATCTGTCTATTTGATAGGAGCACGCGCATTTTGAAACACTGACGGGGTTTATGCATTGGCACCAGGCGGCTGATCGCGCCAACACTCCACCAAAGGATCATATCTTCTCGCATAAGGGAATATTCGCGCTTGAACATATGCATGGCCTTGAAATTTGAATTCGCAGGCGCTCAGCGCTCGAAGCCGATGACCTGCAGGAAATCACAGGACCATCGGAGACCATCGGGGATGCCATTGGAGATTCGAAGATATAAGGTTAGTCCTTACCATGTTTATGCGGATATTCATTCTCTAGTTAGTGTATTTCCGCGGCCTCGGTATGAACGATGATAGACGATGATGGGGCCAGGGCTGCGAATGCGAAATACTACCGGCAAGCCTAACGTAGCACTCCCGAAGCAGCTGCAGGACATCTATTGCACCAAAGCACGCATGTGGGCACTCACCAACTTCGCTGGTATCAAAGCGTGCGCGTTTTTATAGCCCTACAGAAATGTCGCTGACTAATTATCCCTTTCTTTTTTAATAGAGTCTAGCATGCTTCACGAGCTTACAGAATACTGGAGATCGCCGATACGCTTGAGAGTGTCGTTTATTGCAACTATAATAGATCGGGCTCCATATGCAAACCTGAACCAGAGTTTCACCGTCAAATGCGTTTTCACTTCCGCCCTTTCATGCCAACATCATTGACGCCTTCTTTGTCCACTATCTCCAGGCAGTGGCTCGTACGTCCATCAGCAGCCCTACACTATGCCTCGTTGCCGACGATAGCCTCAAAAACGTACGCACAGCAAAAGCTCTCGATTGGGGTTCCAGCATCTATCTTCGAGAAAAGGGTGCCGGAAAACCGGGCGCAGATGGACAGGCGTAGATGCGATGATCGATGGCCTGGAAGAACTGCGTACGATGTGGGCACAGTTGTTCGAAACATTGGCTGCGCTAGTGAGACGGGGAAATCAGTACGCATGAAGCAGTTAATGAGATCTGTGGCGGCAGATGCACTATTACTGAAGTTGGCGCCCTGCAAGAGGACAGAAATGGAACACATGTTCACGTATGTAGCTTAACATAACTCCGAATGAGTATTGGAGTCTTCGGTAAAATATTGCTTTGGTCCAAGCCATTTAGTGCCAGTAAAAGAGCAAGAAAGGGAGATGGCTCACACACGAGCCATGCGGAGAATTTCTATTCGCTAGACAATAATAAGATGAAAGTGAGATATTGAGATGAGAGGAACTTGCGAGTAGAACTCCGAAGATCCCGACAAGTTGCCGTAGCTTCGTATCCTGCTTGGCGTTGAGTCACACGTAAAGCCGATAGCCCCGTCCCACATCTGGAGTCATCCCGATCCTCCACTTCAATTGCAGCTACCACCACCAGTCTTCCTCTCGGACCTCAACAGATCCAATATTTTTATCATCATGACGGGTAATTTCATCTTCCTGCGTCATAAAATAACACTTCTTAAACTGCCAGCAGCTCAGGATATGACACAACTGTCTAGTGACGTCGCAGCGAAGAGCATCATATGGTTCGACATCGACAATACGCTATACCCGGCAAGCTCCCGGATAGATCAACTTATGAGCCAACGTATCCAGGGTATGATATTCTTCCTCGAACGCCCAACAGCAGCACTTATCCGAAGCTCCGAATACCGACCTTTCATATAGCGTACTTCAGGGGCCTCGGTTTAGATCACGACGAGGCTACGAGACTCCATGCAAAATACTATCGAGAGTACGGGCTCGCAATCCGCGGTCTCACGCGCCATCATATCATAGGTACTTGCCGCCTTCCCTTTACCCCTGCACTATATGCCCGAGAATTCGTTGACCGATCAATATCCGCAGATCCAGTCGACTTTGACCAAAAGTGCGATGGTTCTCTCCCACTGGAAGATATCCTCAAACCAAACCCAGCACTGCGAAAAATGCTTCAGGATATTGATCGAAGTAAGGCGCGCGTCTGGGCGCTCACCAATGCGAATATTAATGTACGTGTTTCTCCGTGCCGGGCCCCACATTCGCGCGCTAATGATAACCCGTATCTTGCAGCATGCCTCGCGAGTGCTTCGAAACTTGGGTATTGACGATTTATTCGAGGGGGTTGTATATTGCGACTACAGCATACCAAACTTTGCATGCAAGCCGGAGCATGAGTTTTACGAGCATGTTCGTCTTCACCCCCTCGCTCGGTTGCTCCTATTTATCAGCTTTTCGTATGCAGGCTATGGCTCGGGCTGCCGTTACCAACCCTACTCAATGCCTCTTTGTTGACGATAGCCTGAAGAACGTGCGCGCTGCGAAAGCCCTGGGATGGGGCTCCAGCGTGTATTTCCGCGAAAAGGACGCCAATAGGCCTGACGCAGAGGGCGTAGGTGTAGATGCCACAATCAGCGACCTAGAAGAGCTCCGTACCGTGTGGGCACACTTGTTCAAACCCTCGGCCACTGAAGTCGGTGAAGGCCCGGGGCCATCGCTGCCCAATGGACCAATAGAGACTACAGTGCAAGCTTAAAAGCAATCAAATGACACAGCTATTTGTACGGAATAACACATATGTATACAACAATACCGCAGGCGAAAGTGTCTTCAATAACAGTGCATGGTTAAAATAGCATCACACTCAGTACGTCTCCAATCTCAGAGACTTCTAATACTACGCCATCGAACCCGGTTAGCCCTGGTAAGTACCGTCAACATTTGGCTCAGCGCAGGGTTGCAGAGGAGATAAAGATGTAGGGGATGACGCACTGGTAGTCGATCCTGGGAGCGTCAAGGTTTCAGGGAAATCGGCTGAGCGGTCGAGAATCATTGAGGGTGGGGTCTCTCGCGAAGAGGGGTTCAGGACAGAGGTGATGTCTTCGATCTGCAAATGGATATCGGTATCTGTTAGATGGACATACGCCAATACGAGACGTACTTTGTCATGGAAAGAGACATTATTTAACGAGTCTAGCACAGTGAGCAAATGTTAGGGGAAAACTGTCCGGTTCGAATCAAAATGTCCGCACCATCCTCATCACCCTCGGTAGGTACGATCTCCCAAGGACACCGTTTGTACCTCTGAAAGAGATGGGAGCCAGGCTTCACCGCAGCACCACCACATCGGTAGATTTCTCAGCAAAACGTGCGTGCCAGAGCAAAGAAGGGGAGAGATGTGGCGCCTACCACATTCGAATGCAGTACGATCTTCTTCACTTTATGGGTCGTCCCTGAGAGCAAGAAGTCTATCCCGTGCTGGAAGTAATTATAAAAGTCTATTTGCCCAGATCGATACGCCCAAGGGGGTTCGATCGATCAGTTTTATCACATGCGAGCCCCGAGATGAGATTCTTGTGTGTGCGCGAGATATATGTGTGATTCGGGTACTTACAGCCTTCGTTGGTTTCGTCTGGGTCAGTTGTGGTGGAGGGTGTGGCGTGGATTGTCATCCGGTCGTCTTCTTTGTAGTGGATTCGCAGTGGCGGGCCAAGATCGCACAGAAGATCTTCTGCGCTCGTGCGTCCGATTTGAACGTGAATAGGATCGGACGGAGAGGATGCGGGTGAATAAAAGTATAATGTTACCCCGGATTTTACCTATTCAAAAAGGGTCCAAAACGCAAGCTAACATCGACAATTGTTTTTAGCGACGTACCTTTACCACCGCACGCTTCAAATCACCCATCATAACAGGGCATTCAATCACCTCTTCGAAACCATCTCTCTCTCCGCCTCCGCCCACTGCACCCTCTTCTCCCGCCCCGGCGCTCCTCTGACATATCACAACCCTCTTGACCTCCTGCGCCCTCTCTCGCTCCGCATCCGCCGCCTCCCCTTTCTTCACCAGCATCGGCATCGTCCCACCCCCGCCCACTCCCCCACCCATTCCCCCGCCCGGCGCCCCATCCTCCTCAAACGCAAACCACACCCCCGGATAGCGCATCGCATCGCCCGCATACGTCGGTCCAAACACCTTGTGCACCGACCCACGCCTGAGCACGACCCCGCCCGCGGGAGCCGATATCGGCTGATCGCGGTACGTGAGCCGCAGCTCGTTCGCTCCCGGTCCGCCGCCGCGCAGGCGCCGGAGGGAGATGGTGTGCAGGCGCTGGGCGTGCCCGGTGAAGAGGAGATCGACGTGCGGGCGCACGTGCAGGATGATGGGCGAGGTGGAGGGCGAGAGCGCGTCAAACTTTACGTCGACTTGTGGGTGCGTGGGGTCTTCGCGCAGCGTGTCGAGTACATTCCACAGCGAGGCGCCTGTGAGTCAAATCAAGCAAAATACGTTGTATTCAATTCGAATTGAGCCAAAGTGAGAGTCGGATCGGATCGAAGGGTAGATGTGAGCAGCAATTAGCATCCCCTATGTTCGATGAGAGATTGCGTGGCGAAACACGAACCGAGCTCAAAGGCCCCGAGGCCGTAGCCTGGGCGGAGGTCGAGTTCCAACATGGTCTCTGTGACTTTGCCACTCGAATTTGTGCGGGGTGGTGGCTGGATGGAGGAGAAGGACAGGGGCGCGCAATATCGACTATAGACGTCGAAGTGCCAAGCTCAGGGTGGCCGACGGAGCTAATATTCCTGTGGCTATGCCCCGCACAAGATAAGATAAAGGCAAAGATTACTTCTTGCCTTTCACAGCCGGCCCATCCGAGCGGCTGGTTGCAGGCCTCAACGTTGCGCAAGGTCCGAAGGTCACAGGTTCGGGGTGGGCAGAAACGAGTGGTGAATATTTTGGGTGTTGAATACATGTAAGTACACGAGTATCGGGGAAGAAAAGCAGTCCGGCTATGCTACGGCTACGTGTGATCGATACAGTCGGGAGAGCCTCCAAGGAAAGTCCTTGAAACGAAGAGAGGAGAGGAGAGAGAAGACAAATGAGAGAGTAGCGCAAGACTAGGTAGTCAAATGCGGGAGCTCGACCAATAAAAACAGTGAATGAATACATAAGAACTGTGTGCAATGAGAAAGTGTCGTTTCGGGGGGTCGTCATGGTCATAAGGCTTCATGAAGAAGCGAATGCTGCAGCGAAGCAAGAGAAAGAAGAAAAAGAAACAAAAGGAGAGTAAAGAGTCGATGAAAGAGAACAACATTATACCTAAGAGGTGAACGAAAGAAAAAGAAAAAACAAAGCGTCCGGGATCGCCCACGAATGAGAGGCAATACCCACTATATCCACTTGGATGACGATTTGAAGCCCCTGGGATTTGGCTTGGACTCACTTTGTGCGCGTGCCCGCTGACCCAAATCGTTCACGCGGTCCGTCCACTGACCAGGTTCCGACGCCACGCCCGAGGCGACCGAAGCGACCAGCGTCCGGTCCGCAGTGAACGTCGAATCCCCGCTGTGCGAAGTCCGCGTCGACGCAGGAAGCGAGTGTGAGTGTGGCAGGGGCGGCAGCATGGCATCTTTTCCGCTCGCAGAATTTGAGCGTCCGCTTCTCCGTGATGAGCTAAACGTGTTGCTTCGCGCTCGGCGGAGCTCATCGGTGCACAGCTGCTCTAGTTCTGTGAGACCCAGATACCGTGCCTCGTCCCGAAGTTCCACTAGTGCAGTACGACTAGATGAAAGAGCTGCGCGGGGGAGCACTGCTGTGTCTGAGTCGACTGAACGGAGGTACGCGAGGATGTGGTGGTACGGTGCTGTCGGGCGGTCGAGGAATACGTGGATCATCTGCGCGGGCTGTGGGGGAGGAGGGGGAGGGGGGAGAAGGCATCCTACTGACTCTTGGTGCAGACGGAATGCTTCTGAGAAAGGTGATGACGGGGAGGGGGGTGCGGTTGTGCACTCTGGCATGATCTGATTGAGATAGGTAGCGAGATGTGATGGGCGCGATGTCAACGTCGCTTTGGTTGTACGTAGGACGCATGATGTGGTTTCGAGGGAGACAATGATCGAGCATGGGATAGATGACGGGGTGGGGAGTGGGGACATGAGCATGGCATTGAAAGGCGGGAGAGCGGGCAATGATGGTAGCGGCATAGGGGTAGGCAGATCCGTGGGTGCCTGAGGCGGGGTAGGCGGGAGAGGCGGGAGAGGTTGTGTCTTTTGCGATGCCGATGCGCGGACGGAGTTGGTCGGGAGGGGTGGCAGGGGTGCGTTGGCTGAGGGCACGGGTGGGGTGCGCAGGGACTTGGGAGGCGTCATGGGACGCCAGCCCTCTTTCGGTGAAGATGGGCGGAGATTTAGAGCGGGGAGGTTGGGCGAGCTCTTCGAGGGGAGGGGTGTCGCCTGCTCGAGGGGGATGGGTGGCAGCGGTGGGCTGTCATTTTGGCGACTGGAGCGCGAGGAGGTGCGAGTGCGAACGGAGGACGTATCTGAGCGCTGGTCGAGCGGGCGAAAGAGCGCGGCGGTGCCAATGAGTGCCTCTTCCGGAGTGCGCACGACCTGTGCGCCCATGCCGAGTGAGCGGCCTGCGCTCTTGGGTGGGGAGGTTGCAAACATATCGAGTGCGCTGGCGAGCTGTGGTGCGGAGATCCGGATGGGGGGCAGTGCCGGTGCGAATGGGAGGGAGACGGGGAGAGATTTGGCGTTGGGGGAAGCTGGGGAAGCGTGGACGGGCGAGGTGGGCGAGTCTTTAGAGCTAGAACGATGGTGGCTGGAGAGCCAGTGGGACGTAACCGCGAGAAACGAGGGCCGCCTGCGCGCGTGTTTAGGGAGGGAGTGATCGAAGTAGGATGCTGGGGTATCGTGTGGGGAGGGCGAGGTAGGTAGATAACCGAAGGGGAAAGGCCCGTTTGGACTGCGTGGTGGGGGCCCAAGTGAGATGGGCATCGTGCTACTTTCTGCGAGTTGTTTCAAGTTTCTTTGGTCTGCTTCAGCGCTGTGCCCGTTGTGCTTCAAAGACCTGGATGGCGGTGGAGCGCAAAGACCTGGGGGTATTTGAGCGTCTGCTTTGAGCGTCGCGAACAATAGGACTTTGGGCTCGCCTGTAGGCTCCCAGTAGGACATTCCCTGAGGCCTCCTGAGGGCCGTGCGCGCAAGCCAAGGGCCGACGTACGAGCGCCGGGACACGCCGGCCGCGAAGTAGCGGCCTTTTGTTGCGTGCCTACCGTCGCCGTCGCCCGCTTTCACCCTGGCGTGGTGGTGAGTCTGCATCCCATTGTCCGCCCATTCTCGCCTTTCATCCAATTCATCTCTGCCGATCCCTTGCTCATTAGTCGCTAATGGCTTTCGAGGTCGCCGTGACCCCCGTCGTCATCGTCAAGATCGATGGTGAAGCATCGACGCTCCCAGCGACAGGAGCGGATAGGTCCCGACGTCGGCCGCGGGATATATCAAGACGCTTTCGGAATGTACGGTATCATCTCAACTTCGGTGACCTGGACGATCGACAGTCACAGAGACCAGCTTTCTCGAGTCTCGGCTCATGATCTGTGACTCTTTCTTGCCCCAGTCACAACGTGTGTGGGGCAACGTGCTCTTTATTCGGTGTCCGCGATCTGACTTGTGGAATTCCCAGTCGAAATATCCAACGATCAAATGCCGTCCCGATGACCTATGACGGCACTGAGTATTGTCCCAATACGACGACTACACCACTCTGCGCCACTCGCGCACCCTGTGTACTCTTTGAATTTCCTCTTCTTCCCAGTTCAACTTGAAATAACGTCGCAAGAACCAGCGGCGACAATTGACGGAGGGGCCCGGCAACTTACCCGTCCTCGCGTTTCACCTGTAGCGCAACACGTGACCACACACACCACGGTTAAGTACGAATCCTGCTCCGTGAAACACAGCTCAGTGGAGAATATCACATGTAATGTTATCTTTCCTCCCAAATCATCGGAATTCGGGAACACCAGGCGAGCCAGTTGATGAACAACCGTGGTCCGTGTGAGCCTGATGTGCGCAGTTGCAGCAACGAGGCCCAACGAGGCAGCTGGAGCCCGAGAGCACGAAGATTGCATCCGAGGATCCTCGCCCCTCCACCAGCTGTCAGCCTCGCAGACTCCGAAAACGCGAGCGTGCCACAAAGATTGGCTCGACTGCTTTGGGCTCGCAGCGATAATTTGCGCGCAGATTCGACCCGGCCTCGGCCCTGGATCTCATCCACAACTTTTGTTTGAGTTTTCATATACCCATATCCCGATGAGCGCGACGCTGGCGACGACGACGACCGCCAAGTTCCAGCTCAGTCTCCCCCTCGCCCTCCTCGCCGTCTCCCCGCAGCTCGCCGCCCTCCACGCGTCCCGGGCGCGTCTCGTGCACCAGATACAACTACAACCCTCGAACCCGCCGCTGACGCCTCTTTCTTGTTCCAAATGCGGGTCCTTTCTCCTTCCTGGTGCTGGATGCGTCCGCATGGGTCGCGCGGGTTTAAAGAGGCGCGCCTCCAGAAAGACGAGTAAACCATCAGAAGGTACGGAAGATGGCGGTAGTGAGATGAATGGGGAAATGACTCGAGCATGTCATGTGTGTGGATACACGGAACGAGTCCTCCTTCGACCGAGCAGCAACCGAGTGGCCTCCTTCGAGAGCGCACGGAAGGTTGCAAAGCGTCCGCGCCTCCAAACCCAAGAATATTCTTCTTCATCGGCTGGCCCTCCCGGACCCTCCGATCTTCACATGAAGCCTCCGCCTATGTCCGTTTCGAGGACGTCCACTCCGCCCGACGTGCTGTCCCCCGCACCGACGCCTCTTCCTCCTTCCGTCCCTACATCGCGGCACTCGACTCCCCTTGCACGATCCCCCTCGGAATCTATACCCACACCAAAATCAAATCCAAAATCAGAGTCCCAGCCCGAATCAAAATCAAAACCTAAATCCGACCCGTTCCCGCCACCACGCCCAGTACTCCCAGCCTCATCCTCAGCTCCGACTCCGCCAACAGGCAAGTCCCGCTCGAAAAAACGATCAGGGCTCCAAGAACTGTTGACCCGCAACCGCGAGCAACAGCAACAGCAGCAAAAACAGAGGGATCGCCAAGCCGCCTCGGGTCTTGCGGGGTTTCTCAGTTCCTTATAAACGCAATCGTAATCTCAGATCCAATCCTCCTCTATCCCACTCATCTCATCCCCCTCCCCGCCCCTTGCCTCTCGTCCTGGTCCTCCTTCTCGCTCTCGACCTACACTCGGACCCTCATTCAAGCCATCGAGGTCGAGGTCGAGGTCCAGATCCTCGCCCTCACTCTCTTCTTCATCATCGTCCTCACCTTCGTTCTCGCCTGGACTGCCTTCCCTGCTCATCTTCTTCCCATCGCGCTTCTGCCTCTCTCTTCTCTCTCTCCGTCCCCACGCCCCGATCCGCCTCTCGAATCTCTCCACAACCACCGCAACGTCTTCCCGCCCTACACCTGCCCACCGCGCAGCAACATCTAAGACCAGCGCGTAGGACGCAGGGATTGTGCCAAGGATATCATGTGACGTATACACGGGATGGGCCGTTGCGGGTGTAAGCGCCCCGTTAAGCGACGGGTCGGATGGCGATGGCTGATAGTGCTGCTTACGGTGCCGGATCGCAGGCTGTGCCCCTGTTGTTGATGGTGCTGCTGTTAGCGTTGTTGAGGCGGTCGAGGAGATTACCTCGGCGGTGGCTTGGGGCGCTGGCAGTGGGAAGATGTGGGCGAGTTCGTCGAACCCTGATAACGGGCGATCGTGACATCATGCACGTCAGCGGGAATCGAAATCGAAATCGAAGTTGGGATCGAAATAGGGGTGTATAGTGCAAATGAGTAGCCATGAATATTCTGAAAATTCATTGATTTTGTGGGTGAAGAGAACTTGCCATTGCCCCCGTCACTCGGGCCCTCTCTCTGCAATAGCGCGCGCTCGCAGAACGCGAGATATTTGTCTATTTGGAGGTCATCCATGTCTAGTGCAGTCCTGCGAGATCGAGTGAGCGGAGCCAATATGTGATGGGGGCTAGTTGTGACGCACATCTTCGATCTCGTCGAGAAGAGTTCTTCGTCCGAGCCAAGACTTAATTTTTGGTGCTCGCGAAGAGTGGCGGTGTACGCCTCCTCGGTGGGCAGTGTACACGCTGGATCATTCGGGTCCGTTGGCAGTCTACTCCGAGGGGCGGTCGGGTTATCGGTACGTCCGAGCCGCGGGGGGAGGGAACGAAGATTTACCTTTCTCGGCCATCGAGGCCATATACCATCTTGAGCACAGTGATTACACAGGCGACAAAGGCCAGCTCGGGTGGGATGTTGTCGCTTTTGTGCCTCGATGGCCGGTATTTATCTTTGGCGCGCCCCTGCAGCAGAGACGGTGAAAGCCAGTATGGATGCAGGGTGAGTGGGAGAGAGAGCGGGTTCTTGGCGAGTGTTTTCGCCAGAGCGTAAAGCGCCGCTAAAAGTCAAAAAAAGGGGGGTTGATGGTTAGAGGCTAAGATGGGGACGGAGAGAGGGTAAATCTCCCTACGAGTTCCGCAGAGAGCGCGTACTGCGCGCCAGAGAATGGGCGCAGCGTTGATTTCTGGGACGCGGATGTTATACTTGGTCATAAGAAGTTTGGCTAGCCTGGAAGAGAGCGTGTGAAGTACAGCTGTAGTTGGAGGGTGCTAATGTGAAGTATATGAGCTAGCGGCAGAAAGTGAGCAAAGGTTGGGTGACCAACTGATGGGGAAAGTGCCACGATAGTGTACTTGGTCAGATACTGCGTCAAGTTCATGGGGAGGAGCCGGAGAGGGTCGAGGTAAGGAACGACGTGCGATTCAATCAGCCTATTGTTTTCTGGCGTCTTTAGCGAGTGGTGGTGTAAAAAGAGCAAGAGACGTTCCTCACGAAATCCATGTACACCACCGGAAGCCGCATCATCCAACAAGCGAGGACGAGAACGGCAATGTTGGCCGCCGGCCTCTCAAAATCATTTCGTTGCCAACGTTTCCCCTGCCATTGCCTTTCTTCCCTCTCTTCACCGTCGTCTTCACCTTCCGCATCCTCCGAACCGGCTGAGGACTCAATCTCTCGCGCCAACTTATCCAGATTCTTTTTAGCGTCCGACAGAGCTGCGGGGTTTTCGCCGAGTATTTCAGACATGAAACTGTGCAGATTTGCTTCGGCCGTATCGCCTGCTTCTCCCTGTATGTCCGTGTCTGTATCGTGCCCGTCATTTCCTCGAGTCTCGTTGCCTTCGAGAGACTGCGTGCTCTTGGGCGAGTCGTGTTCACCACGTTGCTCCCGCGCGTAAAAGTAAGGCTCAGGTGGGGGCGGCTTTGATAGTAACGCGAGGTGAAGAGACCATATGTCTCTGCACAAAGCCTGAGCAGAGGTGCGCGCCGAAAGGGCATTGTCAGATAATGCGACAACGTGTGAGAGCATATCAGGTGGCCCACCTCGAATTCAGGCGGCAATTTCCACGCGCACGTCAAGGCGACCACTTGCTTTCGAAGAATAAGTTGTGCGCACTGGAAGTAATGAAATCGCGCTCGCTCGCCGTGGTACACTGGAGGGCTCAACGCGGTCATTCACGCCGTCTACGCGTAAGACGGTGCAAGTGAAGAACGCACGCTTTGGATCAGCCTGGCTGACCTTCTCCTTCTTCTCTTTCTTCTTGCTTTCCGCGCGCTTCTTCAATGTGTGTTGCCCCAGATCGGTGGCCTCATGATCCTCGACACGGTAACCCTTTCCACGCATAAGTATATTAGGTGGCTTGATGGTCGTGTGCGAGGACCAACCTGAAAAATATGCCCCTCTTTGCACATAAGGTTTCCGCTGGAGTCTTTTCGAAGTTTCGTTAGCCCACATGTGGGACACTGCATTAATTGTCGACGTCGGCGGGGCATATGCATGTCGCGCGCAAGATGAAAGTAGCTCAAGTGAGGATGTACAGCCACTGCGCGTGTGCACGAGGTGAAATGGTAAATTTATGTCCGTATGTTATGTATGGGTCGCCTGTAGTTAGAAAAACACGAGTAGTTGCTGGGTGGGCATACATCCAGAAGAAGAATCTAGCGAAGCAGTACAAGTCAGCGAGTACGCGACCTCCTAACTATTACACCAGCTCTCCAGCATTCCTAAGGGCCTCCTCACACATCTCGATGAAACGGACTATTATCCCCCCCAACTTCCCTCTTCCTACGTCGTTGGTCTTGTTCGCAAAGACGATGTAGTAGACGTCCTCCACCTTGGAATCCCAGGAACCGGTGGCCTGGTTCAGCTCGTGCAGCTGGATGCGAAAGTACTTTTCGCTGGCCTCCACCTTCCTTGTCCTGTAGCTCCCAGGCTCGTGCCCCCCTTTTTCTTCGAGTCCATTGATCTCCCGTTGAAGCCCCGCCTTCTGCCCGGCGGGCTTGATACCCGACTGGGCGAGCCAAGCTTGCTTCCAAGTATTTTTGACGATGCGTGTCATTCAAAGGAGCTCGAGGTCCCTAGGAGTCGTGTCCTCGTGACCGACAAGCGTTGCCACATAGCCTGGGGCGTTTGGAGGCAGACTCTGCGCGAAATTTTTACAGGGCCATATGTACATCGTGTTGTTGTTGAAGGTGAGCAGGTGTGGCCAGACAGCACCGAGACGAAGGTGCTTTCCTGTTTGTCCAGGGAATGTTGAGAACATGCATGCGGAAATCAAAAGGATCTACTAACTGTCAGGCAAATTCTCCTCTCCTGCCTCGTCACGCTCCCTCTTCAGTCCTGTTTGAGCGATCGCCGAGGGTGGCAGCGCATCTGTACACGGAGTAAGGTGAATCTTGTGGGAAAAAAGAAGAAAAAAAGAAATAGAAGTCAAAGATATACCACAAGGCTGCAGCCGAGCTTGGTCCTTCGATGTGTTGCTTTTGCCTTTGCCATCTTGAGTGATAGATCATCAGCCACTACAAAGAATGCGATAACGATTTAGCAAAGGCCCTCACTCGACTTTTTCGACCCGCTTGCTGAAGCTTTCTTCACACTCTGGCTTTTGGGCATAAATGGTGACAAAATGTGCTGAAGATATGCGGTGGAGTGAATGTGTGGAGACAGATGGCATCCATCACCTTTTTATCACAACGAAGTCGCATGGAGCGTTGAAAACTCGTGCCCGCGCTCATAGGCACAAACATTATGCACACCGCTCTGTAGAAGAGAAAAAGGCGATGGAAATGGCACGCTGTGTACTAACCAGACCCTATTTCTAGCAGAGTAGACTATTAGATGATGCCTTTCTTGGTGAAGCTTTGAGAATGGTTGACATAGTAGACTCCCTTGACGCCATGGAGGTCGGCCGGTCGGCCAAGCAAGTATGCACTTGCGCACACAGAGCTTGTAATTACGAGAGAGAGAAGGGGAAAAAGGGAGCAGATGCGAGGCATCGTGGCGGCCAAAGAGGTCATCATATCGTGCTGAGCAGGCGATGATGGCGCCATTATCATATGGCACCTTTTTCCTCTTGTCCAAGATGGAAAAGGATGTCGCAAGGAACCCGTGGACAGCAAGCGCTCGCGTTTAGTAAGGGGTGCAATGAGACCCATGCAACAATGTTTCTGACATTGCTTAGCAGTTTCAGCGGATGCGGTTGACCAGACAACACACAGAACGCACAGGAAAGCGGAATGACGAGTCTCAGTAATGACTTTTGGAAGCGATCGAACCTAGAGATGCCTTCAAATCTCAATGAGTATTCGACTCGTATCCAACCGGGCCTGTAGACGTTGCGCAGCGTTAGATTTACAAAACAAGGCGATGTAGAGTGGTGTTGAAAGCGGAGTGTGTGTGGCTGTCACTGTTTGGACTCTGGAGTCTGGATATTTAGACTCCGTCACGGCCCACTGGTGTCACGCGCTACTCACCGCCAAGCTCCAACGGTCAAAGATTCATCTTCGTCCAGTGTTTAGACGGCGCGTAAGTCTATGCAGCTTGTTGTTGATTTTTTTTTTTTTACAACATCTTCACCGCACATAAAACGACGGAAAAAAAAATAAGATGAAGGCAGTCTCAGAGCCCCGTCAGTTCACCCATTCCCCTACTCGTCTGCGCATACGCCGGCGCGTCTCGTATCTCTTACTCTATCGCCACAATCTGGTAGCATTTCTGCTTTCGTAAGCATGCTCCCTTGCTTGGTCCGTGTCGCAGGTTTACTGTCTTAGCACGCTAAGATGGCTGCATCTATAGGACTTATAGTCCAGAGTGCCAACTTGCCCTCGTGGCTGCCTCTCGCCCGAGATGACGTGCGCATGTCCGCGGAATATGTTAAACTAGGAGACTAGACGCGTCGTTAGTACGACTGCAGCTATGCACATCATTGTCAGTGTCTTCTCAGTCCTTCGATAGCGAAACCAGTCTTACCTCCTCACACGACACGTTCAATGGGGTGATCGAGCGAAGAGGAAAGCTCTGGTGTTGAACGTGAGTTTGTATTCTTTATCCTCTAGCTTTCAGTCTCCGTCTCAACCTCGCTCATCCACGCTGGATTCTAACAAAATATGGATACGGTTTGTTTATTTATTTTTTATTTTAGTGTGCGCGGGCCTGATAATTCCTATGCTGCCTTTGTCAAGTATGGTCCCTCAGTAGCCAGGGGCGAGGCCCGCACCCAGGGTTATATCGCGGCCGTCGTGAACTCGGGCAAGAACGCAGTTGTGCGAGTGCCGCGCATTTATTATGCCTTTCGATATTATCGAGTCGGCTATATCATCATGGAGCACGTCGGCGACGATGATTACAACGAACAAGATTTCCCCGCCATCGCTATTGCTGTCGAACGGCTTCTGTCCCAAATTCCCGACCCTACTGCGGCACCTGGGCCTGTCGGAGGTGGGCCGATCACACACCGCTTCTTTTCCGACCACGGCTTGCCCGAAGATCTTCAGAGCCACGTTAATAACATGAGCAGTGCATTTTACTCTCCGTGTCAGTCATTCACCTGAGTGGGCCTATATTCTTGCCAAGAGAAATTATTCGTGTAGAGTCATCTTCAACGAGATCGATGGAAAGCTCATCATCTGCTGCGACGACTTTCATGAGGACAATTTTCGGAAAACCAAGAGCGATCTCATTTACTCCATAGATCACGCGAAAACCAACTTCCTCCCTTTCGCTTTTCGGTATCTCACTTCTGTGAGTGGCCATGATCTTGTCAGGAAATCAAGAGAACATCTAGGCTATCCTAGATCCACACCTCTGGGGGCTTTAATGCTTGCTGCTGGGAGTCTGCATATGTTCAACGACAGCAATCACGGTACGCCACCCGTCTACTTTATATGCGCGCACATGCTTAAAAATGGATAGGTCTCCCCAAATCTCTTCGCCAGTCGAGTGGCTCCTATGACCACTTCAAATAGAAGATATCTCCCGCGAGCGTTATTGGTACTCATCTTAGCGTACGTACGAATGTAGTTTAATAAAGAAAAACGCATTATATGCTTATCAACCTTCATTTCAAACCACTGGGCGCATACGCGTGGGTGATAGTAGTGATTGTGAATCAAGCCTTGGCTTCAGCTTTATAGCTCAGTCTTGCACTGAGTCCCAAGTCTTTCGCCGCTAAGCTTCGCTCTCTAACCACGCGCAGTGCAGCGTCACGTGCAGCAAAAAGTATTTCACGGGCGTTGCATAGAGCATTCAAAATCGGTTTAATCGCAAGCTCGCGATCCCAGCTAGGGCGGCAATAATTGCAAGTTTCAAGTACCTTCTGCACGCGGCGCTTGAAACTTTAGGGACCAAATACAGTGCACACTAATGCGGTATGCCGCTACAGACCATTCAATGCTAGCCGCAGCCGCCGCTCCAGTACGATTTTCCTGCAACGCACGGGTAGCTAAGTCGACCTCTCTTTGAGTACGACTCATTAGGATAACCGTTTCGAATATCCCCAAGGGAGGCTTCCTTCTTCCTTTATTATTGTGAACCGCTCATCCCCGTGCTCTTGGCTGCTCATCCACACATGGCGGCGATGCAACCCACTTCGATACAAGTACTAGCCGCAGTCCGCACTATCCTTTTTTTTTGACTATCACGAGCAGAAAACCTCGACCCCAAGGTTGACCGCCCCCAATCCAACAATCCTCAGGCAACCTCAAGCGCCGAAGCAAGGAGCAGCGAGAAACACAGTCAACTGGCGTCGTGACTGGAATGAGTGAGTACAGTCGCACCATACCTGCTATGTACGCACCTACGACCACAATTCCAGATTTCGCATAGCCATGTGTGGTTATTCTAGGTACTTCTCCTCGACAGGAGTATTTTTACCTTCATACAGATTCTTTGCCGTTGCAAGAAGGAGGTCAATTTCTACCTTTTCGACGTTCGTACATTTACTATACACAACCATGCGACGCATCTCTTACTTTGCAGTCATACTCAACACTCCGATTCTGGAGTCTCTAGCCTGTTGTGCTAATGTTTAGAGTGTTGCGTAATTCGACTACCTGCTCTGCGCGCACGATCAAGTCTTGCAGATTCCCCGAGGCATTAATTATATGCAGCACCGGAACTCGTCTACTCCCAAGAAGCACCAAAGCACTCGGGACTTCTTACAGTAAAATTGTGCGGGAACTCTACCTTGCAAATCACACCTCAACCAGCCTCCCCAGCTGAGTATTAGAATTCTCGTTGCCGTAAAAAAGCATTCAACCTTCCTGGCACCGTTCATCTTAATCTCAATATTTGAGTTTAGGTGCATAAGTCTTATTATTTGTCAAAAATCTCGGTGCACCCCTTCGGACGATCGAAGCATTTGTCTGCAAGAACGAATCACTTGAATATATTTGCTCGCTTTCTAAAGCTGATGCACATACTTGTTGGTCTTCTCCGGTTACCCCACACTTTCGACGTCGTCCTTGGAGCGCTATATCGGGCTTTTGCGCCACTTGATTATGTTCTTATTGAAGCGTGATCGATTTTTGAGGATTCTGGGAGTTTAGGGGTGAATTACTTCAACACTGATCTACAAACAAGCTCTAGCTAAGGCAAGTATATAAGTCAGTAGCTTCATCGTTTTTTTTTTGCCGTCTTAGGATCGCCACCACCAATCGCTTTCACATCTTTGGCCACATCAGCTGCCACCAATACAAACGAAATCTACGCCACGGTAAGTTGCACAACTCCGCATCGTATATCTACTCCAGCTTTGGCTCATGCTGTTTTTCCAGCTTTTAAGGATGCAATCTGGTGCATTGAGAAGATAAGGCTAAGGTATTTAGGTTTGACTAAAGTGGCTGAATATCTCAGGTGTTGCGTTACTGTCCCTCGCAGTCCCATCATCGTCTTCGGAATGCACTGACACAGCGCTATTGTGCATCGACAATTACAGGCGTATACTCTATAACCTCAAGCCACTCAGGCCCGTGCCTATTCGCACAGACCGCCGGCTGCTTCGCCCCCCCTTGCGAAGATATGAAGATAATGGAGCCCGGACAGCGGCTCTACATAGCAAGCAGAGCACATAAACTTGATAAAGCCAGCGTAGTGCCGAAAAAGTATCAAGCAAATCAGGTCCTAACGGCGATATGTCCCATGAACAATATTCTCCGCGGAAACGAGAGGCGACGAATCGTTCGGCCGTACCTATCGGTGTTCATATCGCTGTCTACTCCTTTGCTATACGAATATCTAAAAACAGAGCCGCGCCCATGACTCGGTTGTTCCTTACAATCGGCAGCCAGGGAGATTTCTAGAAGGATACTCCCTCCTGGATGAGGGCGCAGGTACCCAACAGCCTGTGGGTATCCTTCCCTGTGTTGTATCTAGGGCGCGGGGCGGATACTCACTCACACCGACAGGAATAGAACAAGAGTGCATCGCCGGCATCACTCAGCAATACAGCTCAGCGAAATCTCTCCAGGTACCAAGTCTCGCTTAGTGCCGATAGAAGCCCTTCGTCGCAGCATCTGCGCTCATTCAACGCGTAATACTGTACGAGGTCAGCCGAAGAGGGATCCCGAGTCGCTTCAATATCGCCACGATATTGCGTATTACTGGAAGCGGGAAGCAATATTATTATCAGCGGCTTCGCGGAGATGGGAACAGCCGCCAGGCCTACTGCACTCTTTGAAATCTGGGCTACAAATAGTGCGCGAATGGACGACGCCGATAGGACACCGGGAGAGTCCATGAGGCGTGCTCCCTGATACACTTGCCGGCGTGCCGCGGTGCCATGGAAGGGATGGAAGGTGACTCTTAAGGGAGGGGATAGTGGCACCGAGACATTCAGGTGCGTTGCGTTCACGTTGTGGTGTGTTGTTATAACTTACATGGACTCACTATCCCTTAGTGCCTAAGCCGGGGAATAGTCAGTCCCGAGTAGGGCAAGTCTATACATTCCGGCCCTGATATTTGTCTTATTTACTCCATCTTCATTAGGATATACTTGGTTTCTGTGAAGAGAGGAGACTCCCTCATCGATCCGACCTCAGCCCCGAGTTCTGGACGTGTCTGTTCAGCTGAAGCTGGCAGGCTGGCACGAATTTTACCCACAAGTGACGTCGTGCCGACATGAAGAAACGCTGCGAGGCGTTGCTGAGCGGTGAATAGAACACCGAAGCCGAGGATCACCAGGTAAAAGGGAGGAGGCAGGCGCCCACGGCACGGCGATTGTGCGTTATTGCCCAATTATTGCCCCATGCTCACCTATGCTAACTCGCTATAGTTCCCCCCACAGTCCCTTGTCCTTGGCCGCAGTGACACTGATGAGCGTCATCTTGGAGTCCTCTATTTAGCAACTGAATAAGATCCTGTCCTGTCTTTACTCCGCGGCTTGCCCGGTTGTGTCCCTGGAGCCTGGGCATGCAACGTGCACCGTGCACCGCAAGGTAAGCATAGTTATCATTGTTAGTGCGGCCCTTCTCTGATCATCAATCGGTGATGGAAGCTATAAGTAGCTGGAAGTTGCCTTTCAGCCTAAGTATTCACTCATCTTTTTCTTTTGTAGCCCTGCAACGTGGCCGCGACTCGGTACTCAACGCCAGCGACCATTTCTGGAGACGGCGGTGAGTACACCCAGACGCTAAAGCTTGTATGAAAGCTCGGTACGATTATCCGATATGAACGTCTCTACTCGACTATCAACAACATCCAACCGATGATGTATCGCTGACCCGGGCTTATCTCCGTTTGGGACGACATCCGACCAGAGTCCAGAATCCCAGAAGTCTAAGTAGACTGAGATTATTGCCTGGGCTCAGAACACACTCTGAACACGTACGCTCGGAGACTCGGTGTGATACGCCGTCTTCTCTCGCGCAATGTTGATATTAATCACGCACCTTGGGCTTCTCTCCCTCGCTTAATCGCCCTGCGTTCACAGAGCTCGGGCTTAGCCAGTGCCACCTCATTAATATCCCACAGGTTCGTTCCCAGGCTTCCCTGAAGGCTGACGCGAGCGGCCGAGCCTCCACCCATCCATCCGGAAGGAGGTGATCGACATCTGCGTCGATGCACCAAGGCATCGATTTCATCGGATTCCGGTGGAAATGAAACATCGACTCGGTACAATACGTCCTACGTACGTGATTCATGATGTAAATAAAGTGCAGAGCATGTAGGAAACTTGAAAACCTCGGAATATTGAAGTGCGAGTCGGAACTAATGCGCGTTTCTTGCGGCCAGCAGGCGCCGCGGCCAGCATCAAGAACGCGAAGGCTCCGTTGATGCACGGTGCGGAAAGGTAAGATGGGGTTAAGAGTTCATGCATTCATGCTAGCGGAAAATCTGAGGTGCACCGAGGTGGCTTCGAAGGTAGGTAGGTGCGTACGCATCACTGACCAAGCCCTTTCCCTCGAGTTTCCGATTCGTAAGAGTGTTTTTGAAACTGGTGCTGGCGGCGGAGGCGGCCCCCGCGCGTGGTATTATTACTTGAGCCTCACTCTCTTTTGGTTTTTCGGGAAGGCTTCGCGAAGCGGGGTCAGTAGAAGCACGCGGTTACTCACACCAAAGAACCGACAAGATGTCTTGCAACCTTGTTCGTCACCGGTACCACGCCTTGCCTTGCGTGGTCTTGAATGCTGCAACTTTGCTCCAGGTGTTTTGAATACTTGCGGTTCCTTGATACAGGAACGACTTGCATCGAAAAAAAAAATCGAGCACGTTATGTACCGAATGTCAATAGACTCGCGCCAGCCTCCTGGTGGGGGCGTACGCGTCGGCCGCGTATAATTCAATGGCACAAGCGCTGGCCAAGGTCAACAGTGACAACTGATGCTATCTGATAGGCAATGTTGGGGTTCCTAAATGCGATGGTTTTTTTGACAGTACTGACTCGAGTCCGCGGGTAATCGGCGGATAAGCACCTCTGGCGGCATCCGTGATAACAAGTTGGAAGACGCCCCGCGGCTTTTGCAGTTATTTTGTGGCGGAAAACTATGGTCGTTTTTTTAAGGTCGGATTGAGTAGGTGTTAAGGACACGGGTGTGGCGAGCATAACGCGCGTAGATCCATTTTTCTTTCTTTCTTCTTTGAGGCTCTTGAGCCCTCAGCCGGGCGTCTTTCCGAGCGGCCAGAGACAAAGAGGGTCGCGGTCTTGAGGGCTCATATACCGAACCTTGGTTGTTCGCCCTCTGAAGCGAATAAGAACAGAATGCACTGGGTGATTTGCGGTTGTGATCGGTATTTCGGATGTCCGTACCCAGCACATATTGAATCATTGGGCCCTTGGTTGTCCCCGTAGAAAGGATCGAGCCGGGCACGGTGAAGCAGTGTATAGGCACGTTCGTCAGCGCATATGCACGTTCAAAAAACAGTACTTGTCACCTCTCCGCTGCCATCAGCTCAGGTATCAGCTGGACACCGGAGGCAAAGGTCCGAGCCCCACCGCAAGACAGCGTCTTCCCAAGCCAAGGGAGTGTGCGAACGAGATATGGGCGCCTGGATCGGACCAGGAATAATCTAGTGCGGGCGACTTTCAAATACGGTGGAGTTAGTCAGACTTGGTCCCTGGAAGCTACCTGGGTGCTGAATTGGTGCCACTGCTCGAGGCAGGCCAGCAGGCTGCGTATCCGTCCGATCGCGACTCGGACTCTGAGCCTGAGCGGACGAGCAATTTGCAAGAAGCGTCACCGCCAGGTCACATCAAATGCGCACACACGACCAAATACACATCATGGCCAGAGATGACGGTGTGTCTCACTGTATCGCCGGCCGTGAGTCGAGTGAGACTGAGATTGAGGGTAGAGCTGGGTGGTCTCAGCGTGCTCGAGAGTAAAGCACGCAGCGAGTGCGTCGCTTTTGTGCGTGAATGGGGCGAGCAAAACATACAGCGCTCATGCGAGAGTGCGATGCAGGGACCCTAAGGGAAACAGGGCACAACAGAGGGAAACGGAGCGGGTTGTGCGCTGTGGGCCTAAGCATCTGCTCCTGCTCATATCCTATAATATTGCCCGAATCTCCCACTCTCCTTCAAGTTTCCTGCGCTCCTTACCCCCAGCCAGGCAAGTCCGGCTCTTTCCTGTGAGCCAGACTCACCGCCATGCGCTGGTTCACGTCCTTCTTCGCCAAACGCGACAAACGCCCGCCCCCCGCCCCCAAGCCCCCGTCCCCTCCCCCCGACGATCTCCCCTTCGACCCCGCCCCCGCCCTCTCCGCCTCCTCCGACATTTCTGATGCTTCCAGCCTCCGTACCCCCGACGAGGACCCGCGCGCCCCGAACGTCCGCGTCGCCCTCGATGACGCCGTTCCCGCGCTCGTCACGATAGCAGCAGCACGTCCCCGCGGCTGGCGTGCACTTATCCGCCCAAAGCGCCGCCCCGTCTCCCGGAAAAAGGCTGCACATCCTTTTCAGGCCGACTCACTAGCCGTTGACTGGCAACCGCGGCGCACTTTTCCCGCCCCTCTCGACCCGTCAAGCGACGAAGAGGAAGAGGAGGAAGATGATGAAGAGGACGACGACGATGAAGATTTTTTGTCCGATATGTTCACTCCTTTGCCTCCCCCGCTTCCCAACCCCCACATGGGCCCCTTTGGTCATCCCCCGCGCTCCTACACCAACCTGCTCGCTGTCACGATGAGCGGCCTTTCCTGCCAGATATCATCCCATCCTCTCATGTTTAATCCATCGCTTCCGCTCTTCCCCCGTTCCGTCAATCCGCACAGCACCACTTCCCATGCAGCTTCCAGCCACCTTGTTCACATGCTCAAATCGCATGTCGTCCAACGGCTCGAGGGTGCGCCCTCAAGGCCTCTCACCCGTGCAGAAGAGCTCTCTATCCGCGCGTTTGGCACCCGTCCGCCACGGCCCCTGCCTGCCAGGAGAGCTACACGACTTACAGAGGAGGAGGCCATACAGCGCATCGGTGGCAACGCGGGATGGAGTCGAGGACTCAAACGTTGGGCCGAGCGACCTTGTTTCGAGGAGCGTGTACTCGTTTGGATACCCGACGAATTCGGCGGTCTCGATTGTTCCAAGGTCATGGCTAGCTCTCGCTCTGCTGTTGCTGCCCTTGAATTTTCCGATGGCCTTGAAGCTCTTTCGGGACTGACAGGTTTTCTGGAAGCGCCTCAGGCCGCGGCACTGAAAAAACGTAAGTCTCCATCATTTAGTCAAGCCCTTTTTTTGCCAAGTGTTCATTTCCGGCTGCGACGATCCATTTAGCGTGGGGTAACCTTTCTACGAAACTGTCAAGACCTTCCATTGCGATCCCTGCTACGCCGGTATTAACACCGTCGTCCTCTGCTTCCTCCTCTACACCGACTACGCCGAGGAAGAGCAGGGGCAGCGACGACGATGTGCCCCTTGGCGTCATGTTCTTGTCGTCCAAGCGGGAACGCGCGGACCGCGAGCGTAAGGCGCAAGAAGACAAATCCAGCGAGCGTAGGATCAAGGACGACGAGAAACGACAGAAAAGGTACGCCGAGGACTTGGCCGCTGCGCGCGCTCGAAGGGATATCGCCAAGCAGGGCGGGATTATTGGTGTAGAAGCTGCTGCCCATGCTGCGTTGGCCGAAGCCGAAAAGAACGGCCATCCTAATCTTCGACGGAGTCGAACTGAGAGCTTGGGCTCCGCGCACCCGCGGAGCGCTCGCCCTCTGGTCCACTCCGCGTCGGCATCGGCGTTTATTCCTACCCACCGGTCGTCGGCGTCGAGGGACTCATTGCCGCCCTTTGCTTCTGCGAATGGCGGGGCTTCGAGACCGTCGAGTATGGTAGAGTCGGGTGGACGGAGGAGCAGTCTGATCTTCGCTACGCCTGTACCCCCGATGATGCTCATGGCTCCGCCGCACACGCCCCTCAATCCCCTCAATATCGTTCCTGCTATGCAACCTCTCCCACCGTTCAACCCATTGGCGCTCCCCGATAGCCTCGTGCCGGGAGTACCCGCGCGGTCTCGTCGGGTATCGTCCACCTCGGATATGATCCTCGCTTCCAGCCACCGTATGGGCGTGTCCGAGGATGGATATTTGATCGAGTCGGCTCCGCGTGGGGGAAGCGTGCGGAGGACCTCGACGACGGGTCCACCATCGATGCAGGCGGGACTCCAGATGCCTGCTGTGCCGTTACCTGCGTTGCCGACGGCTGTCACGGCGATGGTGAGCCCTGCGAGGCGCGATTCGCTGTTGGGGAAGAACGAGAGGGATAGGAGGAGCGTTAGTGGGAGTGGTGCTACATCTGGGAATGGGTCTGTGAGGTCGAGAAGGGTTAGTACGACGAGCTTGCAAGATGCTGCGGGGACACGTCCGACCGTGCCGCCTCTCGCTGCGCCCAAACACGGAGGAAAGCACGTGATCCAGGCGTACTCGCGACGAGGAAGCATTGCTAGTTCGAGCGCGTCTGCGTCTATAGGGAGCTCGAGCTCTGTGGGGAGGAGTGCGTCGAGGCGGATGGAGTCGATTGTGGAGAACGAGAGGAGGGAAGAGGAGGAGCGGGGGAATTCGAACGCCTCGAACATCTCCGTTCAACAACAACAGCAACAGCAGCAGTATTTGCAATTACAGCAATTACAGCAGCTTCAACAATATTATTCGCAGTCTCAGTTTCAGCCCTCGTTTGTGTACCCGGTGGTGCAGTCACCCGTGTCGCAACCGCAGTCTCCAGGCGCGTTACATCGGCGATACGCGACGGAGGAGCCCAAGTCGATGCATCGGTCCTCGAGTCTCCTAGCCGCGGATGTCGCCAAGTCGTCCCCGCGTATTCGGAAGGACTCGGCACCACCCGTTCTCAGCCCGTGGGCACGGACACACAGGAAGAGCGGCCGCGCACCGTCGTCGTCGTCTACATCATCATCTGCTGTTGCCGTCTCGTAGAGGGACTATCGTACTTTCATATCCTAATCCTCATTTTTTCCCCTTTCCCTTTTACCTTTTTCTGTCTATTTTTTTTACGCGTTTCACGACTCCAATCACCTGGTTTCTTTCCTCAATTTTTTTCTTGTGCATGAACTTTTCTCTCCTTGATTTGGAACAATTTATTCCTAAACGAACGGTCTCTGTTCTGCTCTACCTGCCTCTTCATCCCTCCCATCGCATCTGTAACACTTTATGCATCATCCCCACCCTTTTCTGCTTCCCCTCTCTTGACGCTGCTTCTTCTTGGCTCGGAGCCCGGTCTTCACCCCACCGTCTACCGTCGATCCTCCTTCCATCTTCTGTCCCCCATCTTCCATCTTTTATACACACCCCAGACCATGGGCCTGTGGCGGAGGTTCCCCGTTCGCTTCATTCCACTCATCCCATTCACCCATTCACCCATTCATCCATTCACACTTCACCACTAGTACAGTATCTATTTTTTTTCTCCCTATTTTACTGCCTCTTTCTGCTGCCAAATGGCAAATGCGCAACTGCATCTTACTGCACCCCCCTTTTCCCCGCCCGTTGCGATGCCCGGGGATGCTCGCCTCCGATCTGTGCGTTTATGACGCTGAATCCCCAATGGTTTTCGTCATCCTATCATCGCCAAGCCTCCAACTTTCAACTCCAGCCCGGTTTCTACCCTCGTTGCCCCGGCGTCTGTCAACCCTGATGCGCTCAAGCCTCGCGTTCGAATCCTGGGCGTTCAATCTTTCGACAATTCAAACGCCTCGCCACTCGTCGTGGCGCTCCGAGTTTCTGAGCTTCCGAGTTTCCAAATCCCCGGGCGCCTTTGCTATATCAATTCCCTCAATTCCCTCAATCCCCCCACTTTCACCCACTGCCGCCCACCACCCCAAATCCCAAATCCCAAACGTCGTCTTATAACTATTCCTTATTGGTTACTAGTTCTGTTGATACGATCTGTTTACGCCTGAAATGACATTTTTCTCTCTCCCTTTTCTCTTTCCGTTTCTTCATCTTTTTCTTTCCCTGCGCGTTCCGAATTCCCCAAGTCCCTCCCCTCCCCTCCCCGATAAGTATTGCCTCAGATCTCTTTGTACAGCCATGGATACAGATAGCATTCGTAGCGAGCCCGGTTCACAATCGGCGGTACCCTTTATTGATTTGCGTACGTTTTATATCCCGTTTCAAGTTTTTATCATTGTCAAAAACGATTAGCTCGGCTCTCGGTATCTTTTTCTCGTTTGGGAATGCGTATATGGTCACTCCGGAGGTTTTTTTTCTCTAATGGAATTCCAAAGAGTGAAGGTCGCTGACTGTGAGGGGATTCGCAATGAATGGGACTGAAATTGGGATTTGGGATTAATATTGAGCTTAAGCCTGCGGCGCGTGTAGCTTTTGTCCCCTCGCGTGGCTCATATAGTGATTGCATAACTTGGAGTATGATTTGGTTGACGCCGTGGGTCGTGCACGATAAGGAGCGTTATTGGCAGTGATACTGAGCTGATCGCACACCTCGGTCTTGGCTACACCGAATCACCGATGTCTCTGCGTGGTGGTACTGGTGAAAGCTGGATCGGCGATATTGGGACTCTTGAACGAGACATAATGACGATTAATTGCTGGCACGTTCATGCTAAATACGGCAGTTTTCTATCATAAATTTATGCACACCTGTGCCGCTTGATACGAGTCCCAGCTACATAAATCTGCTTCAGGTATCCGATATTCACCGGACTACACGGCGTGCATACTGTCAGGCTAGCGAAATCGTGTGCTCTATGCGAGGCATAGTAGTGTCAAAAGGTGCAATCTGATGGCCGACACCACACACGAGTGAATGATACTACCCGGGGTTCGCGCGGAGTACTGTGTGGTCTGGAGTGAGAGCGGCAACGGCTACTTGTGCCTTTTTCGTTCCCAGCCTTCAAAGTCTTGGATACGATCTTGACATTTGAGATATCACACTCGCGGATGGTGAGCTGGTGACGTTGAGTGGCTTGGGCTGGGGTTTGCATCCGTAATGAAACGCGTCGCGTCGCGTTCGCAAGCCTTCGCCTTCTCCTTTTATCACCACCACCGCCGCCGCCGTCGAGGACGCCTCGCCGTCGCTGTCGGGTGCCGCATATATCCACCTCGGGCCGATCCCTTCGATTCATCTCCAGCTCCCCTCTAAAATATTATGTCCGAAGGAGATCTGCCAAGTGGCGGCGACGCTCAGCTCTGCAACCTCGGAGAGTCTTCTACGTCTCTGCCATCGAGCGGTGCTTTTATCGTCGCGAAACCCGAACCCGTAAAATGGACCTTTGCCAAAGCTCCGCCCTTTCCGCAGAAGAATCTCGTCAAAACTCAAGCCAGCGACGCGCGAAAAGGATTTTCGATGAAAACGGCTCTCGGCGGCCTCCGCGCCGCCGTTTCTAGCTCACCTCGGGATAATCTGGCTGGCCTCCATTTCCCTCAGAAGCCGCTTCCGAGCCTCAACCTTCACTCAACCAACGGATCGACGTCCTCGAATGCCGAGTCTTCGACTTCGATCCTGCCCGTTCAAGGTTCGATGGAGAAGCTATACCACGGTCGTAATTCAACCGCGCAGCAGAGCGGGAAAATGCTATATCCTTTTAAACAGAAGCACACTCCTGTATCGCCTCCGAGCCCGGACTCTACTCTGTCTGAAGACGGCGATGAGACGCGTCCCACGCAGCTTTCCCCTCCGCGTGCTGCCAAGGCCGATCTTTTCTCAGTTCCTTCTTCAGAGTCACCGACATCGCATGATAAGGAGTTGTTTGCGTCTCCTCCATCACCTCGCCATGCAAACAACATGCTCCCCACACCACAATCACGGCCGTCAAAGTCTCTGCAGGATCGTCTCCGCGATCGGCGTCAGCCTGATGGACATTCGCCTTCGCCCCAAATCACCCCGTTTTCTCAAGAACCAATCTCCAAACAGTCCGCTACATTTCCCAGATCTTCCTCGGTAGTCAAAAGCACTCTTCAGCCCGCATACATACCCTTGGAGAAGCCTTCGTCAAATATTGCGCTCGGCGGGACTCATGAAGACATGTCTGTGGATCTAGCCGACGGGGCCTTGAGATCCACCGCGAGATCATCTATGGGGATCGGTGCCCGAGCGAGTTCTGAAACGACCGAAACCGCGAGTAGGGCGGGATCCGTTGGAAGCGAACAGCGGACGGGGGAAGTCTTGTATGCGCAATTCATGCGTTCCCAGGACAGCTGGAAACACGTCGGCGAGGCGATGGTGTGTGCGACGTTCATATATCGCCTCTGTATGCCTTAACACTGCGTTTCCTTTGGCATATAGAAAGAAGAGATCAACGTATTACAGTCTCAAGTACAAGATTTGACCAGGCGCAATACGGATTTATCTACGCAACTGAAGACCTCGAAGGAAAGGGCGGTTACCAACCTTAAGAAGGCCCAGGCTAGGTCAGCATTCACGTTTTCCCCGAGTCGTAAATAGGCTTATCCGTGCCATAGCCTAGAGGATATGAAACGTCAATTCGACTCACTCAAACAGAAACCAAAGAGTGATGTTACCGTCGAGTTTGCCGTCGATATCGCAGAGACGAGGAAGATGGCACAGGAAGCCTGCAAGAGTAAGCGATAGCGCGTTTACCGGGTTTTGCTGGATTCAACTCGTGCCTTTCTTAATCTAGAAATCGAGCCTCTATTGAACGGCGAGCTCTTTCTAACTCAACGACAGTCACTCAAAACGATTCAAGAGGAGGCGAGATTGGCGCAGGTGGAATGCGCGAATAGTAAGTCGATGTATGCTTAGCTGCTGATCACTAATGGACTCCTCTTCTCTCTAGGGCAAGAAATCATCGATCTTCTGCGGGAACAGCTAAACACATTCATGGGCGATCTCGTCGAGCAAAAGGACCGAGCCAACACGTTGGAGATAGCCCACGAGCGAGACACCGAGGCGCTCCGTACTCAAGCGCAAGAGGTTATTTGTTTGCGTATGTTCCCTTACTCTCGATAGCATCGCCCAACCTTGATTCTGATCGGCTCGCGGGGATTCAAGAAAAACACGTAAACGAGCTCACGCACGCGAACCAAGAAGAGAGTGAAAAGCTAGCGATCTATATCAAGGAGCTAGAGGCCAAGCTCGGTCAATCGACTACCTCGTTCGTGCTTCCTACATATCCCTTGCGTTTGCTCTTCACTGAGATCTTCTTCGCACCAACCTAAGCATCAATGATCTAGCGGCTCAAGTCGCACTTCGTGAGCGTACAAACGATGAGCAAAGCCAGACGTGAGTGCATTCCTATTTGGCTTGCTTCTTTACTTTCTTTGCGCAGGCCCAAATTCTGAACCACCGCATTAACTGAGCAGGATCAAACATTTGGAAGGCTATGTCCAAGAGGCCCGTCAGCAGCTTGAAACCCTCCATCTATCCCAAGCCACTTTGGCCGCCAAACTGGAGCTAGTGCCTGCGCTACAGCTTGAGCTCAGTAGCTTACGAGAATCGGAGCGCGAAAAATCCGAAAAGCTCGCCGTCCAGGAGACCCGATACAAGAACCTTCAGGATGCTTACACTGTGCTTGAAGCCATACGAAAGTCTTTGCAGGTGCAATGCGATCGCGAGGCGGATGCGGCACGCGAACACGCTTCAAGTCTTCAGCGCCAAATTGATGCGGAAAAGGAGGCAAGACAAAAAGCGACTACTGTGGAACAGAGTTTGGTTGCTGTACAGAAGGAGCTCGGCGAGGCTCGGAGGGCACGTCTTACGGCAGAGGAAAAGTAAGTATTGTCCCGTTCTCTGTGATTACCGACTCACGGCTATCGCTTGCGCCAGGTACGAAGGAGCGCGCGATTCCTATGAGGTGAGCTGAGTAGCCTTCCACGTGGCCAAACCAGCCGTATTTAAGATGCTGCTATTATCTAGAAACTTCAGCAGCGTGTCATGGAGGACGCTAAGACCGCGGGTGATGGCCTTTTGGTGAGACATTTAAATATGAGCGATTTCGGGGGTGGTGGTGCTGAGATCGACATATTATTGTATCACAGAACCGCCTCGTCGAGTCACAAAAACTCGCGACTATGACCCAAGCCCAAATTACCAGTCTCGAAAACAAATTTGCCAAAGCGATGGCACGTCGTTCAAATACGCTTGCGTGGTCGAACTTTCATACTAAGCGGTTCGGTTTCTTTAGGATGGAAAGGCACAGGCAGACTCGGCTTTGCAGACTCTGGTCGAGTCTCACCGCGCGGAAATGACATCTTTGCGGGCGAATTTGCACAAGACTGAGACTGAACGCGATGGTCTGCTCCGTTCATCCGCCGAAATTTCCGCCCAGATAGCCAAGCTGGAGGAGCAAGTTCGCAAAAGTGAAGAAGCTGCTACCCGGCTGGACCGTACTTCTAAAAAACAGGTTGCTGCACTCTCGGAGGAGCGCGATCGAGTTGTTCAAGAGCTAGATCAAGCGCGCACAAGGCATCAAGAAGAGCTTGCAGACTCTGGGCTACATTTGCAGAAGGCACAGGAGAAAATAGAGGAACTTGAAAACCGCGCTGCTACGCTGGCCGACCGACACAAAGAACAGCGAGATTTGGTACGCCGTGAGCTGCCATCCTTATCCGTTCGACTTACCGTTCCTGCAGTCACCACAAGAATGGAGTCTCATCCGGGCGATAATGGCCAACTGCCGGACATCTGTTGAACAGAAGCTCGTCGAAAAAACTAACGAAATCCGCCGAGTTTGTCCAGTTTTTTTTGTGCTGCTGCGATCTTGCTCAAGCCTCTCCCCCAGCGCGACATTACGATCAATGGCCTTCACGCTCGCATCAAATCCCTGGAGAGCGCGCTCGCGAAACAACTTGATACAGAGGTCTCGTCCGCCGCTCACGGGATGCGGATTGCTCTAACTTTTATCTAGGCCAAAGTGAAGGCAAATGCCGGCATCCCTAGCCACTCTATCATTAACCCAAAAGGCTGGATGTCTTCCTCACCTCTTGAAAAACAAACACAAGCACCTCCTCCGACGTCTATGTCTAAGGAAATACTAACTGTGCGTGCACGACTTGACTAGGCCGCGCGCGTTTAGTCCACTGATCCAAACTTTAGGTTCCCTCGTCCCCATTGAGTGCTCCCCCCCACACCCCTCCCCGCGCGGGATCACCCCCACCAGTTTCACGCAAGTCCTTTGGCCTCTTAAACCGAGAACCCTCCAGCGAAATTAGCGAGATCATCGACAACTTTTTCGACAAACCGACACCGCCCGCTGCTACTAAAGATGCAGATGCAAATAAGTCCGAGGCGTCCGCACCGGAGCCGGCACGAGCGCTGAAAAGAGCTGTGAGCAATTGCCTCGAGCTCGGATGACGTTACTAATGACATATGGGATAGCGCATTACCACTCGCGCCTCTGCCAGTGCCACTGTCGCGGCCGCTGAACCAGCCCCTTCCAAGCAGCCAGATGCTTCGCCATCCAAGGTTCGTTATCACTACGTTGCCCGCCTGCAAGAGAGACCACCACATTTTCACAGAGCACCAAGACGAAACGGAAGGCTCGACGATGATTGAGGATCATTACACTTAATACGCTGTTACTCGCAAGAAACTGTAGTTGTATTCAAGGTGTCCACGTATTACTACAGATGCGTGAAATGATACGTCATGAAGGCTATCTCTGTCTGCCGTACCTTATCTGGGCCTTCGCTCCGGATACCTGTTGTGTGTGAGTCAGCTTCGATGAGACGGCCTTTGAAAGATGTGCGTACTTTGCGTAGACTCTCTCCCTCAAATCTGGTTCCTCGATCTTATCCTGCCCGAGCTGATTGCCAAGAGTAAGCCAACTAAGCATCGAGTGGATCAGCAAGCGGAACCTCTGGAGTCAAACGAAATTGCTCACCCCGGTCGAGCATTATGTTTCCGGCCAAAGATTTCTAGAGCCAGCAAGCCAGCTGGCTTAGTAACTGGCATAGTTTGTGAGCGAGTAATTTTAATAGGGAACGCACCGACTTTCCTCCCACCGGGGCACATCCGCTCGATCAGCCCATACACCTCTTCCGGCTTCCTGCTCGTCTCTCGCACTTCACTCACGATAACATCTGTGTCCAACCCCCGGTTTACCCAACTTGGCCAGACGAGATTGCCCTCCTCGTCCGTCACAGTTTTGATGGCAACGAGCATATGCTCCTTTGTGTGACTATGGGGGAACGGGTAAGGGATCAGAACACAAAGCAGGAGTAGGGTTATTACTTGAGCCAGTGGCCGGTTCGGCCTGTACGGATCACGCGTTGGAGCTATTGCGATAGATACCCTATGGCACAGTGCATGCGTGGAATATCATATGAGATACACACCTGGTTGGTCTTGACCCAAACGACTTCGTCAACGCGAGTGTACCTGAAACGAGAGATATTATCAGATCGCCATTTCGCTGAAGCTGCTGGTCAAAGAGCGGACCCCCAGACTCGCAAGCACTCCCGCCCGACCTCCATCGCCCTCCCGGTGACCCACAGGAACAGCAGCCCTTCATCTTGTAGCTGAGGGATGGGCATTGCGCGCATCTCGTCGTCGGTCATCGTCCCATAGGGCAGCTGGCGCGGATCGTCAGTCTCTGAACCAAGGAGGCGGGCGAGCAGGATAGACGTACGCTCATATGAATGTCCCATGGGGGATCAGCCATAATAACGTGAAACTTTCCCAATACCGAACAGTCAAATCGACGGAGGTCGCAGTTGATCCACTGAGCATCCGTCTATCCGAGCCAGCCCAGAGAATGAGGTCCCGTCTGAACAGGCATAGCTATTGAACCCACCGTCGGCTTGCGGTTCTTGCCTTCAGGACCAAGGCCGATGCCAAGTTTTACTCTCGGGCGTGGATCTGCCCTCAATTCATGTTGCGGTCGCCGATTATTATCCCTCCTCTTGTTTTCATCGTCGTAGTCTACCTCGAAATGGAGGTATCTGCAGGGCGCTTTTTCCTTCCCTCTGCCACCGGCCCCCAGACCCGAGGGTAAAGCTGCTGTGTTCGGAGCTCGGGGGGCGGAGCTGAAGTGGCCGATGGAGGGCGACATTGCGTATGTCGGCTCAGAGTAGCATGTGTTGAGATATGAACAATGTCCCAGCGATGGGTCGGTGTGCGGGCGCTTTATAGCTCGGAAGTGAACCTTTTTTTGGATTGACCTGGTTGGAAGGCATCGGTAGAGCTATGATAGGGAAGTGCGTACTTTTTCGCAGAACGTGGGTTGTTCGCCAGGAGTTTCCGCGGGGCGATGCTTCTTGCATTCCTCCTTCGTCGTATGAGGACATATTGGCTCAAAGTATCCATCGGTTGAATGAAACTAGATTCAAATTGAGCAGCGGTCCGATGATCACAGAGCAGGTGAACAAACCTCCTCAGCCAAGAGCTTTCCTCTGGCCGTCCCTTGCTGGAGTAATGCATAAACTTCTTGCAGATCCTCACGCAAAGAAGTAAAAGCTGGGGGCCTGAATCTCCTTTGCATGGACACTGAATGGGGACTCTATTTCGTGAGTAAATAGAACAGCATGTCGATGATGACTACGTACGCTTCCGGCTCTCCATGTCTTTATCGTCCTCATCATGCTTCCTCTTCTTGCCCTTCGGGTCACCTTCAGGAAAGATGTGCACTTCTTCCACGAGTAGACTGCCTTCCTTTTCATCTTTAGATACAATAAGGGTCCCGTATTCCCAAGAAGTCGCCCAATCTCTTAGCATGGCCTCAAATACTTCATTATCGGTGAGACGAAGACGGGCAGACGCATTATCAGACGGTGCGTCAGTGTGAGCTAGGATAAGTCGGAGAAGATGGTCGGCCTTGACAGGAAGATGCACGCGTTCATGGTGCAAAGCAAAGAGATTGCGCAGACGGGAAGATGTTGCGACTCGCTGCATACTAGTAGTGGAAGTAAGTGGCTTACTTGTGGGTGGTGGAGGTTCCTATTGGCTCACCGCCACAGGCGTAAAGGCGATGGCCGCTTACGTAAGCATTAGAAGTCATTGGCTATGTAGTGATTCAACGCTGTTGCAACGACCGAGCTTGCCGATTCGGATTCTCACCTACAGTCGGACCATCTAAATTTGATCTCGGAACATACCGCTGCAAGCGCACACCTGCGCCTTTTCTATGGCTTGCCTACCTAGGTTCCGCACAAAACGGCGGATTCAAACATATATTCATTTCTCCTTTCGATCAACATACTGCACCCCTTTATACGTACCCCTTCTCGCGACGAAGACCATTGGACCTGCTTCATCTCATGGAATGTGCGAGCTGCCTTTTATAGTGCACGCTACTTGAACCTCGTGTCGTCGTCCCTTGGGGGCACTTTCTGCACGTTCTGGTTGGTGCTCAGGTAGTTTTTCCGAGAAACCCTTTATATCAAGCTATGAAACACAGGGGAAGGTCAGGGACCTCAAAGAGGAATTTCAAGCCGGTCATGTCAAGCTTATTCCTCTGACGAAGTATCCTTTAGAAATTTCTGCTCATTTCACTGGAGCACCTACGTCGGGCTATTCTTGCGACACTCTGCAAGCACTATGAACATAGAACTCTGATCCGGGAGCAACATAAACCGCTTTTCCTCATCAATAGAATCCAGAGCCGCCCCCCAGGTGGGCACCTTTTGTATTTGGCCATATTGTTTCCGGAGGCCCAGGCAATAAGGCCTACCATGACTATGGTGTGACATAATGACTCCCGAGCTATCTCCGAGTGGCATAACCACCATGGCATTCAACACCACCTGAAGCGGAACGCCAAGCCTCCGAAACTACTCCGCCCAACCCAACTCATGCTGTCGTTTGTCCCTGTGACTGCGAGCGGATGGCCTAGCTGGGTGCCGCGTCTCTAAACGAGGCACAGGAAAAATATGCACATTCATTCTGACACATGACCGGGTGCCTACTGCCGACAGCTCGCTCTTCGGTCTCGGTGTTCGGGTAATTGAGACGGAAGAGGGGCATAATTTACGGGCATCATGACCTGCATTAGTGGATCAAGGTGCTACTAATGATTATGCGAATATCGACTAGGACTTGCGTGCATGTGTTGGAGATCAGTGTAATTCCGAGACTTGCGTGAGCGAGAGTCTTGGTTCTGGCTGTAGATGAGAGAAACGACTGCTACACACACGGTGATATATATCAACTCCGCCTCCTCCAGCATCGCTCACCCAGGCGGCTCTGATATCGGCGATTGGTGCTCTGTTCTCTCGTGTGCTCTGGCGCCCAATGGCAGATATTTTCAAAAGGAGGGGATACCGCCAGCATCACTTCTGGCCCATATTACGTGCCATACACCTACAAGAGGGATGGGCTCAATTACGGCGACAATATTCGCACCTGCGTCGTTATCTACTGAGCCCGAGGCGAGTCATTCATTGGATCTCCTTTCTCCGATTTGTCATTTTCTTGAATCCTGGCATCCTGACCCCCCGCCTTCACGAATGGCAAATCAAACAAAGGTCGTAAAATCTATAAAAGCGGGCGCATTTTTCGATGTAGTACACCATCAAACTACACTCCCAGCTCCTCCCCTGCCATCATCCAATCCTCCCAATCATGTTCTTCCAAAAATTCCTCGCTATCACTTTGCTCGCCTTCGTCGGCTTCGCCGCCGCTCAGATCGTCGGAAACGCTACCTGTAAGCAGACATTCTCGTTGTCTCAACTACGCAACCCCAACAGGAGCTGATGTTGCTTGTGTAGTGAGCGAAGAGACCCCCGGGTCTGAGACCTTCTGCTCGTCCACCTGCGTCATCTCTGGGAAATACCTCGGCGTGTCCCAAGATTTCTTCAATGACTACGGCTGCGGCACTCTCGTTCGCCTCAACTGTAAGTCGCCTACTCCTCTTATTCGAGAGTCCTCCAAGCATTACTCAGCTCTATCAATGTAAAACAGACCCCGCCACTTCCAACACCCCCCAGACTCTCGTCGCGCCCATTTGCTTCGTCTGTGCTGGCTGCACCGGCGAGCCGAACATCGCCGGCCAGACTTACAACTGGATCGGCTCCACCGTCGTCATGGGCAACTTTGAGCCTGTCAACCCGCAACCTATCCTTGTCTCCTGGGATATTTAAGCGGTCGAGGGATAGGCGAAAAATAGTATAGTGGAGTCGGCCATAAGGTCAATCGTGACATGTAGTTCACATTATATGAAAATCCAAGTGCACCGGGTTAGGTGTCTGCAAACTCCAGTCGGCGCGAAACCAATATGCGCTTGGACGCAACAAAATTATTTCAGCGTCGGAACTAAGACCGAGTTGCTTACACCTTACAATATGGGAGGGCAATTCAACTGTTAGGGCTGCACGAGCGCGGATGGGGGTCTGTGTTTATACCCATACGAAGATTTGGCCACAAAGCCTCACCGACAATCGACTCGAAGAACTTGATCAATTTAAACATTGTTATTTAAGCATTCAGTTGAGGTCACTACATGCCGGAGCTCTCTGTCAGCCGCAGACCCTTGAGTCTCGGGGTTCGGTAATACCCCTAGACAGACGATAGGAATCAAGGGCGACGCTTGAACTCCCACAGCTGGTACTTGCTGCCATCGGCCGAGTCGTACGTGACCTACAATTCCCACCTCGGTGAGACTATGTAGAGATCAAGCGGAAAGATGACTTACCACACCCCCGACAGGTCCTTGGGCAGTGAAATAATTGCCGCTGTCGCCTGGCCCGCTAATGCTACATGCAAAGCCATGAGTCGTGTACAATAATGGTTGGCCTAGTACCACTGGCGCGTACCGATAGACTTCGCCTTCGACGTGTGTAATCGCAACCTCTGTATTGGGCGGTCCCAGGAATGGATATTTATTCTAGCGTACAAGAAGTGCAAGTTGAGTAAATGATCAACACATCATTTCCAAATTGCGGCGCTGAAAAAACATACCGAGGGATGTGCAGTAATCCTCCTCTGGATCTGCCTGGATGTTGAAGATTGGCCGCCTCCCTCCGTTTCGTGCATGAATGCCTATGGGGTGCTCGCATCACAAAGAATTCGAAATGCTTCTTACGGAGATAATACACATACAGTCCAGTTATACCAAGAAATGGCACTGCTCACACCAGCATAGCCGCTGGCATCGCTCGCTATGAGATAGCATGTGCTACCTAGGTTGCGGATGTCATAAGCAGCACCGTTGACGAGAGACGTATTGAATTTTAAATGGAGGGTAAGGATGAGAAAGATATTATGTGCTAGGTTGGTTCGCCACGGCTAGAGGGAGGCCGTTATATATCCAGGCAGCTTGGCGCTCTATTGCCGCCTCCGCGGGGATGACTATCTGTTGGCAGCGAGAAGAGAGCATACTCCCACAGAAGTCCATAGAGATTTGATTATTGTGAAGGCTGTCAAGTACACTCTATGACCATCCCGTAGCGCGGGCCTACTCCTTTTGGTTGCATATAACTCATCGTTTGAATCGACCAAGAAACCATTGTGCGAAATGACGTGATAATGTGCGGAGAGGCGTCTCCGTTCTGTGGATTCCGTGTGTAGTTGAATAGGAACTTAACAAAGAAGGGGGGTGAACTACGCAATCCTTTAGGTCTTCGATATTGTCGCCGACATCAACACGGAACATCTCATAGGACAACGGCTCGTAGGGTATTGTGCTGATATCAAGGAGCCCCACATAAATCAAGCCAGCTTCGGAGTGGCGAAATTCTTGCGCAAGAAGAGCGTGGTTACGAATTGCGTCATGTTCTTACAAACATAGGTACTAGATGTACAGAGCAAGTGGGCCGATTGCGCAAACCGTACAACTTCAATGCCCTTATCCGCGCTCGTTGCGACTGCATGGATGTTTGCACCTCCAGTACTCTGCACTTGGTTTGTCCGGCCTCCCAAGTCAGAGAATAACGAGCTTGATAGCCAGAGACTTCGTGCTCCTTAATGTCCCCAGTGGGTAAGTCATAGCAGTTGGCCTGTGATACGCATAATTCCTGGAGATCCACCAATCGAGGAGATTTAAAGATGCTCCACTGTTTTAAAAGCCATTTCAGAAGGATGTACACAGTGGGGGTTGCGACTTCAGCCATAGCGCTCAGGTCATAAGCAGTTTGAGTCGTCTAAATCCTGGATGCCGGGCTATGAACTAGACAGCCAACAACTTGAGGTGAACGGGTCGCAAGCTACGTTTTCAAGGTAGGTCGCGGGAAGTGAGGCCCGACAGGCCTGACTGTCGCCAAGGCTAGTCCCAGGACGCGTTGCCGAGGACTCGTCGTCGAGGACAAGAGTTTGGTTGAAGAAAAAAGCAAGAGCAAAGAAATGCAGAAGAATTACATAATCTAGTTCGTAAAGAAAAATGTTACCGATCGACGAGATTGCACGTGACGCACCGGGCGCAAAGCCGCTCGAACTCACCATCCGCCAAAACCCGCGCTCAATCGACAGCGTTCGGCACCCCTCAAGACACCCCCTCAGCGTGAGCATCGTAATCTATGTCTGTTGCCCTTCGAGTGCGAGCCTACGGTTGCTGGGAGGTATTGGTTAGTCGGAATTGGTGCTGGGAGCTGACTTGGAGGATGGATGGATGTCGCAGCAAGTGGATGTAGTGGGAATGCACTCAATGCGTTATGGCGATCGCAGCGTCCAGCACCATGGCTCGGACTCGAAACTAGCGCCATTCTACGACACATCTCCCCCGATATTCATAATTTTGGGCACTCTGCCTTGCGCTCCGGAATTCGCTCGCTGACCCCGCAATTATGGTCATTCGTATATAGATCCCCCTCCTCATGGCCCGTACGTCTCCCAAGGTCCGCTCCCTCCCCCGCCGCGGCTTCCAGAACGGCCGCAAAGCACCGACCGCCGAGCCTGCCCCCAAGGAGGTGAAGGTCGGCGGCGAGAAGAACGGGTCGACGCGTCTCGTCCCCGTTAACAAGGCCCCACGGTACTACCCCGCCGAGGATGTCGTTCCCCCGAAAAAGCACCGCAAAGTTACCGCCCCCGCCACTCTCCGTCCCTCCATCACCCCTGGCACCGTACTCATTCTCCTCGCGGGTCGGTTCAGGGGCAAGCGCGTCGTGTTCCTCAAGCAGCTCGCTAGCGGGCTGTTGCTTGTCACTGGCCCTTACAAGGTCAATGGCGTCCCACTCCGGAGGGTCAACCAGGCCTACGTGATCGCCACATCGACTAAAATTGATATTGCGGACGTCAAGGTGCGCATCCTTCCTTTCATAGAAATAATTGAAGACTCACAAACCATGGCCATCCAGCTTGACGACAAAATCAATGATGCCTATTTTGCGAAGGAAAAGACTCACGGATCCAAGTCAGCCGAGTCAGAATTCTTCGAGGACGGGAAGCCCAAGGAGAAGGCCGCCTACCCAGAGGCCAAGGCGGAGGAGCAAAAGGCACTCGACAAGGTGCTGATCGCACAGATCAAGAAGACGGATAACCTTGCCAAATACCTCAAGGCGAGCTGGGGCTTGTCCAAGGGGCAATTCCCCCATGCCCTCGTCTTCTAGGGAAATTTCTCTTTCCCTTTCCTGTTCGACGACTTGTTGTATTGTCCTGCCCCTCTTTCTTTCTCAAGGGAGAGGGCTGCGTATGCTTCCTATTCTTACACGCCACTCCATCCGCTGCTCTCCCCTATGACCCATGCATTCGTTATCTCTGCTTATGGCTTCTATGTACACTCGAGATTACCACAAGCCGAATACGTGATCATCGACGTCAAAAGCATTCTTCTGGCCCGCTGTGTTGAACATATTCTTAATTGCATAGTTTTATACTACGTGCTCATTCTGCAAGCTCTGCTCGGAGACCCGTTGCTCATGCACCCACAATCAAGTACTCGCCAGATCTCTTCAGCGATCGGGGTAACCAGAGTGCAATCATTCCGCGGAAGCATTACATAATAAGCCCCCCGCCTCCACCTCCTGCAAGTATAAAGGCGTCATGTGAGGCCGCCCCTTTCTTCCTCCTCCCACCACCATCCTCTCAGTGCATCGCATACATCCATCTACACCGCCCATCCACAGCGTATGTTGCCGCTGCTCTCTGCTCGTTGTGCGTGCCGTCCTCACTCACTTTTATTTTTTTGCCACCAGCATGCAAATCTTCGTTAAGACCCTCACCGGAAAGACCATCACCCTCGAGGTCGAGTCCTCCGACACGATCGATAACGTGAAGGCCAAAATCCAGGACAAGGAGGGCATCCCTCCCGACCAGCAGCGCCTGATTTTCGCCGGAAAGCAGCTCGAGGACGGTCGTACCCTCTCCGACTACAACATCCAGAAGGAGTCTACCCTCCACCTTGGTGAGTGGCAAATTGCGAGTCACACGCATATACTCTAGCCTAATCGCTGCTCTGTCCTCTAGTCCTCCGTCTTCGTGGTGGTATGCAGATCTTCGTCAAGACCCTCACGGGTAAGACGATCACCCTCGAGGTTGAGTCGTCCGACACGATCGACAATGTCAAGGCCAAGATCCAGGACAAGGAGGGCATCCCCCCTGATCAGCAGCGACTCATCTTCGCCGGAAAGCAGCTCGAGGATGGCCGCACCCTTTCCGACTACAACATTCAGAAGGAGTCTACTCTCCACCTCGGTGCGCTTCACTTCTGCCATATCCCACTGTACGGATTACTGACTCCCCCGTCAACTCGTACAGTGCTCCGTCTCCGCGGAGGCATGCAGATCTTCGTCAAGACGTTGACGGGAAAGACCATTACCCTTGAAGTCGAATCGTCCGACACCATTGATAACGTCAAAGCGAAGATTCAAGACAAGGAGGGGATCCCTCCTGATCAGCAGCGCCTCATCTTTGCCGGAAAGCAGCTTGAAGATGGTCGTACCCTCTCTGACTACAACATTCAGAAGGAGTCCACGCTTCATCTTGGTGCGCTTTGCCATTGTTCTTTCTCCATCTCTCGGGTTGAATTACTAACCCTCGTCGCGTCACAGTGCTCCGTCTTCGTGGTGGCATGCAGATCTTCGTCAAGACCCTCACGGGTAAGACGATTACGCTGGAGGTTGAATCTTCGGACACGATCGACAACGTGAAGGCCAAGATCCAAGATAAGGAGGGTATCCCGCCCGACCAACAGCGTCTCATCTTCGCCGGAAAGCAGCTCGAGGACGGCCGCACCCTTTCTGACTACAACATTCAGAAGGAGAGCACCCTTCACCTGGGTACGTTGATTTGTTCTTGACCCATCCTCGCGCGTTGCTGATTGATATTTTCTTAGTCCTTCGTCTCCGTGGTGGTTGTTAAACTTTTCCTTGTGTTGGACGTCCATTGTCTCCTCCCACTCTCGTTGTATCGATCCTTCGTCATGTAGAATCCCCGCATTAAATACATCGTTCATCGTTCATTTTTCTTCGTGGGATTCCTCAACCAGCGTATCCATACATCAAGACTGGGGTGTTGTTTTTATTGACAGGCGTGGATTTCCAACTCCCCTCGCATAATTTCCTACATGTTCCGTAGGCGTTGGAAGGTGAATGGACTCTAAGGGTCCGTTCGGCAGGGGACTATATATATGACAATCTATCGTCAACCACCTTCTATAGTCGCTATCATGGCGCTCGATGCCGCCTTGCGGTTGATGCGGAAACTTTCTGAGCAGCTCGATGCTCACTAAAATATAATCATATGTCGATGTGATGCCAGCGATCAAGTATCTGCCTTGATAATCCTTGGTAAGTAATCTGCTTGCCTCACACTACTAACCTTCTTCTGGCAAGCGATACTCCCACCAAAGGGGTGCATCTCGACGAAGGCGAAGCGACCGTGCGCGCACAAGCTTGCATGCCCGACGCTATCGACACCTACACCACGGCACGCCTATTGATGCTGTGACTCAGGAGCCGTCACAACCGCACCAACACTCGTGTACCGCCTCCCTTCTGAAGTCCTCGCCTCTGTGTTTGAGCTTGTGGTGGACTACGATGCATGCGAGCCTATGAGTGCCCGAGCACCTTTCCAGCTCGCAGGCGTATCGAGGTGGTGGCGAGAGGTTGCGCTGACCGTGTGCGCGCTGTGGGCTAAAATCAATAGAGAGGTCGGATCATCTGCTGATCTAGTCGATATTTTTTTCGTTCGCTCCAGGTTGGCCATGCTGGATGTTGAGCTGGCGATGGAGGAGGATTTGAGGGAGTTCGGGATGTATCACTGGCACTTTCCACAGCGAGAGCAGCAGGAGCAATGCGTCCTTCGAGTTCTCAAAGCACTCCTGCAGCACAATTCCCGATTGAGATCACTTTTCCTCGAAAACGTCAGCGTAGCCCACGATGAACTTCTTTTCCCTGCTCCTCAACTAGAGGTGTTTCGTTGCGTCGGGCCCGACAGATTTCCTCCCAGCCGCGTGCCCAGCGTTCCAATCAACATATTTGCCGGACATTCTCCGCGTCTCCGCGCTTTACGACTAAACATGTTCCACATCGCGTTGGAATCCTCTATATACGTCGGGTTGACAACCCTGCACCTAGAAGCCATACACTATACCACCTCGATACGCGATTTGATCCGTGTTATCAAAGCGTGCCCACTCCTAGAAGAGCTAAAGTTATCGCGCGTTAGCTTTGCTCTCGTCAATTTTCCCACCGTGTCGCGCAGGAGTAGGAGCTCGCCTCCCGTACATACCGAGCCAATCACATTGGCAATGTTGCGGCGCACGGAAATTTATCGCCTGGACCCCGAAGTGACAAACAAGTTCTTCACGTCTGTGGTGGTGCCGCCGTCGTCGCTACTGGTTCTGTCTTTGTGCTGGAACGACGACTTCAACAACGTCATCTGAAGAGCGCAAAATAACCTAACAAACATCGCCCGTATCCGCAGCTTGGGCCTACGATGCACCCAGTCCCCAGAGGAATCCGGCTGTGAATTCCTGGGAGAAACCGCCAGCAAAGGCGGGTTGACGCTGCTTCGTGTTCCCGTCGACCCGCGCAGGTCCTTGATCACCGGGGGAACAAGCTCGAACAATATCCTATTCCAATCAATTGCACAATTCTTTATCCACCAAATCGATTACCGGCATGCCCACGGGCCAGTTCCTGACCGTTCGTCAATGCGTCGCGATACTCTCCAACTTGCCCGGCTTGACGAAATTTTCCCTGGAAGCGTGCATATCAGCTGGGTCGTTTTTGAAAGCACTCGTCGTCGCACCTACGTCGCACCTCTGTCCCCGGCTCGCCAAGCTGAGCCTTTCTCACATGGCGGGGCTCGATGCCGCCCTCATCGAGACCATAAAATCCTGAGGGAGCTTGAGGGACAGCCGAGTATGCGGCCAACTGCGCAAGCTCACGCTCGTAGTGCCCACTTGTTGATATGTGCGTGGAAGTATTAAAATTCTACGTGCAAGTCAGGGTACGCCCTCGGGTTCTTCAAGAACGGCAATGAACCCCGGTGGCGAAAATTGTATCATTAATCTAGCTGAGTTGTACAACCTATGCCTTGGGTTTCGGCTCTACTTCAATAGCGCCGACGGGTGATACTATCCTATATCCTCAGCCGCGGACGCACACAAAAAGACAATAATATATTGAGTCGTATACTCGGCGGAGCGAGCAAATCTTATAAGCTCCCTTGGCACCCGCTCTGAGCGTATATGTAGCTCTGCCAAAAAACCATGGGCTCTATCTTCCGTAATGATTATGAATATTGTATAGATTACAAGTTAAGGGGCATATTATCTGGCTAGTGATACTGAGAGTCTTTATCCAAGCTCTTCGAGGGCGGTAGTGACATGGCTAATAGTTCTTACTTGCCCTGCAGCGCATGTACCTTTTCTTCGTCCTCTCCCTTACCCTCCCCTTCCCCTTGTCCTGACCCTTCCTCCTCCTGTGATGTGGACGTCTGAGGAACCTCTGCGGTGGGGGTCTCCGTCGGCAAAGGGGCCTCGGTTTCGGGTGGTGTCTCCGCCTCCGCCGTGGTAGGCGATGGCGGGGCAATGGTAACGGACGGCGATGGGGCGATAGTGGCGGGGGGCGGGGGCGGGGGCGGGGGTGGGGGCGTGGGGGTAGGGGTAGGTGGAAACACGCTGGTGGGCGTGGCATGAATCGAGGGTGCAGGCGGTGGAGTGGCCGTCGACCCGAGACGACGTGTCTTGGTTGTCTTGGGATGGTGGTAGCGCGTACGAGGGGGGCAGTGCGGCCAGCGGTGGCACTTTTGACGTTCCTCGTCCTCGTCGAGCGCTCCCATGCTGTCCTGAGAAATGGGAGGCTTGTGTTGTCGGCTCATGCTTTGAGATTGAATTCGAAATATCAATGCTTACTACATCCAGACCCCCAGCGTCCGACCCGCTCCCTCCCTGCTCAGCGGGTTCTGCCCCGTTGACGGAGCGCTTTAGAGTCGGATGGTACAAGATTAGTGTGTCATAACGCCGGGGGCGGGAAAGATGAGCGACGTACCGGATATCGCGCGTGCATCGTGTCAGGGCTAAGACGGAGAACCGGTTCCGCCGTCGGCGCAACAGCACCCACGAACCTCGACACCGGCGTGGGAGCGACGACTCCAGCGAAGGATACTGCGGCGATTGCGAGATAGAGCGGCAAGGCTCGGAGAGACAGCATTGCGAGGGTGAAGGAAGTTGAGTCGATTCGAGTTTGTGCAAAGCGCCGCATGCCGAGTATTTAAATCATGCAGGCCAAGTAGTATTTCTCTCCGCAACGTCATAAGCCGGGCGTAGATTGCCAAGACATGCTCGTCATTAATCACACCTTTGCGCCCTCGCGGTCTGTGACGACGCAGGCGATGCTGCCAGTGGGATCAAAATTGATCCCAACTCCGACCGCTATCGTCGGCCTCGAGCGTCACAAGTCCAGGCTCGCACGGTGTATATCATACGTCCGAGGCTTGTTAGATTATCCCGCGGCCAAATACCACAGGCAGGGCGCACGCACAGCCCCATCCGCAACTTCGGTATACGCATATGGTAGTTTGTTCGCGCTTATGGCCACTATACACACCTTATAGGCTGAAAATTTGCGCAGTAAAATCATTTTCAGAATTCGCCCAAGTTGCTGACGTCTGAGCGCATCTCCATGAGTAGAATGACCCTCTTTCGCTTCAGTCCCAAGGCCTATTCTCTCGGATGATTCGAACACAGTGTAATAGGGTATGAATCGGGACTAAAAAAGCACACACACATGATTCAAGAAAAGAAACAGAATCCTTCCTCTATTTTCAATACATCGTCATCCTACATGAAAGCGTCTATGACGTGCCGCTCTATGCAGCTCTAGCTAGCACAGCCCTCAGAGGTTCTTGATGACCGCTGCCGTGAAGTCAGTGGTCGTCGCGTTGCCTGCGAAACTATCGTCAGCCTTTGGGCGTCAAGAAAGGGATAAGGAGCAGGTATTCACCTCCCATATCGGCAGTCTTGACACTGCCAGAGTTGATAACGTCGTAAGTAGCAGTAGCAATTGAGTCGGCAATACCATCAAGACTATGATGAAAGTCGTGAGCCCCAGAGTTTCAAGGGCGAAGATTCTACAGTTCTTACCCAAGGTGCCTCAACATCATCGTAGCACTCAGAATCATGGCAGCAGGGTTCGCCTTGTTCGTGCCCATGATGTCGTTGGCAACGTGACGGGCGCCAGGCTCGAAAAGAGCGTATTCGCGACCAATATTGCAGCCGGGAACGATACCGGGACCACCAACAAGTGCAGCACCGATGTTGGAGACGATGGCACCGTACAAGTTGGGCATGACCATGACGTCGAATTGCGTTGGTTTCGCAACGAGCTGCATGGAGCTGAATATAATATACCTTAGAGCGCATGAAGTGAACTAAGGCGGTTAAAACACATACGTGTTGTCGACGATCATGTCATTGAACTCGATACCGGAGCTCTTGTATTCTTCGGCAACCTCGCGGAAGGTGCGGAGGAAAAGACCATCACCAAGTTTCATGATGTTGGCTTTGTGCACGCAAGTCACTTTCTGCAAAGTAAACGTGGCACTTGAGTCCTGAGCACAGTAAGCTCATAAAAGCACCCTTACCTTCCTTCCGTTCTTCAAAGCAAAATCAAACGCAAACCTCGAGATCCGCTCAGCCTTGGCGCGAGTGGAGACTTTCAAGCTCTCGACGACACCAGGGAAGCTCTGGTGTTCGAGGCCAGAGTACTCGCCCTCGGTGTTCTCGCGGATGATAGCAAAGTCGACATTGGAGTGCCGCGTAGGGACGCCGCGAAGAGACTTGCAGAGAACAACCGAGGCATAGATGTCCAATTGTTGCCGCATGGCGACATTCCACGAGTTGTGCGAGGCGGCCTCGATGGGAGTGAACAAGATACCTGGATAAGGACGGCAAAGGCATACCGTTAAACACCGTTGCTAAAATAATAGTGTGTGTAACACGTGCGGGACATACCCTTGAGGCCGACACGGTTTCTCTTCATGCTGTCCATCGCCTGCTGGAAGAGGCTTTCGCCCGCCGACGTCAAGCCCGAGACGTTGTATTGTTCCCACTCGATGGGTGCATTGACATGCTCGAAGATCTCCTTGACCGAGTCGGTGATTTCCGCACCGACACCGTCACCCGGGATGAGCGTAACGGTGTACACGCCGCCGTACTTGACGGGCCCCTAAGAAAAGTCGCGAATGAAGCCCGTGAGCGGAATTCGTCGGAATTCAACGACGAAGGTGGAAAACATACGCGTTTAACAGAGGGAGTCCGCGGATAGGGAGCAGAGAGGGTCGCTGCATTTCTCAGAGCCGGCTTTATTTGGCAAGACAAGAGTTACGGGTTAGCAACTTTTTCTTTTCTGCGTCGATAGCGAAAAGCTCATAAAAAAAACATGCCTGAGCGAGCGAGCGCAGGACGGAGGGGCGAGCAGCGGAGTGCAGGGCGGAAATCATAGTGGATGGTGGTGAGAGCGAGCAGAACGTTTGCCGCCAACTTTTTTCATCTTCCCACAGGCTTAGATAAGATAAGATGGCAGCACGTGATCGCGTACTTCGCGCCTCTCCTAGTCTGGCACCACCGCATTCTTTTTATTTTTACGCCTGTGTTCTTGGCACAGGCCAGCTCGTTCTTTATTTCCAACCACCACCACCCTCCTTTCTCTTTTCCCCTTCTTCTCGTCTGCATGGGCTCGGCCGTGTTGAAGGCTCGCCTGGAAGACGAGGTGGCTCCCAGTGGTTGCCGCCATTGGTCCTTCTACCCTGCCTTTCTGTTTGCGCTTTCCATCTGGGTCATCACGCCCTGCTCATGGGCCTTTGTCGCATGGACTCTTACCACGGGCAACTTTAGCTCTCTTACTGGTATCAAACTTTTGCTTTTCCCTTGGGCCGTCGCCGAGGTGAGTAACGAGTATGCCTGGATACGATAAAGGCGAGCTTCGCTAACCCGTATTGCGCAGTCGTTATTCTCCGTATACCACCTATACCTCTCACGCCGCCTCTCCGTCTCTACTACTATACACAACCCTCCTGTCGGCCTGCCATTCTTCGTCGAGCTCTTCACTCGCATCCTCAAACTGGGCCTCATTGCCCCCTTCCCCCACAAACCCAAACGTATCTCCCAAATCATTCCCACTCTCCCCCCAGCTAAGGCCATCCGCTCGATCATTCGCACATGGGCAGGCCACGTCCCTTGGTCTACCATACCTCGCAGTGCCGTGCGCAACTGGCTCTTGTGGTGTATCTACGGTAATACCCCGATGGATATCCTCACGGCGGAAGAATCGGCGCAGGTCGAAGAGATGCTCGGCTTGCTCGAGCTTCGAGCGGGGGAGAAGTTTGCCGATGACGCAACGTGCACCGGGACTATCATGAGGCTTACGGTCGATCCCATGAAGACGTGGGGGCGGCCTCTAGTTCTTTATTCAACCATCGGCATTACCAACGCTTGCCTGAGAAAGTGGTATGCCTTTCAGTACGGGGTTACCTTTGACGTCCACGCAGGTCTCGAGTTCGTCGCGTCATCTTCATATCTTGGTCAGCAGTGATTATTAATCTCTTCGGGGCTTAGGTATCTCCTCCGGATGCCACCCTCGTGGACCCCTTCACAGGCTATTACCCACCCGCCCATCCTCTTTCTCCATGGCCTCGGCGCAGGGTTAATCCAGTACCACATGACTTTCAAACACATCTTCGCCGATCCTACATTGGCGTCTCGCCCGATCTTGATCCCTCTCCAGCCCCATATTTCGCAAGACATCTTACACCACCAGCATCTCAATCCTTTGAGCAGAGTGGAGACGTTGCAAGCTCTGGAGGGCCTGCTTTCGAAGCTTGGTTTTGTACCTAGGCGCATGAGTGAGAACGAGAAAGCAGCGAGCGGTGGAAAAGTCGGAGCTGGTGAAGTGATGAAGAGTCAGCTTACGGTTCTCAGTCACTCGAAGTAGGTCCTATTTCGTGTATTTCCTGTTATATCTGTCATCTGACTTCGCTTGTCCTGTCATAGTGGAACAATCGTTCATGCATGGCTCTTGAAAGCGTACCCCGACCTCGTCAACCGTTCGTGCTTCGTCGATCCGGTGACGTTCTGCTTGTGGGAAGGAGGTATGAGATTTGTTGCATATTTGTAAAGCCCAGGGATCTGATGAAAGAATTGATGTCCGATAGACGTGTGCTACAACTTTGTGTACAAATCGCCTACAAACGTGCGTCTCTGTGCTGTCATTTTTTACCATTGCCGCGCTCATCTCTCCGCGGTTCATACAGGCCATGGAAGTCTTGGCACGGTACTTTGTTGGATCCGAGTTGGGAATCGCCAATTCGATCCAGAGACATTTTGACGTGCGTTTTCGTCTCCACGCCCTGCTAGCTTATCTCGCATACTAATACCACCCGCCCGTATCACGGAAGTGGACCTCCAACTTGCTCTGGTTTGAAGAGATCCCGAATGGCCTTGATCCACACCGTGCAATGTTTTTCCTTGGTGGGAAAGATGCTATCCTAAATGCTCAGGTATACCCTCGCTTTCCTCTTCATATAACGCGCCATCTCATCCATTTCTGACCTCTTCCAGAACATCCGGCGATATCTCTCCTCCGTCGGCGTTGAGAAAGGACTCAAATACGATGCCAATGGGCACCATGGTTCCGCGCTTTTCGCTGGTGCGCAAGGATTCAACGAGATTATGCAGTGGCTGCAAGAGGAATGCGAAGGCGAGCAGTGACTTTGAATCTTTCTCATGGCCCAACCCTGTCCAATGGAGTGGTACGCCTCTTACTGGGTTTCATGGGTATACTTGTGGTATACCGGACATTAATAATATTGGTGCTCCGAATTTTCGAACTCTTCTAGTAGCTTTCGGTCACTGTACAGACATTCTTGTGTGTATTAGCGCTGTGTAGAGCTGTGTCTTTCTTTATATACATGGTACTCGCATGTATGGTATCCCAGAACTAATTCGCTATTTCAGCGCGTACATGAAGTATTGCGCAGGTCGGGATTTGTTTAGGGTTGCTTGTCGGGCCTTGACCCAGCGCGGTAGAGTCGCGTCTGGGCTCAAGTCTGGCTTGCTCAATCACCACCACCTCGCATACCATTACTAGGAAGAGATTTTGGCATCCATCCGAAGTAAAAATACTACTTTAATCACTTATGGCGTCCTCTAGCGACGAACCGGCGTGGAAGCAGCTCAAACTAAGTCTGGAAGCGCCGTGCGTTGACGATGAAGGCCAAAGAATCCCTCGGATTTTGGATATCCAAGGCGATGTGCCTATATTCGACGAGTCTGTGTCTAAGCTTTCTGGAGCTTAATTCCGACCTCATCTTCGTCTGCGCGGTCTGCCTGCCTCTCATGTAGAAAACAGTCTGCTGCTGAGCGGCTACGCGAGACCATCGCGCGGATGGTGCACGAGCGCGGTCCGGATTTGTCCTTGATCACGATGGAGAGTCTTCAAGGCGATGACCCGGAGGCGCCCGCGAAGGACGAGGCCGAGAAGGATGCGGGTAAGGAGGATGAGGAGGGGACGAGGAAGCCGATGACCGTCGCGCAGCTTTCCCAGATGCGAACTGATACGATACAGAAACTCAAGTAAGTACGCGTCGTTTCCATCTTTCTGCATACATGTCAGGCTTACAGGGGACGTGAACTAGCATTGCAGCCGGTGAGATATCCCAGGCGCTAGAGATTGTGGAACTTCTTCTTTCCACGAAACAGTCTGCCGCCTCTGGAATCACAGCCGCAACCGCAACTACAGCGACGGCGGCGGCGGCTGAACCTCCCGCGCCACCCATAATCCCACCGTCCGCTCTCACTACCACCCACATCACCCCGGCCCCGCCTCGCTCGTCAATTCGCGCGCGCGACGCCCAGCTCATCGTTGGGACCAAGGACGACACCCTGCGAAACGCTGCGTCCATCTTCAGTCGCGCTGCTCAGAGGATCGGGCGCGCGGTGGAGGATGGGGAGGAGTACTGGCGCGATGCGGTGCGTCTGAGGGCGGGGAACTGGGGTATGGTGCCAAGGCCGCTTCCGCCGAGCCATATTCCTGTGCGGAAAGGGACGGATAATCCTGCGCGGGATTTTTTAGTGTCTTTTGGGCTGGAGGAAGGTTAGCTGATTTCTTATAGCTCTTGCAGCTCTGCAGGTTTCGCTGACAAGCGCATTGCTTTCATTATCATAGCACCACCAATACACCGGCGTCGTGCTATTGCTTTCCTTACAGATAATGTCACCCGTGCTGAGAAATACGAGCGTTTGACTTTCCCTTTTCGACAGAAAACACGATTAAGGGTTGGAATCACGCACACAGACGAAAATGGGCAAAGCTTTAGGAGTTATAGCACCATTCTGTCGCCCGCTTCTCAGAGCAAAAAGGAGTCTCTTGATGTGCAGCTGACGACCGCACAACGTGAGATTACCGAGCAGGAGGTTTTCAGTGATGTGAGTTGCTGGGCTTTTATCCTGGCCAAATATGAGCCGAGCTTGATACATTGATAGCTTATAAAAGAAACGGGTAGTCTGCCGAGCTGCGCTGCATCTGTCTCGGAAAAATCAATCATTGTAGAGGCGGTCAAGAACACACAACTAAGCTTTGAAATGGTACGAGATTGTCTTGCTCACAATATCCGGCCTTTCATTGACTGCTTACGCTGCAGGTCAGCACAGAGAACGCCCAGCAGCCCGAGTCTTTACCCTCGTCCCCACAATTTCGCGCACTTTGCGATCTTATTCTTCCTTGTCTCACTTTACTGCTCATCCGCTCTCACCGATCGCGGAAAACAGCACCTCAGACCGGTCCTCAAGTCGCCCAGACCCGCCGCCCACGAATCCTCGCCCCAGTCATATCCATGCTGCAGTATTATACGTTTGTCACCGAGATGCATGCGCAGGTGCAGAACGTCCATAAGGGTTTGGCCGAGGCGGGGATTGATGTAGACGTCCATTGGGTGGGGGTGGGGCAAAGCGCGGAGGAGGTTTTGAAGATGTTTGAGAGTGTGGAAGGAGCTATGGGGTTGGAAATTGGGGGCGAGGCGATCATTCGAATCGACAAAAGGTAGATCTGAATTGTCATCTTCGATATGGTCCACGATTTTGGCGTATTGATCGTGTACGCCGATCTTCAACAGACGCACGATCCGTTTCACGTTTTCGTCGCCGACCACGGTTGCGCTCCACCTCCAAGGGGCCATCCTTGCTGTGACTGATGTTCCTCAGCTACGCCGTTTGCTTCTGGCACAAGTGACAGAGTGCGTTTTGGAATTACTGAAGCATGCAGGCACGGACAGGGGCGGAAAGTGGTTCATTGATAACCTGGAAGAAAAGTGTGTAGGGATATGGGAGGGCGGGTCGCTGTGCGTTTTCCCCCTTTTGCTTCATTTCGGGCTGGCACTGAAAGTTTTGGTCCCCCTTTTTTATGTAGACAAACGCGGCTGGAATTCGACGAATCGTTCCACCTCACGTGCATCGGTGTTTTCGCGAGTCCCCATGGGCCGCCGAAACAGGTCAAGTATCCTTCCAAGGGTGGGCATGTCTCTCTGACGGAATGGTTCCAAGCGTTTGTCCAGCCATCTGTGTCCCGGGCATGAAGCCATAGCAGGAATTCACCGAGCATGTAACTCCGCCATCAACAGACTGGACTGTGTACACACTAATGTCACGCAGGCCATTTGGCATGTGGGTCAAACGTCCAGGTGAACTGGCATATAAACCGTGGCAATACCGCTTACAGTGTGTGTTCGCTGAAGATAACGTGTTTTTATCCTTGTTTGCCTGGACCTACACCGCGATCTTTGGATTTGACCATAATATTGAAAACAGCGAAACTATGCACCATTAAGTATACTGTGCCAGATCCCTATACACAATCGACTCAAAGAAACGCGATCATCGCCGCACACAGCCCCGCGCCCGTCAATCTGGGGAATTTTGAGCTAGCTTTCCTGTGAGCCCTGTTTCGCCACCGTGTCCGGATATCAGGCACTCCGCTGGTGCTGGGTGGGGCCTTTGATTTTGTCGTAGAGATCGTCATCTTGGACGATGTGCCATGACTGTGAGTGTGCATGCTGGTACTACCAGTCAGCTCCGGATCGGCGGACCTCTTGGACTCGTAGCCGTCTGGGAGGGGGATGGTTACCGTGGTCGAGGGTGTAGCGGGAGGGGGCGTGGTGGGTGCTCCCGAGAAAGACGATGATACAGAAGAAGCTGGGGGAAATGTGGGGGAAGACGTGGGTGATGCAGAAGAAGGCGCGGATGTCGCAGAAGAAGGAATAGACGATCCGGAAGAAGTTATGAACGATGCAGAGTAACTCGCAGACGATGCTGAAGATGAGCCGGTCGCATTGGCCCTGTTTGGTGAAGGCGAGGATTCGAGACGGCCGACTCCCCAAGGGATAGGCTCGCCGCTTGGCTGGCTGGCATTTTCCGGGGGCTCCGTCGCTCCGTCGCCGTCTGCAACCTGAGGGTATTGAAGATTAAGCGGATCGATCGAGCTAGTAACATTAGGTATATCTGTAACGTACCGTAAAACGAGTAGTCCATTGATTGGGAGCATCAGGCCCCGCCGGCTCATATGAGAACTTGAAGGCGTTGTGTCAGCGCTAAAACGATCATGGCGCTTTGCTGACCTCATACCTGGTAGAAATATATTGCAGAATTCGGCTCGACCTCAGGGCACGTCCACTTATACGGAGACAATGTCGCATTGGATGGATTGAGGCCTTTTGCGACGTTTGTGACCAGCGACATGTTGTTATTTGAGCCTGACATGAGATCTTTCAATATCGTCAGTAAGAGAGTTTGCGAAGGCAGGTAATGATTGTACACACCTATCTTGAAAGTCCGCGCTGACGCTTGCGGAGCATCGGGAGTCCATTGGATAGTACAATCGGAGCCTTCTCTGAAAACCTCGCCGGGACCCGGCGCAGTCGGGGTTATCGAGAAGACGAGGGGCGCGAAGCACACCAAGAGAAGAGGCAAAGAAAAACGACGCATTGCAGAATAGTTGGGTGGTGTTGCGATTGGGAGTGGCGCGCGGTCACTAGACGGGAGGGGATTGGCGAGAAGTTCGGTAGCATTGGTATCGGAGGTGTGCTTCATTTTATACAGAAAGAAACGAGAATGCTGAGGACAGTCATTTCCATAAGCTCGATCTGAGACATCGAATGACGCTGAGACTCCCCAGCGTGTAGGCGCGTAGGCGCGTTATATCCGAGACCGAGCGGTGGAACATATCGCATTAAATGCGTGCGGGAGTGATATTTTCCATCGCTGGGTCTCGGACATTACGGGCTAGTGAAGAGCATGACGTGTCGAAGTTATATGCATGTCTTAGCCTAAGATTGTTATGCGAGCACAATATATTGCGTCATTTTCTCCTAAAGTCTTTACATTCATCTGCATCCCAGCTCACAAATTGCCCAGAGAGCTCCTTCGGCGCTGAGACTGCGAGGGACGCGATGACATGGCCACAATCTTCGGGTTTGACGAGCGCGGAGTTTTTGTGCAAAGTGATGAAGCGTTCAAACTCTTTTGGGGACATCGTTTCTCCTCCTGATAACAATAGAGTAGGTCAATACGAAGAAAGAATATCTCCCCGCTTATGATTACCTTTGGCCCTGAGTGAGGTTTGCATCTTTGAGAGACCGTCAGCTTTTACCCTAGAGTCGAGTGTTTGAGGACGCTCACATCTGTGTCCACAACCCCAGGGCGCAAGGCAACGCAAACTATGTCCTCCTCTTCGTTGGCAAGAGTTCTTGTAGCCCCAGTGGGATTACCATCCATGACCTCGCATGCTGAATGGAAGGTCGGGCCTACCTGGCAAGGGAATTCATGGCAGCCTTGCTTGCGTTATAAGGTCCCCATGCTGCAGTCTTCCCTACTGCTGCGCCAGAACTAATAAAGATCACTCTGCCTTTGCGCTCTCGCAAATGGGGCAGGGCGGCCTGCAAGGTGTGTAACAAGGAGAAAAAGTTGACGTCGAAATGGGACTTCCAAGAGTCTACAGCTAGATCAGGCGATGCGATGCGCCCAAAAGGCTCTGTCGTCCCAGCATTGAGGACCAATGCATCTAGACCTCCGTAGGATTCGAGTGCGGCTGAGACAGCTTGAAAGTGGACGTTGGGGGAGGCTCTGTGAGATATTTGTAGCAGGTCAAGGCAAGACAAGACCGATGGATCCGATCTCGTATTACGCACATATCCCCTTGTATGGTAGTGAGACTATTGGGGTACTTTTCAACCAAGCTCTTCAACTCAGGAGACAGCGTGCGAGATATAGTAACGACCCGTGCCGAGAATATCTCCAGTAGTAGGTTGGCGGTAGCGAATCCGATACCTCTGAAATTCACAGACCAGGCTCAGAGAATTTCGCGGCTCGTTCAGAACTGAGAAAAGCGGGCTTGACCTGGAGGCGCCAGTGACAAGTACAACAGGACTCATGACTGCAGGAAGATGGATCTCCTCTCGAGAGATGCATGAGATCGCGATCGGAAGCAACACCACGTTCCCCATCCAACGTCGATGATCAACTACGTTCTCCTCGTCTCCCGCCAAGGTATATCATACCCGTTTTGCACTCTGTGTCATCCATGCCAATCATTGTCGAATTCGCTGGCCAGGGAAAGTAAGACTCGCAAAATGGTTCGTCACGATGCCGCCGAAAGCCAAATCCAAAATCGTCAAGGACGTCACACAACTCGTCCTTGCTCGCCGAACGCGCATGTGTAATTTCTTGGAATACAAAGGTTGGCTCTCTCACTATCAACCATACACTGAAATTTGCGGCTGAGATTCCGAGAACATAGATAGTAAAGTAGTCTATCGGCGATACGCTTCGCTGTTCTTCGTATGTGGAATTAGCTCAGACGACAACGAGCTAGTGACGCTGGAAATTATCCATCGATACGTCGAGATTCTCGACCGGTACTTTGGGAATGTAAGCAAACATTTTTCTTGCCTTCTGCGGCTAACGCTAATATTATATGCGTTCGCTAGGTTTGTGAGCTGGATCTGTGAGTGCGATGCGACGTCAGGTGTATTCATTGGGCTGCTCACAATTATCCGTTCACAGTATTTTCAACTTCCAAAAAGCCTACGCTGTATGTCTACCCAGTTCATCGCTTCATCCTAAATAACTCTGACGCTGGCATTGGGGGCAGATCCTCGACGAACTTGTTATTGCGGGCGAGCTTCAAGAATCGTCGAAGAAGTCGGTACTGCGCGTGGTAAGTACCGCACTCTACTCATAATTATCTGCGAGATAGACTCGTCCAACTCATGAGGCCCGGGATTTGGCGAACGATAAAACCAGGTGGCACAGTCTGACTCGATCGAAGACGCCGAAAACAGTGAGGACACTTTGGCTCGGCTTGGTTCTCGGAGTTGACGACTTTGTATCCTCTTTCCCCTTGCTACATGACGAACTATCATACCATTTTCAAAATTCTTTCGCGCAAAACACTGCGTGCATCCAAAGTGGAAGGGGCGCTGAAGGCTAGTGGATTTACTTGAAGCATCGCGATTTGTGGTGTTTCAGTCGTACCAAAAGACCGACATACCCAGATCTCGGCGCTCGTAACTCCTAGCAAGTGGCCTCTGGCGAGCCGCAGGCATCATACTAGAGTAGAAAGCGCTCCGAAGGACGGAATACTCACAAAGAAAATATTGACTAATACCACTCGCGTGCAATCGCCGCTCACCTTACATGAAATGTAACCGATCTACTTATATTTATTCAGACTCATGCTAGTCTGCCTGAGGTGCATGCGCGCTGACACCAAACGCATGCTTACAAGCCTTGGAGCAGTCAACACAGCTCGCCTCAGTTTTTGTCATACCAGGATCCCCCAAATCCTCTTCACGTATCTACCGTGCTGTACGACGGCCTCCCAAGCACAATTCATGCTAGTATCTTCTCTTAGTTTTCTTCGTAGGCACGCACTGCATCGCGCTGTCCCGAGTCGGAGTCCCTTTCCATATAGTATCATTCCACCAAGGATCTACCAAGTACGATGTCTCCGATGTATCTACCTACCTAGTACGAGCCAAGCAGTATTAAAATTAATCCGTGCTTTGTACATCACCAAGAGCACCTGACAAGAATTGCCATTTAACTCGAGGCACACCATTGCATTGGCAAGTGTATAAATAAATCGATAGCATCCTATCGGCCGCTTGCTGTACAGATTGAAAACAAACATGCTGGTTAGCGATTAAGTCAACTGGTCCATTTTCCGAGACCTTACATTGTCTTATTCAGACCGCCTGGCTTTTTTGGCTTTCGCCTCGGGCTCGACTTCATCTTCGTCATCCGACCTTTCGTCATCTAAATTCGAAGTAAACACCGCGCTTTTTCGCAAATAATCTAGTATTTCAGCGAAGTTCGAAGGCAGAGAACACGCATGGGGCCGCTTACCGAATGAGGACCCGCCAGATAAGGAAGTACCAGAAAAGATTGAGTCCTTGGAGGAATCCGAGCGCTGCGGTCATCTGCCATTTCATCCTGGACAAAAGAGCCGTGAGTCCAACAATAAAGAATAGTTGATACTATTGCATACCACCATATCATCCAAACACCTTCACGAGGGTTCCATACTCGCGACCATTCTCTATCGTACCATTGAACGCACAAGATAAGTGTCGGCGGTCCTGGAATTTGGAAAGACACTCACGGCATTTTGTCGAAGCCTGTCCAGAGGTCATACAGGATGACCAGGTTCAACCAGTGACGAAGATACCTAGAAGGGCGCAAGTAAATGAGTCTGGCGTACTGGAGTTTCTGGGGTTCTAGTGGCGGCACTGACGTCCAAACGCAGACGAACACCGCGAAAGCAATTGCTGAAGCCTTGTGGTAGTCGAGATAACGCAGGCATTTGGCAAACTGGTGCAAAATTCTGATAAGGAGCTGGGACGAAAGACTGAAAAACGCGCTACATACGGCGAAGAAAGCGTCTGACACGTCCATGGTGATAAATACCAGGTTTCCAATGTAGACGAAGTTCATGAGGTAGCTCCATCTACAAGTCGAAGTAGGGTGAATTACTTTCATCATGCGAGCAGAGATATAGCATACCCTATCATCCAGAGAGTGACCAGGTGGTGGTAGACAAGCTCTCGGAAATCCTTACGAGGTTTCTCAAGGCGGAGTACAAGGACAGCAAGTTGTTGTATCCAGTAAGAGAGCTGCAGAAGGTAGTAGAGCTTCAATTGTGGCTGCAGACGCCATTGGGGATATTCTGCAATGAGATATATAGTCAGCAGCTATGTGAGGTGCGAGATCCAATGGCGACATACCTAGGAAAATGGGATCGGTTTTGAACCACCAGGTGGGGAGGGTCGACATAACATACTGGACCGCGCTACATTGTCAGCAATATAGATAGTGGATATATCGACGTAGACTGCGACCGACCACTCCTGTTATACCAAAAAAGCCCCAGTAGATGACGGCGTAGCCCTGCTCCGCGAAGCGGTCGAGTTTAGCTTCCTTGCGAATGCCCTGACTATACGCAAAGGGACGGAGGATATGGATAGTGATGAATTGGCGAATAAAGGAGAAGACAACGATGTAGTAAGCCAGAAAGGCGAGGTCCTGCGGCATGAAATTAGATAATGCAAAGCTGGCTGTGTGAGAGGGGCAACGTACTCCGTAGCCTTTGGCATAGCGCGGATCTGACCCTGAGGAATCGGGTAATTGATGAGAGATATAGAGTAGGTAGGAGAACGGGTTGGGTCGATCGGGAAGGTACAGATGCCAAAGTCCCCACAGCAAAATGGGTACGATGAGAATCTTGAACGACGATGCTATTTGCATAAGGCAAGTCAGCGCGGCATCACAGACATAAAGATAAGACGCCCACAAGGGACCTTCATCCACTCCATGGCTACAATATCATGAATGAAGCTACGAGTGACCGGCAATGGCTTTGACTTCGAGGGCGCTTGGACAATTCCGGCAGCGTCGTCGCCTTTCTTGCTGGCTGAGCCTGATCCAACCCCATTTGGTTTTTTACGACCGGTTGGCGGCATGAGGGGATGTAGAGGTATCGCGCGTTCGAGTTGCTCAATGGCGTTGTGGAACTCTCGAAGCAGAGGAGTGTTTCTCGAGTGGTCGTTGCTGCGAACAGGGTGCGCTGCGCAGTGCCCGCTAGAGTTCGCCTTTCGCTCGGTTCGTCGGTGACGCTAGGCGCTGGAACTGCCAAATGACCCTTGGGGCCAGGCTTGGCATTAATCTTGGGTGCGACCAGCACCAGCCCAAGAACGAGTCGAGGCGAGATCGACCAGGTCCGGCCGTCTGCACCACCGCTTTGCTATCTGATCATGGGTGCCCGCCGTCATAGACCGCCGTAATGTCTCCAGCTCAACGCTGCCATAGAAAAATTTCAGTATTCTGGTAGATAAGCAGCTGGCAGCAAAGGACAACGCGAAATCCGTAAAGATAGCTAGACAGTGCTAGATACTGTCCAAGGCGGTCACAAACGCACATTAGGAGCAAGTTTGCGTGAGCTTGGCTCTCACTACTAAATCGGGGAATGCCCCGAGGGCAGCATCTGAAAGTCACGTGATGCACGCGATGGCTTTGTTTGGGCGCTTCCCTGCGCGTATAAGCCCGCGCGAGTAGGCCGAGGCTTGATCCCAAACCACGACGACCACGAAAATCCCGAGCTGCCCCGGTCTCAAGACTTCACGACCAAGAGCGTCCGGCCTGGCCGCGCTGAACAGACACTCCAGACCAGAGGGCACTGGGCCAAGTGGGCCGGCGGGTGCTGCGTTTGGAGGTGAGCCGCGCGCGACTGCCAGGCCCTACGTCTCCATAGGGCCAGCGTCGACGGTATTGGGGCGCGCATCCTGGCCCCATCTCCCGGTCTCTGGTCCAGACCGGCGCACCGCGGTGGGACATTTTAAGCAGCCACTCTTGCCAGGAGAGCTTGGGCCAAGGGGATCGGCGGGAGCTGCGGCGGGAGGTGAGCTACGGCGCGTCCATCGCCTTGCTGCCCATGGGGGGTGATAATGACTGTTTGCGGCCTCAAGAATTTCCCCCCCCCCCCCCCCCTTTAGGGTTCATTAGTCCCATTCTCTCTTCCGCAGATCCCCTGAGTCACTCGTATCTTTCACTCGCCGCTTTCTCGTTCACCCCCCTCTGCTAGCTGTACGCTGATAACACACGCGGTGGGAGGGCTTGAGTTTGATGCTGGTCTTTTATCACACTCATGCTGTGGCGAGGACTTGCGTACACATACACTTCTGTCCCAATCCCATACCTGTTCTTCAACCCGTCTCGTGAGCGTCGTGTGCCTTGGGCTTGAACATCATACACTCGTCGACATTGCCAAGCTTCAAAGATATGCACCCTCGCACCGCGCGCCCACTGAGATCCACCGCCTTACAACTGACCATGCTGTCAATTCCCCCACCGACGGCGATAGAACTGAACCGACTTTATTGGCCTTCTTTCATCCACCCTAGCGCAGTTTGTGTTTTCATCCGCTCTATTTATTGGTCACTCATGCAGACAGATCCCTTGACATGACGACTTCGAGCCTATAAACCTCCACTCGCGCGCCAGTTTTCATATAATTTCCCTTTCAACGCGTCGTCATACGCGATCCTCTCCCGCCATCGCCGGCGTCATCCCTCCAATCCTGCCGCTGTGCGCTATCGGCTCGAAGTGATCAATATTTCTGTAGACCATGGTGACTACCCGATTTTCTACAAGAGTAACTCCACGAAGAGTACGCCCCTCGACTCTCGTTTTCGCGATCGCCCGGCTGGCGATCATTGATCGTCGCGATTGATAGCGGATGGCGCGTATGCCCTGCCCGACCAATATCCGCCTGCCTTACTTTTCGTACCGCGAAATTGAATACGCCATGAGAGAAAGGTTGATACTAGTAGCACAACCAGGCCGCTGGTCTCACTACTATACTGGCAAACGGGTTTAATTTTACTGCTTCTTGCAAGCGTCGTACAGAAGCACAAAGGAAGAACGTAACACCCATAAAGAAAATATTAACTGGTATATGTATATATCCAATCCACTCGCCTTCTACTTCAAACCGCACAGCGTCCAAGCTCGAAACTACTCCGCCTTGTCTTTTTTGCCATTTGCCTCGGGCTCGCCTTCGTCCTCGTCGTCCGACCTTTCGTCGTCCAGGTTCGAGGTGAACACCGCACTATTGTTATGATAGTTTGAGTTGGTTATAGCTATCTCAGCGGAATTCAACAGCGGAGACGGCGTAATAAACTACTTACCGGATGAGGATCCGCCAGATATAGAAGTACCAGAACAGGTTGAGTCCTTGGAGGAATCCGAGGGCTCCAATCACCTGCCATTTCATCCTATACAAACGAGTCGTGAGCCCAAGAAAAAAATGTGATTAGTTGCGCAAAACACCACCTACCACCATACCATCCAAATGCCTTCACTGGGGTTCCACACTCGTGACCATTCTCTAGCGCATCAAAACGCAAGATTAGTGTTGGCGATTCGCGGATGTTAGAGAGACACGCACGGCATCTTGTCGAAACCCGTCCAAATATCATACAGCAGGACCAGATTCAACCAATGACGAAGGTATCTGGGAGGGCGCGAATAAGTAAGTCAGTATCGTGCGGTATATTTGGAAGACTAGCGGTACTGACGTCCAAACGCAGACGAAGACCGCGAACGCAACAGCCGAGCCATTTTCGTAGTCAAGGTAGCGCAAGCATTTGGCAAACTAGTTAAAATATCTGTTAAGATCCGCGTCGGAAGACCGGAAAACGCGCTACACACGGCGAGGAAAATGTCCGACACGTCCATAGTGACAAACACCAAGTTCCCGATGTAAACAAAGTTGATAAGGTAACTCCATCTGCAAGTCACAATGATCAGAGTACAGCGTTATCGCAAAGCATAAACAAGACCCACCCGATCAGCCAGAGAGTGACGAGGTGGTGATAGACGAGCTCTTGGAAATCCTTGCGGGGCTTCTCAAGGCGGAGGGTCAGGATAGCAAGCTGTTGTATCCAGTAGGAAAGTTGGAGAAGGTAGTAGAGTTTTAGCTGTGGCTGCAGACGCCACTGGGGGTATTCTGGGACGAGTTGTATATTTAGCAACCAAGTGAGGTGATATACTCAGTAGCACATACCTAGGAAAATGGGATCGGTCTTGAACCACCAGGTGGGGAGCGTCGACATAACATACTAGATCGCGCTGATATCAGCAAAACGAATAATTAGGTGCACCACAGACTTGTGCTAACCACTCCAGTCAGACCGAAAAAGCCATAGTAAATGACGGCGTAGCCCTGCTCAGCAAAGCGGTCGAGTTTTCCCTCCTTGCGGATGCCCTGGCTGTACGCAAAAGGGCGGAGGATATGGATGGTGATGAATTGGCGAATAAAGGAGAAAACAATGACATAATAAGCCAAAAACGCGAGGTCCTACAACACGGAATGAGATATATAGGTGTCTTAGTCGGGTGACGAGAGCAACGCACTCCGTAGCCTTTGGCATAGCGTGGATCTGATTCCGACGAGTCAGGCAATTTATGGGAGATATAGAGCAGGTACGAGAACGGGTTAGGTCGATCGGGAAGGCACAGGTGCCAGAGCCCCCACAGCAAAATGGGGCCCATGAGCATTTTGAACGACGACGCTAGTTGCATAGGGCGATTCAGTGTAGCACTGCGAATATCACGCGAAAATGAGGACAAGGTGCTTACAAGGGACTTTCATCCACTCCATGGTGACGATATCGTGCGTGAAGCTGTGGGCGACTGGTTTTGAGGGCATTCCAGCGACACCATTGCCCTTCGCGTTGGTTCCAGCGCCATCTGTTGTTTCGTGGCCGTTTGACGTCATGGAGATATAGTTCGCGTTCGAGCCGTCGGACGACATCGCTAGACTTGAGCTCGAGGAGCGTTGCGCTCAACCTCGCCGTGGTCGTTGCTGCTGGACTTTTTGAATTTGCCCGGCCGCGGTGGAAGTGGGTTGAAGACACGACCCTGGGCCCGGGCTCGGCATCCTTCGGCGCAGCCACCCTGGGCTTGAATCGTTCTCAGTCTGCTCGCAACTCACCACCGTCACCGCCCGATCCACACGCCCGCCATGGCCATGAAGTCCATCAACCGCTTCTTCTACGGCCCCTCACCTGAGGAGAAGGTCAAAGCATGGCAGCAGCAGCTTAAAACCGAGTCGAGGCAGCTCGACAGGGAGATCAACCATGTTTGCACCACCACTTTGTTATCTTGGGCACTCATCAATTGTTGCGACACCTCCAGCTCGCCACCGCCACAGAGAAGGCTCGGAAATCGGTCAAGCAGCTGGCAGCCAAGGGCGACACGAAATCCGCAAAGATACTAGCCAAGGAGGTCGTTCGGAGCAATAAACAGAAGGATAGGCTACATATGAGCAAAGCGCGGCTAAATTCGATAGGGATGCAGCTGAATCAACAATTGGGTGAGTGCTTAACCTGCAAGCGTCCTGTATCGTACTGATATTGCCACCAGCGATGGCAAAGGTCACCGGATCGCTTCAGAAATCCACCGAGATCATGAAACTCAGTAACTCGCTCATCAAGCTCCCGCAAATAAGCGCCGTCATGCGGCAAATGAGCTTAGAAATGACCAAGGTACTTTCCCGGCTGTATACAACTACTCATCGATGTGGAGATTTATGAAAACCACCGCAGGCTGGTATCATGGAGGAGATGCTGGAGGATACACTAGAGGTGTTAGACGATGAGGAGCTAGAAGAAGAAGCCGACGAAGAGGTAGACAAGGTTCTTTGGGAGCTTACCGCCGGACAGCTGGGAAAGGTTGGGTCTGTTGGTCAGGAGCTACCAGTGCGTTTTACGCTCCCGATCGAGGATGCCCGATATTATACTAACTCGCTCATCCGCCCAGAATGTGCAAGAGGCGGAACAAGAACAGGTCCACGACCGGGAGATGGAGAGGATGCGGCAACAACTGGATGGGCTGTTGAATGGTTGAGTAGCGTTCACGCGTATTTCCTTGCATCTTCCCTTCATGTACTATCAGGTTTATTTCTTTTCACTTACAATACCACGGGCACCTAGACAGTTCATCAGAAAGCCGAACAGCATTAGCGTGTGCGGTCCCCGCCCCCACCAGTACTTAATTCATGAGTTCGCTTCAAACTTGAAGCGTATTTAGGGCGTGAATAAGGCACCCGAACGAGCGACGCCTTGATAATCAAGGACGGGAGTAATGACAACAACAAAGCAAAAAAAATGGGTTGGGTGCGATGGGCAGAGAGATCGCTGTGGCACAGCTACAAGGAATTAAGCCGAGTTATCCCATGCGTAGTGGTCGCGGTAGATGCCGAGCGAGCGGAGTCCGTTATCTTGGCATCGAGCTGAGAGTCGACAAAAGTCAGAGGGGTTCCCAGACTTGCCGTATTCTTAAATCAACCAAAGACTCCAGACCTGCGGGCCCCCATTATTTACGAAGAACCGCAAGAGCCCGTAGCTTGGCTAGCCTTAGGAAGACTAAGATCGCCGGTAGGACGTCCCTTCGTCGACAGCAAAAGGACAAGCTGTACACCAATGCGGTTTTCCTCGATTGTAACCTTGAATGAATTTCGGTTGTAGTTGGTCTGATATTGTGTTGTCAGTGTAAGCCAACAGATAGGAGGATCACATCTATGAAAACGAGCGGTGAGATGCGCTGGACGCAGTGCGGGCGGGCTATGGATGAGCCCAGGTGTATGCCGGCAGAGTCTTGTTGACTGTGTACAAAGCGAGGTGTCTGGGCTGAGGAAGTGACAGCCAGCGCCGACGGAAGCCAGGGAGAGACGGGATAGGCGTGGTGAGCCCTTTACTTGCGCAAAAGATAACACTTGTAGTGGTGAGCGGAACACGCTACGAGCCGATCAGAAGACAGCACAAGTTCGGAGTCAGGCAGGAGAACGGCAGTGTGGCAAGATGGAAAGGGATTGCAGCTGGAGTAATGAAGAGGCGAGTCACCCGATTCGGAGAGAACAGCGAGGAAAGTAGGATCAAAGTTGGGTCTTTGCTCGAAATTGAAAGGAGAAGAGAGGGAGGGATATTGCAACCGCTAGGGGGTGTGGAGGTAGATTCTTGTGACCGATAGTGTTGTTGGTACAAGCGCTTGACTCGGTACTGGTGCCCGGTGGCTCCTGTGAACGCCCCTCCGCTGCCACTTTTTGGGTGTTCCTGCGAGCTGCAGCACCCCTGCCGCGCACCAGGGCCTTGCCGTACTGGGGATGGGAAGAAGAGAGAATAATATGAGTCTTGTGAACGTTTAAGTTGCCAGAGGCTGACGCTGGCGCTCACTAGTGCCGGTGGTTCAATGAAGTGCGAAAAGATGTGGATGTCGGAATATACTGCCTACTGGGACGCCATTTTCTTGTCGATGAAAATACCACAGCTGCGGCCGGCGTCGAAAATCGGCATCCTGTGCAGCTCCCCAGGTTCAAAGGGCGGTGTACAGTGCGCGGCATCTGAATAGATAGTGGGGCAGCCTGCATTGCTGAAGATAGCGGGGAGGATCGGCCTGTATATGCCGTTGCTGTCGTCTTCAGCACCGTCTTAGACGTTGCTATCAGTGCGTTGAGGGATAGGGACGACGATGCCACTTGTGGTACTTGGCATGTCAGTTCCTATATGAAACTCCGTAGTGTACTTAATCGCTCCTCTGCCGTCATCTCCCGAGTGTTTAGGATGGCGCAACGTCCAGTAGTACTAGCTCGTGCGCAAGGCCACATAGATCCGTCATGTAATATGAGCTTCTACCACACCATCCGTCGCATTAATATTAATACCTTGATGTTCTGCGCCGGTATTTCGAATCGTTTCAGCGTCGGACTGCGCGTGTAGTTAATGAGCAACTGTTGTCTGCTTACATAAGTCGCTATGCGTGAGAAAGCGCATAACTCCTCGTGAAAGTTTTGTTATCTAATCTTTCCACCTTTTCCCTTCTCCAAAAATTTCGACTCCCACACAGGCAGGATGCTGGCTTTCCGTTCCTCTGCGTCGCTCAAACTATCCCAGGTTTTTATCCACTCCATCCGCACGCTATTTAGAAGGGGCTCTGACTTTGTTGTTCGCGACGTGGCAGGCTGCTTTCACGCGCCGAGGGCTCGCAACTGCTGCACCAACGGCTGCATTCGCGGGCAAGAAGGGTCCTAACGTGAGTGGATCTTTTTCCAGCTCTACGCTACGTCTCACTTATCTTCTACGTCAATAGGGCAAATACACGGTCACGCTGATTCCTGGAGACGGTCTGCTCTGCTCTTTAGTCTTTTAAGCCGCCCAAAGTGCTTAAATTTTTGGTCTTGGTGACGCTCAGGTATCGGCCCGGAAATCAGCGAGTCGGTCAAGGCTATCTACACCGCGGCCAAGGTGAGCGCGCTTCCACTGAAGACACCTCCCACACGAGCGTATCTGACAGGTTGTGCGGGTATAGGTTCCCATCCAGTGGGAGGAGGTCAGCGTCACGCCCATCTTGAAGGATGGCAAGACTGTCATTCCGGATGATGCTATTGCGAGCGTCAAGAAGAACACCGTCGCGCTGAAGGGTACGTTTCCCTTACCACTCGTGCACGCCTTATCGTAATTCTCACACGCGATGCCCGCACCGTAGGTCCTCTTGCTACACCCAGTACGCCCGCTTTATTCAGCGTGAAGCAAAACGCACGTTGCCTAACGCGTTCCAACTTTGTCCTTTCCGTTTATAGTTGGAAAGGGTCACGTCTCCCTTAACCTCACTCTCCGCCGCACGTTCAACCTCTTTGCCAACGTTCGGCCATGCGCGTCCATCAAGGGTTTCAAGACCCCGTACGACGACGTCAATACCGTCCTCATCCGTGAGAACACCGAGGGTGAATACTCTGGGATTGAGCACGAGGTACGGCTTTCTTTTGGTCGGCGCACCAGTTGGAGCAAGTGGAATTGATAGTAGGTGGCGTTTGCGTGTTAGGTCGTCGACGGTGTTGTGCAATCCATCAAGCTCATTACATGGGAGGCTTCGGAGCGTGTTGCCCGGTATGCGTTCAACTATGCCAAGGACAATGGGCGCGATCGCGTCACTGCCGTCCACAAGGCGAACATCATGTGAGTAACCCGCCATTCTTCCGCCGACGGACAGGGATTTACATAAATTGTGCTTCTTAGGAAAATGTCGGACGGTCTTTTCTTGTCGGCTTGCAGGCAAGTCTCCAAGGATTTCCCGGACATTCGGTACGACGAGGACTTGTTAGACCGTGTCTGCTTGAAGGTAATCAATTACCGACTTTAATAACCAAGCTCACGCTGCTGACGCTTTGTGCACTGTGAAAAGGTCACTACCGACCCGAGACCATACAACGACCGCGTCATGGTCATGCCCAACCTTTACGGCGACATTCTCTCTGATATGTGCGCCGGTCTCATTGGTGGACTGGGTCTCACTCCATCGGGCAACATTGGCAAGGTACTTTTTCCCATTAGGCCTGTCAGCGCTGCTATATGGTGTTCATCTTTTTCGTGAAAAATAGGATGCCTCGATTTTCGAAGCCGTTCACGGATCTGCCCCAGACATTGCTGGTATGTGGAGCCATCTGTCGCAAATTTGCGATTCCTGACCACAACGCAACTCAGGCAAGGGTCTTGCTAACCCTACCGCACTCCTGCTTTCCTCGATGATGATGTTGAGGTATGATGCATTCTTACCAGCCGTTTTCATGCGTAGCTGCTAACCTCGACCCGCACCCTAGGCACATGAACTTGTACGACTACGCCGCCAAGATCGAGAACGCTGCCCTCACCGTAAGCTCAGGTTTTTCTCTGCACGAGGCCTCGGATCAAAACTAAAACACGAACGTTTTTTTGCCTGCAGACCATTGCCGAGGGTAAGGCTATCACCGGCGATCTCGGCGGCAAGGCCTCCACGAAGGAGTACACCGATGCTATCATCAAGAAGCTTGCTTGAAGGACGTGTACATGATCTCTGTAGACTAATCGTGGCTCATGTATTAGACTTTCTGCTCCCCGCCTCGCTGGGAGCAGGGACATTTATGGTTTCTGCTCTTGATATACACATAATACCCCCCTTTTGGTGATTGAGAACTGGATCTCGCGCCTGGAGGCTCTGAGTTCAGGGAATAGCCATTCTCTGTGAAAGCGATTAGTAGATCGGTGCCGTTCTACGCCGCTTCCGCCTTGGTCTGAGGCCGGGGGGGGGGGGGGTGAAGTAAATGGGGAACAATACGATATGGGGACAGCCAATTCAATTCATTTGAGCAGCTAGTTGTCATGCTACTCCGGGTGAGGTTCGCGTGCGGTAAGGACGCGGCACAAGCTCAATTATCGGTGGTGTTGGGGGGAATGTCAGATTGCCCTTAAGCGCACCATTTCCGCTTTAATGGCGACCTCGAAAGCAGCCGGGTTGCTCAATGCGATAGCAGTAGCTGGGGCAAGTACTTGCGATGGAGGCTCTACATACCTTAGATACCCATGTAAGAATATTAATCCCAGGGTATTGATCGACAGGGGAGTCGAGACGAGTAAGTGAGTAGACACAAGGAAGAAGCTCCAAGCAAGGGATAGCGACGTCACTTCCCACGAATAGGAATTGCATCCGCGGTTTGTAGTTGCTTTGGCGACCTGGGATGGAATTTAGGCGCGCTCGCGGGGTACTTGTGCTTTCTTCTCCACCACCGTCGCCTCACCGCGTCCTCCAACGACCACACGCCTCTTCAGGCATCACTTCCGTTCGCAACACTCGCCCCGCCGGGCAACGCACTCGCAACTCCATCCACGACCACCAACCCTGCAATCGCTCTCCGTTTTGTGCGTCCACTCGTTTTTGCTCTCGCGCGTGTCTGCCTGACCACCGCTCCACAGTTCGTCCACCTGCAGCAAAACGCGTCTGGAGAAAAACCGCATACAAAGGCTCTAATCACGTCCAGAAAAAAATCGACACGTCATTCTCATTCTTAAAATCGCAAAAACATAATTTCTCTCTCGCTTTCAAACGAACCAAGTCACGATGGACGATATCAGCTCCCTTAAAAAAGAAGAAAAGAAACCCCCCACCTCCAACGGTGGCGGCGGCGGCAACGGCGGACGCGGTGCCAAGAAGGCTCCTCCTGTCCGATCTGGATCGACTGGCGGCGGCAACGCCCCCCAGGGACAGGCCTCCAACGCCGGCACTGGCGGTTCCAAGGCTCCTTCGCGTTCCAACAGCAGGCGCAACGCCCCCAACCCTACCAACGCTGCTCAAGCTCGTCTTGCCACGGGAGAAAGCGTCTCTAGGCCCTCTTCGGCCGGCAGTCGCGAGAGGGAAGCCGGTAGTGCCCCCAAAAAGCAGGACAATAATCGCCAGAGGAACGGCGGCCGCGGTGGCAATGGCGCCAACTCCGGCGGAAACAGGAAACAGCAGTCCTCCAATGCTGGTCGTAACGCCCCTGGCGCCCAGCAGCAGCAGTCCCAGCAGCCCGGCAACGCCTCGCCCACCAAGGCTGTGCCGGCTGCGAGCGATAGCAGCGCCAGCTTGTCTTCGCTCCAGCGCGCGCAGAAAGTCATTCAGGAGTCGATGTCCTCCGCTTCTCTCAATAGCAACCCTCCTCCTATTGCCACCTCGACCGCTCCGCCTAGGCCCAATTTCTCCCAAGTCGCCGCTTCCAACCCGGCTGCCAACTCCACTCTCCCCGTAAATGCGCCTCCATTCCAGCCCAGCTTTGCTGCCGAGTCTCCTCGTCACCGCAAAGGAGGCTCTTTGGGCAGCCAACCCTCCCCGCAGTTCAACAACCCTAACTTCGCGTCCGGCCTTGGTGGCTACTCTCCCCACCTGGGTCCGATGATGGAGGATGCTGCTGAGGACGGTGCCCAGGGCGATTTCGAAGAAGGCGAAATTCAGGATAATATGTACACCGCTCAGCAGCCTGGTTATGGCAGCTTCGGCCGCAATCAGCCGCCTGCGAACCAACAGGCGATGGGTTCGTTCACTGCCCCTCGCTTTGCTGCTCTCGCCGCGCAACAGCAGATGCAACAACAACAGCAGCAGCAACAGCAACGCCAGCAAGATAGTGAGCCTTTAGGTCCCACCGGACGTCCCCAGCTTGCGCCCAACTTCATGTTTGGTGCGAGGAGGCAGGCGTCGGCTAATCCCATTCCTGCTATCGGCGAAGAGGATCTCGGGTTCCAGTTCCCTCAACAGCAGCAAGGACAATTCCAAGCTGAAGGCGGAGACGCCATGGGCAACTCTCATAGGAGGACTGGTAGCGAAATTCCTCCTGGCGTCACTGGTCTCATGGCCGAACAGGTGTGTCTCTTTCCGCGCATATATAGTAACGCAGCGGTTAATACGTACTTGAATATCTCTTTAGATGGCTATCCAGTCCCAGATCGAAGCACTCCAGCAGCAACAGCAACAGCTCTTGCAGCAACAACTCAATCAAGGCAACGTCATGGCCTTCAACAACAACTCGCCTGTGCGCTCCAACATTCATCGTCGTATCCAGAGCACCCAGGTCCCGATGGGCATGAGTCAGAGTAACGACTTCAACGGCAACTTCGCGGGTATGCAGAACGGGATTGGCAACTTCGGGATCGGCACCGCTCTGGGACTCGGCATGCCCAACGATGGGAACAACTCGCTCCCCCGCGGCCATGGTCGCCGACACAGCGTCAACGTTATCAACAAGTCGCAAGGTGGTAACAACGATCAGAACCAAGGCGCACTTGGGTACTCATACCAGCAGCAGCAGCAGGGTAACGATGGCTTCGATGATGGCTTTACCCCTGTTGGTGGTCATTCGAGAAGTGGTTCTAGGGTCGACTCGAGCTGGCGTTTCAGTGCGTTCCTTCCTGCAAGCTTAATCCCATTTAATTTGCTTACGCGTTGATTTGCACAGATGGCGGCGCAAGTGCTATCCAGAACGGTAGTATGAACCCCGACCTCGCCCAAGCGCAGGCTCAACTCCAGAGCTTGCAGCAATTCCGCGCCGCTGCCGGCGGTCACCACCACAAGATGCCCTCGTTCAGTTTCCCCAACATGTTGCCCAACATGATGGCGGCGAACATGATGGGCCTTGGCGGATTCAATCTTCTTCAGCAGCAACAGCAACAGTTCCAGATGCAGCTGCAGCAATCCCAGCAGCCCCAGCGCAAGTCGCTCTTCGCTCCTTATCTCCCTCAGGCGTCGCTCCCTCCGCTTTTGGCGGCTGGAAAGCTCGTTGTCGGGATCCTGCGCGTGAACAAGCGCAACCGCTCCGACGCATACATCTCCACCGAAGTTCTCGACGCAGATATTTATATCTGCGGCTCCAAGGACCGCAACCGCGCCCTCGAGGGTGATATTGTTGCCGTCGAGCTCTTGGACGTAGATGAAGTGTGGGGTACCAAAAAGGAGAAGGAAGAGAAGAAGAGGAAAAAGGAAGAGAACGCCGCCTACGATCATCGCTTCTCGGCAGGAAGGAAGAACGATAAGAAGAAGGATGACGTCGAAGTTGAGGGACAAGGGCTGATGTTGTTTGAGGACGAAGAGTGCGCTACTTCTCACCCTTTTTTAGTGCACGTGATCGGCACTGACGGTGAGATTTAATTAGGGTGACCGACGAAGTGAAGCCACAATATGCGGGCCACGTTGTCGCCGTCGTCGAGCGCATGCCCGGCCAGCTCTTTTCTGGTACCCTCGGCCTCCTCCGCCCTTCGTCTGCCGCGACCAAGGAGAAGCAGGAAGCCGAGCGCCGTGAGCGCGAGGGCGACCGCGGAATCGAAGAGGACAAGAGCAAGGCCGAACGTCCCAAGATCGTGTGGTTCAAGCCTACCGACAAGCGTGTTCCCCTCATCGCCATCCCGACCGAGCAGGCGCCGGCCGACTTTGTGCAGAACCCCGAGGCGTATGCCGATAGGTTGTTCGTTGCTTGCATTAAAAGACACGTAAGTCCTCGCTTGCTTGGACTTTATCACTCTTGTGCTGAAGCTGTCCCTACAGCCCATCAGCTCGCTCCATCCCTTCGGGACTCTCGTCGAGGAGCTCGGCCCTATCGGCGACGTCGAAGTCGAGACTAGCGCCCTGCTCAAGGACTGCAACTTCCCCACGGAAGACTTCGCTGACAATGTCATCAAGTGCATCCCTCCTGTCCCATGGACGTGAGTATTTCCCTTCCCCCGGGCTTTTCAATCCTCTTTGCTGAACTGAACTGTGGATTCGATAGCATTCCTGAACGCGAGTTCGAAGTCCGTCGTGACCTGCGCGCAGAGCGTATCTTCACCATCGATCCCGAGACCGCCAAGGACCTCGATGACGCAGTCTCAATCCAAGCCAATGAAGACGGTACCTTTGACGTCGGTGTACACATTGCCGATGTTTCGTACTTCGTCAAGCCCAATACTGCCCTCGATCGCGACGCACGCAAGAGGGCCACCAGTGTCTATCTCGTCCAGAGGGCGGTGCCCATGCTGCCTCCGACACTCAGCGAGGAGTTGTGCAGTCTCAATCCCGGCGAGGAGAGGTTGGCGTTCTCCGCGGTGTACACCATGACCGAGGACGCCAGGATCATCAAAAAGTGGTTTGGGAAGACCATCATCAAGTCGGCTGCCAAACTCTCCTACGAGCATGCGCAGGCTGTCATCGACGACAAGGTCCTAGAGGTGGATATCGCGCCCGAGCATTCTTTGGATGCTGTTGAGGAGGATATCCGTCGTTTATGGGTACGTGTATCTTTGAGTCGGGTCGTTAGCTGCCTGGAGTACTGATTATTGCTGCGCGTAGAAACTTGCTACCCAACTTCGCGAGCGCCGTTTCAAGGCTGGTGGTCTTCACACCAGCTCGCTGCGCCTCAAGTTCGACCTTCAGGATGGTGCTCCGGTTGATTGCAGCTCGCCTGAACAAAAGGAGGCCAATATGCTGATTGAGGAGGTATTTGAGACTAGTTTTGTTTTTCATATCGCACACTCCACTGACCCTGATTCTGTTTAGTTCATGCTTCTCACCAACCTCTCAGTCGCACAACAAATCGCTGTTCATCTCCCCGAACAGGCTTTGTTGCGTCGTCACGAAGAGCCGATTGAGCGTCGCTTGGTGAGTCTTGCAACCCGGGCGTGCCTGACTGCCAGCGTGTCTAACCTCTTATTCGAACTAGAATGCATTCAAGACGCGCGCGGAGCGCATGGGCTTCACTGTTGACATTTCCTCTGCCGGTGCTATGCAGCGCTCCTTCGAAGCTGTTACCGACCACGATGCTCGCCGACTGCTCGAGATCCTTTCCACCAAGGCTATGCATCGCGCCAAATACTTCTGCTCCGGCATGCTTGATATCGCCAAGTATAATCACTATGCTCTCAATGAGCCTCTTTACACCCATTTCACTTCGCCTATTCGGCGGTACGCTGATGTCCTTGTACATCGTCAGCTCGAGTCTGCTCTTTCTGGAGGTAGGCGATCTATCCTTGGAAATACATGTAGCGGCCTTTATCTAATAAAATAACATTTCAGGACCAGAGCCCAAGTTCACGATGGACCGTGATTCTGTGGCCAAGGTTGCCCAACAGTGCAATATGTGAGTATTACTCTATTTCGCCCTCGTTGGAGTATCATCTAACTTGTCGTTTTGCAGTAAACGCGACTCAGCCAAACTCGCCCAGGAGCAGTCTGCGCATCTTTTCTTGTGCCTCCTTATCTCAGACCTTACCCAACGCTACGGACCCGTTGTCCGCCAGGCCAAAGTCATTGGTGTTTTGGACGCCGCCTTCGATGTGCTCGTCCCCGAGTTTGGTATTGAGAAGCGCGTCCACGTTGACCAGATGCCCATTGATGTACTTGAATCTTTCCCCCTGACTTTTACCGGTTCGTACTGACATTTTTTATTACAGAATCATGTCTACGATGAGCACTCGCATACTCTTCAGATCTATTGGTCCGACCGCGATGTCATCAGCTGGTTGGCCGAAAACAGCGATGATGAACATCTCAAGAAGATCAAGCAAACCGCTGAGCAGCACGCCGTTAAGATGGAAGTCGCGTCGCGATCCGTCCACGACGAGTCTGCATTGTTCGACGAAGACGATCAAGACGAGGAAGACGAGGTGCTCATGAAGCGTACCGACGACACCGAGAAGAAGGATGAGGTGCCTGAGACCTCGAAGCAGCGCTTGCGCTCGGCAAATCAGCAGGCCCCTACGTTTGAGAGTATCCGAACGACGCCTTCGGGGCACCAGATCCAAGACATTCGCGAGCTCATGACTGTTCCCGTACGCCTCCTTCTCTGCTTTGTATTTTACCTGCAGCTCAGGCCTTCCTTCCTATAGGTCATCGTCACGGCGGACCTTACCAAGAGTCCCCCCGTCATCAAGGTGTACAGCGTGAACCCATACGCCACTACTCAGAAATAATGGCAATTTGTGCTTTCTTCTTTCTCACAAACCTGTTGTGCTTTTACGCCTCGCTTTTCACTTGGCTTTCAATGACCTCTTTCAGCTTCAATCCCCCTTTCTTACGATTTCATGTACTCTGTACGCACTCATGAAAATGAATTTTCGATGATTCAAGAAAAATGGCGTATCAATCTGAAGGCTATGTGCGTGGATCTCGGCACTTAGGGATAGAAGAACGGAATGACGATCCACGGGACGATTGCGCCAGTCGAACCCACGCCGCTTGCGTTCCGCCAAACCACTAGTACCATTTATTCGCTGATATACCTTTTTGTGGATAAGAACTTGGCGGTGAGTCGCAAGGGCTTGTAGTATTGTACGTTTGAGTAATCGATCCTCGTGCCAAATAAAAGTAAATTGACCTCACGTCCTGCGTTGGTCCTCATTAATGGTCCAGGTGTTGATATTTTTCGTGCATATTGTCGTATCTCCATTACTCGCCCGGATAATACGCATGAAATTTGTACGATGGCCTCGAGTTTTTTGCACAAGCAGCAAGGTATCGGTCGTAAAAGCAGGGGTCGTAAGATAGGCCGCATTCATACTCATACGAGCCCGGATGCAATGCATAGCTGATACCGTTAATTTCGCTAAGGAACCTCCTGTAGTAATATTTGGAAAAATCTGTACTATCAGATGGTACAAAATCATCAGGCGAACACTTTGATAGCTCAGTTTTGGTTTATTCTGCGTACTTGTTGTGCAGAAGGAGGTGAAAGTGTCAGCCTGGACAAGAGGCTTCGGCAAGCGTGACAAACCCGGCAGTCCGGGATCCAGATCCGGAGCCCTGAAGCTCGAAGCTCAGCCTTTTCAACACCCGAGAAGAGTTAACCATGTTGCGTCGCAGAAAATCAAGAGTAACCAACCTTGGAGAGTATGCCATGTCAGGCGTACCAAGGAAGCGAGCGCTTGAGGAAGAAGGAAAAGAAAGTGTATGAGAAATGAAGCTCTCTATCTGTTTTTGTTGGCCTAACTCGAAAATTTTCTTCAACAGACGCCTCCCAGCCCTGTCCCAGATGTTGAGACTTGCAGGTCTGCGTGGAAGGATATCGCGTTGAGCTAGGTTCGTAGTTGGTACTCTCAAATTTCACTCCCTTATTTATCCCACGACAGTCTGTTCTTCTCCTGGCGCAGAGCACATGGCTGAGCGCCGCGATCTCGTCGCATATAAAGGCAAGCTTCACCTGACGGCGTTCCTCGCACCATGCCTCATCTGCAACACCTCGCGGGGCACCAGCAGCCTGGACGTGCAGTCGATCTCAGACACCACTCTCAGTCCAGCCCTTATGGCGGAGGCTACTGCTGAAGCGAAGCGTCTGAAAGAATTCGCGATCCCAAGGATGCTCTACAATATGGTGCCCACGCTGTGGATCCCACTCCCAGCGCTTCCGCGTACGGCCACCGGTAAACTCGATTGAAAGGCTCTAAAGGCCATCTTTGACAAATTGGAGTCTCATTTGCAGGAGGGCGTCGTCTGCTCGAAGTAGCTCCAATCTAGTACTACACATTTTCTTGGTAGCCCGAAAAGTGAATTTCTATCTAAATTTGCGTGCTATCTTTTCGTTATTCAAGCACCCACACGGTCAGGCTGTCATGGTGACCTTGGATAATCACATTGAGGCGCTTTCGGCGTGGGACTGAGAAGTGTGGGCGCATGGTCTGAGTGCTGCCACACAGATGACTCACTTCGTTTTATGGATGCGTACCAAAAAGATATCAACGGAAAACAAGCCGCTTGGCCGTCCAAAAAATATTGCGGTCATCGTGTGCTGCCCGAGCGCATATTCGAGGAGCTCGCGAAGACTAAGACTCAATACTTGTATTTACGGGCCTCGAGGCGTTGAGTCGTCGAACATGCCGGTGGCAATGCAGTCACAACGGGTCACAAACTCGGCACTTTGCCGAGCACGTATGAGTATGAGTGCGGCCTATCTTATCGGTCTCAGCAGCCGAGTGGCCATTACAAATCCTTATTACTAATCAGCAGCTAATGAGTTTTAAGTCTTTGCTCTTGTCCCCTTCATTGAAACCCATGGGTTCGCACTCTGGCCCCAGCTTTTTCCCAACGCCAGCGTTTGCAAGTCCATTTTTCTCTGCGCGTCTCTGGGCGCGTTCTAATCTTCTCTACCCCAGGATCATGCATTCGCGGGCATTGGAGCAGGCACCGTCGCCGTGCTTTGCATGCACCCACTAGACTTGCTGAAAGTCCAGTTCCAAGTTGCAACGACGCCGCCATCCGGATCTTTTAACCCACTAAGGCAGATGTACACGGCACTGGGGGACATCAAACGGACAAGCGGTTTTCAAGGTCTCTATCGCGGTTTGAGTGCCAATGTTGCTGGTAATGCAACGAGCTGGGGGATGTATTTTTGGTTGTGAGTTGCATCGCGTATTGTTCGTGTATTTCTGCGCTGCAATGAGTACACTTTTTCAAAGCTATACCATGGCCAAACGGCAGATGACGCATGGGGACCCAAACGCACCTATCAGTCCTGGACAATATCTCTTAGCCTCCGCCGAAGCGAGTTCGCACCACCTTCATTCCTCTCTTGCCCAGCCCAACATTAATAATTGGTTTATTTCATCTTCTAGGTGCAATAACGGCATTGTTAACGAACCCATTATGGGTCGTCAAAGTGCGAATGTTTACGACGCGGCGCGATTCGCCCAACGCTTATCGGGGAGTAATACGTATGCACGCGTCATCGCCTTCTTCCGTCTTACTATCGATTAAACAAGACGCATCCTTATAGATGGGCTAACGACAATAGCTCGAACAGAGGGGATTCGTGGGCTCTGGCTGGGCACGACACTGGCACTCTTTGGGGTCACCAATGGTTCGATACAGTTTATGGCCTACGAACAGATGAAGAAATGGGGATTTACCGCAAAGCGAAAGCGAGTGCTCGATCGTGGTGGTGAATGGAAGGGCGAAGAAGAAAAGCTCGTTCGTATCACATCCATCTTGGTTCTTACAATTGTTGATTACCCCTTTTCTAGTCCAACACGGCGTACACTATCATGTCCGCAACCGCCAAATTACTCGCACTCTCCTCAACCTACCCATATCAAGTTGTCCGCTCCCGAATCCAGAACTACGCAACGAGAGATCGCTATCCCGATATCACTACAACCGTCAAACGTACTTGGGCGGAAGAAGGGGCCCGGGGATTCTATCGTGGGCTGGCTACGAACCTTGTCCGCGTTCTCCCTGGGACTTGCGTCACCTTTGTGGTTTACGAGAATCTGGCATGGCTGCTTCGGACTCAGGCAGCCAAGAAACATACCAATGTTGCAGTGGAGCACAAATGACCCACCCTCCTTGACCTTAGACATTAGAAGATCTATATATCAACTCCGGGCCATCATAAGATATGAGCACCCCCACTCACACATGTATTTTTTCGTCATCCTAGCGATTAATTCGGATTTTAATGCTAGCATTTATCTTACCCATCACCCGTCCATTTGTTGAGCGTTCTTTTGGCTCCAATCCATAAGTCGCTATAGCCAAGCGGTTACGGCGTTTGATTAGAATACTCTCTACTATCAAATCCTCTTTGAGGGCGTAGGTTCGAGTCCTACTGGCGACGTTCTTCTGTTTTGTTTGTTTTTCCATTTTTATTTGGAGATCCCTCAAGGTGTGCCGCTTACTGGCGCGCCAGTGGCATCGTGTATTGCGCCGATGGGCATTTAGCCAACGCCTAGGCCTTCTTGCCATAAACGTCAGGATCGCAAAGCATTTGGATAAACTGCCGAAAACCTTTTACAAGGTCGCGCCCACAAATAACGTCAAAGCTGAGCCATGTAAAACCAGTAGTCGGTACGAGTTTAGCCGTCTGTTTTTATTTTATTTTTGTAGATGACACCATTGTCGTGACTTGGACCTATATATGCTTGAAGATAGATGACTTCAAGTTGCATAAAGAAGCTGCGAAGAGTCCTTCCTCATCAAAAGACGTACCATCACAAACTACTCTCTACAGAGCCGTAATATAGCCTTCCAGCGACATCATTTACCACCCAGTCAACACCCTCGACAACGTTCTCTCCTGTAACTGCGCTGCATGGTATAATCTTCCAGTGGTGTGACATGATCGAACGGAGAGCCAGAGCCTGGAGGTACAAAGTTATCAAGGTACATTCAAACCCAGGAAGAAGCCTCGGGCCTACATCTCGGATCTCGGCATCAGAAAGGGCACCATCCAGGTCTTGCTTGTTGGCGAACACGAGAAGTGTCGCTCCTGCTAGCCGCTGTGATAATTATACAAGGTTGTCATGAGTAGGTGAGGCCATTAAAATCGCGGAATGGGATGCACATCTTCAGATAGGAGCCCATCCAGCTCTGCCTTACAGTCATCCATGCGGAGTCGATCGGAAGAGTCCACGACCCAGACAAGCGCGTCAGTTTGTTCGAAGTAATTGCGCCAGTAAGGTCGAAGTGATCGCTGGCCGCCCACATCCCCTTTTGAATTTTAGTTGGATACTCTCAACTCGTGTGTCCTTCAGACCGAGACATGGGAGTGCGGACGAACATATGTTTAGCGTATATCTGTCATTTGGGACGAAAAGGGTTCAGAATTCCAGGAAAGTTGGAGCAGATATAATGAGATACCAACTTGCCACGTACAAACGTCTTAATCTCGAATCCCAACGTCGGACTGACTTCCCGTACATCATCTCCGTTGAGCCGCTTGAGGATAGTAGTCTTTCCGGCGTTGTCTAAGCCACTGGAGATGCAACGACCACGATCGTCCGCATAACACCAGATATACGACACCAGATATACAAATCCCAGGACAGAACATCAGCGTCCGCCATATTCGGTCAGAAGCGAGGATGGGCAAGGCTGACAGGAAAAGGATCCGCATCTCCCTCTCCTTCTGCCGATTCTTGCGGATGATTGTTAAAAGCCCCATGTGTGGTTCGTTCTGCGACGAGTATAGCAATCTCAACGTCGAACAGAACTTTTGCTGAGTAGACGGTGTAGCAGGCAAGTAGGTAATAACGCGACTAGTGCGAGGGGGATATCGACGCAGTGCCGTTGAGCAGCTTGAAGTTGTCAAAAGCCGCGTCGACGCGCGAGTCGGGGGTCGAAATCTTTGCTCTTCACTGGACTTAACGCTCCTACCTTCATCACGAAAGTAGGTACTACACCGGTCCCTGCTTCGATTAATATTCTCGAGCAAGTCTCAGTAATTTGTCGCAGTGTCTCTCTGTTGTCGAATGCAAGATTTTACCGGAGGTGCGTGAGGCTCCTGTGGGATATAGTACACGATCGCATCAGCGGAACGACAAGACTATAGATGTGGTCCTAAGCATATCGCCGCTATTGCTGATGGATGGCTGGTACGGATTTCCTGCGAACGCAATACTCGGGCTTATTGGGGTTTGTGGGGCGGCGGCACTGCGGTAAGTACAGTAACTTAGTAGGATCGATCTTTCATTAAGAGTTCGTTACCTCGACCAGGTACAAAAGTCCAGGTCTTCCGCATCTACCGGTGAGTACTAAGTATGTGGTCTTCAATTGTGCTCACAAAGGCGACGGCTATCCGACCTACGCTCTCTTTTATCAAGTCGAAATCACGTACGCAACTGAGCTTCTTAATCGAAGGCGTCCAAATCCCCCAAGTGCTAACACGGTGTTGGGGTTGTCCCAGACCAGTCGGGAGGCCTACCCATCTCCATCTTGCATTCAATTCTACCATCTGTCATCATCATCATCGCTGAAACCTGCTATCACCGTTACCAATAGAGTAAAATGACTCGGCACCATCCCGCCGCGCTGTTCAAGTCCAAGTACCCATTCAATGCGTTGCGTCGTAAAGGACTCACCAAAATTACTGTTGTTCCTGTTCCTGCAAAAGTACCTTTCATTTTTCGCGTCGAGGCGATGCGGATATTCAAACCCTTCGTACCTTTCAACCCCATTCGTTACGCAAAGACCTGGAGTTAATGTGATTGATTCCAGATTCCAACTCGATGTCGAAAAGAAGCGTTCTAACTGGAATGCGCACCCCCAGCGTTGACGCTGCCGAGTGTACGCACTGCGCACCCGGCCCCGAAGGGTCGCCGGCATCCGCGTGTATATGGCTAAACGGCCGGCCGTTGCCCAGCAACTGAAACCGTGTTGATAGTACTTGTGATCGCTGCTCGGTAGGGTTTTATTGTTTACGATAATTGCAGGTCACGACAGACTCGGACGTTCGTAGCCCGTTTCCCGAAGAACATCGAACGTCGACCCGAAAGCCCGAAAGTGTCTCTCTCCCGGAGTCGTACTACTACCAAGGCGCGAATGGGTTTGAGCTCGAGTCTTATTGCCGGCCGCGTAACCCGCCAGATACTTGGCCCTAATAGCCCCGAACGAACTTGCACAGTCAGATGTCTAGCGTGAACGGCCGCCTTATCGCCTAACGACGCGAAGTGCTTACTTCGAACAGGTGCTTCGACGTCGACCACGTCGACCGATAGATTCAGAATCCGACTCGGCAACCAAGACGTCTTTATTTCTCAGCCCGCTGGCACCCTGCAGTACTAGTACTACTCTGCTGAATCTGTGACAAGGCAAGGCAAGATCAACCTCTGGAGAAGTTCGCCAGAGTCGAGTCACGTCGCCTATGTGGCGCATCCCCTGGTGTCACCCGCCAGAATACCACTGCGCGCCTGAGCTCGCCTCCATCGCTCGGGCCTGAGGTGATCGCAAGAGAGAGCGGTAACTAGTAATCACTTTCGGGACTTGGCGCGCGCGCTTACTCACTTCGTATCGCGTGAAGCATCTATGTAATACTTATATGAAAACTGACTCTGCAAGCAATATTAATCTCTTGCTTGCGGCCGACGGCGACCACCGCCCGCTCCCCGAGGCTGATGTCCCCTGTCCCCGTAATACTGTATACACCCAGTCGGGAGAGCCTGACTCAGCGCGCTCTTGGCAATCCTTGCGGCGGTCCTCCATTCCGCTCTCTATTCATTGCAGCAATACTAATACGCCGAGGGGCCACTCAGCTCGACGCACAAAGTACGGGCGAGTCCCGCATCCCGAGCCCGACGATGATTCACAAGCTGATTCACAGACGGAAAGGAGGTTCATTAATATTCTTGTATTATCCCATCTAGAACCATCGTATCGAGTATATTATCAGCATCGTATAATCAACATGACGCCTTCATCGCCTTCATCATCTCTTCCTACGCAAGTTTGAATTTTTCTTTTTCAACCCGGGGACCAATTTCCAAAATATAATCAACAAGAAAAGAAAAGAGACGATAAAGAGAACGAAAAAAAGAAAGAAAGATGAAGATGGAGAGGATATCTTGCCAGCTCTAAATAACTATGAAGAACAGCGAATAGTGGATAATGAATCAAGATCGATGATCGGTGAAACGCATGGACACGAAAAGGAGTGTGAGGTGTGAGCGTGCGATGCCAAGAATCAAGATGTGGGGGGGGGGGGTTTGGAAAATTGACCGTGGCGGGGCGAAGGAGAAGCGAAAAGGGGGAGAAAGGCATACACAGAAACAAAAGACACCGAAGCCGAATAGAAAATGCGGATTATGGTATATTATATATATAAAGAAAACACGAAGCACCACCAAAAAAAAAAGAAACTCAACCAGTGGGGAGGAAGAAAGGAGCTATGCACAGAAGTAAAAAGAGAGAAGTTGAAGATGGAGGTGCGTACGGATGCGAGATGGATTAATAGTAGATAAGGGGAGATGGTAAAAGATGATGAATAAAATACGCGAGAGGAGCTGCTCCCGCTCCCACTCCAGTTCCCACCGGCAACTACTACCTTTGCTCCCATTGCCGGCGCCGCCACACCAAGAAGAGAAGAGGAAGAGAAGGGGAGGGGGGTATATCGCTGTACGCCGCACACGCCGCACGAACGTGAACGAGGGAGAGCACGATCCAAGAATTGAGAGACGAAAATTCCGCTGACGTTGAAATTGAGTTTCGAAATGAGAATGGGAGATGGACATCGACATTGAGGGCGTTGAGGGCGGAACGTCGCAGGGGATATGGGGGGCGTGCAAAAAAATGGACATGAACATGAATTCGTGCGTCGAAAGTCGGAAATCAAATGCGTATGCGTCGGATTCTTGGAATTCGTCTCCAGACTCGTGGTGCGGGGTTGGTATCGATGCGGATGTCGGTCGCGGTTAAGATGCAGCAGTGGCGAAGACGACGGTAGGTGTTATGCGCCAACGCTGCGCTTCTCGCTCATCAGCGTCTGCCGCTCCTCCTCCTCACTGGGGCCCGACACTTTCCTGTCCCTCTTCTCTCCCCACTTCCACCCTCTCAGACTCAACTTCCTTCCCTTCCTCCCCTCTCCCTGCTCCCCATTATCCACCTTCTCCACTTGTGACGACACAGAACCAGAACCAGTCCCGATGAGGCCCTTCAATTTCTCGCGCCCCAGTACAGGGCCCAATGACAACGCGGACAAAAATATGAGCTTCATAATCACCCCAGGCGACGAAAGGACAGAGGAGAGCGTCTCCGTCGACGCCGCGCCGGTCGCTTTCGAGGCGGCCAACGTCTGTAGAATATCTCCCACCTAAAAAGAAAATCAAATCAGTCTGAGACACGAGAGGAAAGAGTGCGATGGATAAGAGGGCGTACTTGGCAAGTAACGGCCGTCCACGGCATCGTCCCGATAAACGCGCCCATCGCGCAGTCCCACAGACTGACCCCGCACACGCCACATGCCACATTAATCCCGCTCCACGGCACGATGCCGATCAGACGCATGATCGTCAAACGGACCCACACCGGCGTATCTTTCTTATCACCCTCTTTTTCTGATTTTTCGTTTATCGACGAAGACAGGGACGACGACGTTAATGACGAGGGAGACGAGCCCTCGAGGGCATTGCGCGTGAGATCAAGCGCGCGCGGGAAAAAGGCAGTGACGAATGGCGCGAGGGGCGTAGAGAGGAGAGTGGAGAAGATGGAGCCGATAGTAGTGAGCACAGTGAGGAGGAGGATGGCGGGCACGGGGGGGAGAAGCGTTCCACAGAGCACATTCTTCAAATAAGAGTAAGTCAGTAAGAGGCAATATTTTAGAGTTTGGAGATATGGTGATACGTACGACGAGGACACTACCGGGGACACTCCAGCTGTGTTTCCAGACGGCGGTGATGCTGAGGACAAGCAAGACATGGGCCTTGCCGGCGAAGCCGCTGTCGGCGTAAGCTTGGAGCTCGTGGCCGAGACGAGAGATGTCGGGGAGTGTGCGGGGGAACTCGCGGGTGATGGGAAGGGAAGAAAGCGCGGCGAGGACAGGGAGGAAGGAGATGATGAAGACGGAAATGAGGAGGAGAAGAGGGGTATACGCGGACGGGGCGAGTGCACGTGTGCGGGTGGGAGTGGAGAGCGGGAGAGGGAGGGGCGGCGGGGTGATGAAGAGAGAGGTGAAGGGGGAGTGCGGGGGCGGGGGCGAGGAGGAGCGAGAGGATGATGTGGATGAGCGCGGGGAGGAGCTGCCGTCAGTGTCGATGGCAGGGGAGCGCGGCTTCTTCCATAGACGGGAGGGCTTTCTGCGGTGATAGCGGTTTGCGTCGGCGGCAGGGAGAGGCAGCGTGGGGTCAGCGGCGCGGTAGAGGGGCGCGGCGAGGGAGAGGAGGACGGAGAACATGGAGGGCGCGGGCGGGGGAGGATTGGCAGCGGTGGCCTGGGAGGGGGACGGGAGTGCGAGCGGCTTATTAAGAGGGGACGCAGGACGAGCAGCTAGAGCAGAAGCAGAAGAAGCGGGCCAGGGACCGCCTGGCTTGCGGACTTGCGCGGTGGGGGTGTTCGAGGGCGTGTAGTCGGCGGGGGGCAGGGGAGCGTTTGCTTTTGCCAGGTTCAGCGGCGCCGGCTTCCTGCCTGGCGGCGACGAGGAGGAGACAGACGAGGAGCGCTCGCGGAGGGAGCTGGCGGGCGGGGAGAGGGAGAAGGAGCAGGAGGAGGCGGTGGACTGGACGAGGGGCGGGGACGGGGCGCAGACCATCCTGGGCTGGTGGTTCAGACGGGAATAAAGAGCGAAAAGAGGATGACGCTTCAAATATTCATGCGGCCGTGGTGTTGAGTCTCTGCCGAGATGCCGCCCCAACCCGCCCGGCCATTCCTGCCGATCCACCCCCGCGCAAAAATAGCGCGGCGATCGGCAGAAAAGCAGCGCCTGAGAAAGGCAATTTGTCATCGTGCGTGGTTTACTCATCGCTTACGGTCGCTTACGCGGGAGACGTGGACTGAATGAGGTGAATCGCCTCTAGGCACTCCAGGAACGCAGCTGTACATCCTCCCTCGAGCACGCTCTCCCCGCGTGACTCTCTCGCTCGTCACCAGAAGCCGCCTCGCAAAGCAGCCGAACGACAACAAAAGCTCATGATCACGCTCACGACCCACGAAAAAGCCCGTTCGTCCGTGGCAGGTGCGAGTCCCTCCGATGACTCCCGGCCGGCCGGGCAGCGGCCCCCGCGTGCGTAAGCACAGGTCACGCAGCGGGCATGACGCTGACCAGTCGACGTCACCCCCCGCACCCGATCGCCTCGCTCCCCCACCGTCCTCATCGGTCCTACCGTGTCATCGTCCGCGGTCGAGGCTCCCGGTCTCCCAGCGGCTTCTTGGATCTCACTCAACACCATGCATGTACCCAGAGAGCTCCAAGCTTTGTCACTCGTCACGGTAACCAAAGCTCTGGCTATGTCCACCTTCGACGGGAAGGAAATTAATCTCGCTGGCCAACCTTAGGACTTGTACAAGGATTGCGGCCGCAGTACTTATCCTTGACTCGCTCAGCGCTTCAGCTTCAGATTCGCGCCCTTCATCTGGGCGGGCAAGGCACTTGAGTCCGCAGTCCGCCACCATTAATGGCCTGGAGGCTGGCGCGCGTGCCAAGGTCTGTGTACCGTCGCCAAGGGGCCTCTTTAAGCTCTCTTCGCTAGCTGCGGCGATCCATCTACAGCGCTCCCAGTTACTGCGCACGGGCCTTCATTACCCCCGTCTTCGTTAAGAAACTCCGACTTCATGTATCCTGCCCCTGCGGCCGCAGCAAGATACTTGAATCTATGTACTTACTCCTTACCACTCAGGGTTTTAATCTTAACTCTCACAGGGCGCACTTTCATATACCTCGAATCTGCAGTCGGTACTACTAATCCCGTGCAAATTTCGCCCATGCAAATGTTGATTGTTGCAGCACTGGCACTGGCAACGCTACGCCTTGGTCATCCAAGCACTAATGGATCAGCTCTCATTCTTGGCTTCTATATGATACTTAAATAATAGTTGACTATTAGACTTGTCCCGGGTCGCCTGGCCGCCGTGGTCCAGCGTCGAGACCTTGAAAGATATTTTGTTCCGTGCTTAGAGCTCCCATCGGTCGGAAACAAATAAAATGCACGGGCCATCGTCTCAAGCTAGTTTACTGTTTCACCGGCGCAGATCACTTCCTCTCACCACCATCAACATGGCCGCTGCTCACAATACTACTACTCTTCACGACATGCTGAACTCACTATGTATACCAATCGAGCCCGAGCTCGAGGATTCTCATACGGAAAGCACCGCTACGGTAGAGTATATATACGACCCCGAGCTCCCACCCCCCCTCGAAGAGCGCATTTGCCACGTGATCCACGATCCCGAGCTGATTCGAAAAATGCATCAAGGACTGATCGACTTACTGGCAACACACCCCAGCCGACCGTCAGCGACCGTCGTGCCGCCTGCGACTTATGAGGCAATACTATCTAGTGCTCGGAAGGTCTGCCGATATAGTCTGGATGGAGAGCCTGATACCGCCGCGATGGCCATGCGCTTGATCGATGTTTGCCATGATGCGCTGTGTCTGCTGGAGCCGCGCTCGACGTTCAAACTCGCGAGCAAAGTCGCATCGGTTCGGGGAGACTTTCGGACGGACCATGTCGTTTGCGATGCGGAGGGGCATCTTCTCCCTTGGAAGAATAACGCGTGGGCTGTCGGTGATGTATACATGCCTAGGATGGTCGCGCTGGGGGCGGCGCATGATGGACTGGGGTCGTCTTTCGTCTTTGGCGAGGAACTAGTTGGTGAACGTGCGTTAATTGCCAAGGTCGGTGTGTTATCTTATCTGCGTGATATTTATAATGTGGTATATACCCCCTTCGTTTGCTCTAGGTCTCCTTGGCCATGTTCTCCGACTGTCGAGTTCGCTTTGGAGTATTATTCAGCGGGAAACAAATGCAGATTTTTCACGTCCGACAGCAAGAAACACTCCCTCGCCCTTATCTCGTCGTCAGTGATCCCATGAGTGTCACAGCCGTGAATCCCTCTCCCGTTCAGCTTATCTTCTACATGCTGCTCGCGGCCCATAACGGCGCGCCCCCGCTTCCCAGCTACCATATGGAAACAATGATTACGCTACCTCCACACACCAGCTCTAGCTCTATATCAATTGCTTTACTCACCAGAGGGACCCAAGCGGTGAGTTTACAGGTCAATGAACGCTGGCCACTCTCTTACTCGATCTGGTGCTTAGCAGTGTCCTGAGATTACGATTTGCTTTGATATCGCGGGAGTACCAGATCCGCCGGTGTATAACCTATCTAGAGCCGAACCGACGAAACCGCGCCGCGCGCCGGACCCGACTCCTCCGCCTCAAGCCAGCGCCAGCTTGCAAAGCGACAACGCTAGCACAGCAACGTTAGCATCGGCGAAAATCATCACGCTGACCCAGCGGCTGGGTAGCGGCGCCAGCGGCACAGCTTACGCCGGCACCGACCGGGGAGGCACGAGAGTCGTGGCCAAGTTTGCACGCAGAGATACGACCGAGGACGTGCTCCGGGAATCGTGGTTCTACCAATATAAATTGGCGCCCCTACATGGTTTGGTTGTCCCGATGTACTACGGCGTTTTTTGCGGGGATAGGCGGGCTGTTCTGCTGACGGCATACGCTGGGAAATCGCTAGCGTCATTCGACGGGCTGGACGACAAGGCCAGGTATGCAGCGCCCGTTTCTCTCTTTTTGTTGGGTATCTCGATAATAGGTTCAAATTGCAGGCAGACCATTCTTGATCATGTAATAGCACTCCATCACCACGGCGTGTACCACAACGATGTTCGACCGGAGAACATCACTATAGACCTCGGTGGCCGCCTGCGAGTGATCGACTTGTCCCATGCTACGATCCATACCTGTCCCGGCGTCGACAATTGCTCCGAGATCATCAAAGTTGCTCGCGTTCTGGGACTGTCCAATATCCTTGGGTCATATCTAAATATCAACGAGGCTCTTGCTGAAGTACAATAGCGCGCTCACCAAGAAAGTATTCGATGCTCTGGAGTACTTACTGCTTTGTACACCTCAATTACCAGCACGCATAATCCGGATTTGATGCAATTTGGGGTCAAGTAGTTGCGCTCAAGCTTGCTTGCGCCGAGTTGTGATTGCTAGTACAGACGCACTTGGCATTAACTTTGTGGCTCCAGAGTAAGTATTGGCATTACGAAGACCAGGACTGTAGATTCCTCTACAGCCAGAGCTTCCACGAAAGACTGTCTGTCGACGCAAAGGTATTGATGACCACGGGAGTTCTCAGTAAAGGATGTCCCCAAAACTTGACTCGTTAAAGGTGAGAAGCAGAGCAGAAAGGCGCGCCGCCGCGAGCACGATCAGGCAGAATCCGATCATGAGTTTTGCTGTCGGAGTTGGTCGACACTTGCTGACACATCCGCTTCCGGCGACGCTCGGAAAGCGCAGCATTTCGCTACACCACAGCTCACACCCGAACCATCACGAACGGTCGATGACGGACAAGACGGCTGCGCGTGCGGCCCTTGGGCGTTTGTCCGCTACTCCTGTACGGCTTCTGTTGAGCGGAGCCGTGCGAACCGGGGGGGACCGAGACGATTCTGGCTGCCTGTCAGTTTGGACAAGGCTCGACGCTTGGGGTGCCCGACCGCAAGGCTGGTCGTTGTCGGCGTTCCAGTCCCACTGAGCTCTGCGGCTCTTCGTGCACGACCAGTGGGACACGGGTGTTTGCCATCGCTCACGCTGTTGCGGGTAAGTATTCTCATGCACGCATCCGTTTGGTCTGCCAACACAAACTCATTCTCAGGTTCTTTACCACAGTGAGCGATGAAAAGCATGCCGACGCAATGGGCCTCGATACCCTCGCGTCGGCAGCGCAGCTATCCCTGCTATCTACCGCAATCATAGTAAATCACGCATCCGCTATCATCGTCTTAATATGCACTTCGCGCTCTGTCACTATCTCCGGCCTCGACAACGCCACAGCTCACCAACACGCCTAGCACCGACCGACGCCTTGGAGGTCTACGGCGCTCAAGCAATTTCCGGTATCCTGTCCGGCTTCCGTTGCGCGGAGCCGCGAATCAGGGGAGGAACGCGTCGGGTCTCGCTGACTCGACACTCGAGCGACCGATAACCAGGCTTTCAGCCGCGATCGGCGCTTCCGGTTGATGCACGCTATCGTGCATTGGGTATGTATCATATTCTCCGTGTGGAAATGAACAACGCTTACCGCCAACTTTCTACAGTGAGCAGGCGAGAACATGCTGCCACAACGGGTTCGAAGCCCTCGGGTTAGCAATACGCTTTGCTGGTGTTAGCTGTCTTAGAAGGCCGTGAATAGATGGTATGTCTTCCCTGCTCGTCGCTATGAACTACCTCACTCATTCGCCTATCCCCCCTGCCTCTATTCTCGTTCAGAACTCTTTTTTTGCTTTTTTTTTCCGTATTGTCATCGTGGTGGTCTCCCTGTTCAGTGATGGCCACGCCGTTTCTTGCCGCATCCCGTTTTGTATCGTCTGCCTTGGCCTATATATATATTTATTTATGCGCCCACGCTCGCTGCGCCCCCGCGGCATTCTGTCAGGTGGGTACGTTCTCTAAATGAATAGCGTAGATTATCACTGGTCGAACTGCGCTAAATAGCGGTGCCAGTTTCCAATGGCGAAGACCGTGCCCTGCAAAGCGCATGAAACATTTGAACGCACATGTCACCTGGCGTTGAGTCTTAGATTGGATCTCGCCGCACAGCCACCAGAGGCCAAGCCCTCGACTCAACACCAAGTTTTCTATAGACTCCGCCGTTGTCTCCTAGGCCCAGCCCACCTGCGGTCTGCGGATTCGTCACATTCGTCAGCCGTCAAACAGACCTGCGGCTGGGCTCGCACACGTAGGGCGGGACTGGAAGATACTCCCACTAGGCTCCGCTCGTTGATGTTGTGACTTAGTCGGAAACAAGCAGGAGCGCGGAGCCATTCTCACTGTGCTATACAAGTGCCTCGAGCAGGTTTTACCGACGCAGACCACATACGCAGCTCTCACCTCCATCAATATGGCTCTAGCTCAGGATACCACCCCACTTTGCAGCATGCTACTCTCGCTTTGCATTCGAGAAGAGCCTCAACTCTACATTCAGCCGAACCTGAGCACGGCGCCCTACGATCCGGACATCTGACCCCCTCTTGACGAAAAAATATGTCTTTTAGTCCGCGATCCACACCTGGTTGAGAATATGCACAAAGGACTGGAAGAGCTGCTGAAAACCCATCCCAACGCACAGATACCTGTGTCCGCTGCGACTCGCACTGTGACAATCAAGGCGCTCCAGGAGGCCTGTAGTAGGGACAAACTGGGAGGAGAGATGGATACATACCTGATGGCATCACGCTTGCTAGATCGCTGCAGAGACGTACTGCGTTTGCTGGAGCCTGACTGGGAGTGCCAAGTCAACCTCCAAGTCGACTCGGCTCGAAGCGATTTCCAGACGGACTTGATGATCCGTGACTCGGTGGACCAACTCCTCCCCTGGGAAATCAAAGCATGGGCCATGGGCAATGTGTATATGCCTAGCATAGTAGAACTGGGAGCCGCGAACGGCGGAAAGGGGTCGCCTTTCATCTTTGGTGGGGCGTTATACAACGAAGAGGCCGTTATTGCCAGGGTACGCCTCTTATCTGCTCACGTTTTACATCAAAGATTAACTTCGATCGATTTAGCTCTCCTTGGCCATACTTTCCAGCCCTAGAACTAGCTTTGGGGTACTGTTCAGCGGGACGAAGATGCAGATTTTCTGCGTTCGGCGACTCCCTCGTCCCCACCTCCTAGTCAGCGACCCGATCAACATCACGGCTGTTGGCCCCTCTCCTGTACAGCTGATCTTGTATATGCTCCTTCATGCGCGGTATCCCGACTCTCCTCCCCTCCCCCTTTCCCCGACGGAAGCGATGATCACACTACCTCCACGTCCCGTCATTGACAGCTCTCGACCTACGTTAACTAGCTCCGTCACGGTCGAACAGTTACAAATGGTGAGTGCGCAGACCAGTGTTTACCGTCCTCTGACCCATCCTGTTCCCCCTGAAACTAGCAATGCTCTGCAATATCGCTCTGCTTTGATTTTGCAGGAGCGCCAAATCAGCCGATTTATAAATTATCCAGAGTCGAACCCTTGAGCCCGGCCGACTATAAGGCTCATCAGACACCACCTCTCGATACACCCCCGACTACTTGGCATGCCAACGGTGCTGTTAAAAATGACAACGTAGCGAACACTCTCACGCTGTCCCAGCGGTTGGGCGACGGTGCGTGCGGCAGAGCTTACGTCGGCAGCACCTAGGATGGCACACAAGTCGTGGCCAAGTTCGCTCAGCGAGCTTCGGTCCAGGTCATTCTTCGGGAGGCGTATTTCTACCAGCACCAGCTGAAATCTCTGCAAGGCACGGTCGTACCCATGCACTACGGTGTTTTTTCTGGAGATAGGCGGGTCGTCCTCCTGATGGCGTACGCTGGAATGACGCTGGACTCGTTTGGCGGACTGGAGCCTGAAACCAAGTAAGAAAACACTTCTCTCTTTTCTTTTGGCGTTCACTAATGGGTTTATACTTTAGGAAAACCATCCTCGATCATTTGATCTTGCTTCATCGCCATGGCGTACAACACAACGACGTCTGGCCGGAAAACGTGACCGTGGGACCTGATGGCCGCCCACATATAATCGACCTGTCTCATGCTGAAGTACACACTTGCCCCGGCGCCAATAAGTGTCACGAAATTATCGGGGCTGCTCGCATGCTGAAACTACCCAGGAGTATCCTCAACACTTATCACGAAACTCGGGTGGTAACTGATCCTTGAGCTCTACTAATCGACGCTCTCCCTGCCTTATATCCTCAATTCCTCAATCACTGTCACGCATGTGCCAATTAATACACCCTGTGCTCCGCATTATTATCGTCTCGAGTAGTGACGCCGGCAGTGTGCGCGCATACCCCCACTGTCATATGTAAGATATACCAGGCCGTTTTTGATCGTTCAAATTCCCCCAGATATGGGGAAAAGCAAGTGTTTGAGTGAGCGGGCGAAGTGCTGCAGGACGACACTTAACGACCCCGACGCTCGGGCACGCCTTAGAAGACCATTTGAAACTCAGCGTCGTTTCTTTCGCCGCCGTCCACAAGCATCCCCCTATGCTACCAGCTACTTGAGATACGGCATACATTTTCACAGCTTACAGCACCCGGCGGATTCGCTACACAGCTTGCACGTAACTCGCAGGGAATAAGCCTTTACGCCCGTCCAGCTCTCCCATCCACCACTCCTCCGATGGGTGCTCAGTCACAAGGATGCGCTGTCCAGTTTTGATGGTCAGATCGTTCGCGTCCTGTGAAAAATATAAACAAATAGCATCAGAGGTGCTCATAGACTGGCAGCAATAGGTCGGAAGTGCGTACCGCGCTGCTGTAATCATATAATGCCTCGACCCACTCCCCGTGCACCTCTTCCTCCTCAGGTTCAGGTTCGGGCTCTGGCTCTGGCTCTTTCTTGGGGGCAGGAGCCACCCGCCGCACAGGAGGCGGGGCAAAGGATGATCTTGTCGCCGGTGCTACCGCCGCGGGCGCTGGAGAGCGGGGCGGGGCTGGTGGTGGCGATGGTGCACTGGGCGCGGAATCGTTACCACGGAAGGAGGAGAGCATCCCCTGTGGAGCATAGTGTAAGCGAATATAATCACGAGTGTCTTGCGCGCAGGGGGCGACCATACCTGTCCTTGGGCAACGAAGCCTTTCACGCTTCCAGTCACCCGCTCGGTGGTGCTTGACACGCTCTGGGAGCTGGGCATTCGTCGCACGGGTGGCTGAGGTGGCGGGCCTTTGGCAGACGGGGTGGGGCGAGGAGCGGGTGCTGGGGGCGAGGAAGGCGAGGTCGCCCTGTCGTTTGCGTTCTGCGGGCCACCGCCGGCGGCACCACCGTATGGGAATGCTGATGAGGCCGACAAGCTTGCGGCGGCGGCAGCCACTCTTCCCATGCCGCTCGCGACCTTGGGATTGGACGCCTATGTCGTTTTTTGAGTTAGTTACATAGCACTCGCAGCCACCTTTCAGTTCGATTGTGATTAGACTTGTACTGACCACGGCGCCATAAGGCGAATCCTTGGGCATCTGCTTCAGACCAGCGGTAACGATCGCACCTGTAGCTTGCGGATTCGCTGCCATCGTCCTCTGAACGGCCGCAACAGTTGCATGGCCTCCGGGAATCGCAGACGATGCGGACGAGCTCCCTTGTCCCAGCAGGTGGGGACGCGATTCAAAATACCTGGAAGCGGTGAATGTTGATCATCTGCTCATAGCTCCGAGACGACTCTGAGGCATACTCGTCCAGGAGAGAGAAGAACGCATTTTTATCCTCGTAGGATAAGTTTGCAAAGACCATGATGGCGACAAGTACTGCTAGAGATGCTCAGCACGTGAAAGTAGTAGAAAGCAGCGACGCTCGCGGAGCCTAATCGCGATCGTGGACGATCATTCCATGCCCAAACCCCGACTCACGTACTCAACGCCAACAGTTGAACTGCGCGGCTGCCTCGAAGCGTCGACGAGGACACCTCGGCTCATATAAATACGACCACGCATCAATGTGAGCTACAGAAAATGCATATGGTGTGTATGGATGTATCAAGAGATGTCCCGGGGGCCAGAGCTACTCAAAAAAGCTCAGTTGCCAGTAGCGCAGGATACTATATTCAGGGCGAGGGTGACTATTTATCGAATGTGTAAATGCAATTGGTGGTGAATGCAGCTCGGGAGGGGACCAAGGTGAATGGAAACCACCTGATAGAAATGTGCGAGAGATGAACGAATAGACTTTAAGTTGGAGTGAGAGATGCCAATGCGGGGGGAGGTGTTGTACAGGATGGTGGGTTGGTTGAATAATAAGTTGAGAGAGAAGAGTCGAGGTGGAGCACATGCTTAAACGGAATCGATGAAAAAGTTGATGAAGCTCGAAGGCGCGCTGGGTCCTCAACCGAGAAGACTTGGGTCGTGCAAAAAGTCACAAGCATCGCCATATCGGCACCTGGGAGAAGAAAGGGAAGAAAAACGCAAATTGGCAAAGGACATCAGCCATCTTTGTCGTTCTCGCGCTGGGAGATCTCGTTTCGGGCACTCACTTTCCCTGGGCAAAGAAGTTGCAAAGCTGTCTTGCTCTCGGTACTCCTCCCCCTCTCCCGCGCCCGCGTCCGCGCCATCCCGAATCACCGAACCCACCTCGCCTCCCGCGTCCGCGCTTCCCTCCCCCACGCTCGCTGCCGCCCCCACCACCGTACCCATCATCCTCCCAGCCTTGCCCAAATCCGGTCGGCGGTGGCAGTCCACCCCATCCGTGATTCTGGTCCCCCTCAGGAAGCGAATACTGCTGCTGCTGCTGCTGCTGGTACTCCCCGCCATATGGCAACTGCGGTTGATGCAGATGCCCATACGGCGAACCACCACCGTGCCCATTGCCATTTCCATTCATATGACTGGGCCCGCCAGCCTGAGCCAACGCCAATCCGCCCAGCCCAGGCGTATTGAACAAAGTCGGGAAACTTGACGCGCTGAGGTTGATGCCGAGCTGCTGCAGCGTCGCGGCGGCGGCAGCCGGGTCCGCCGTCGGGGGTATCTGCATCTGCGGCATTTGCGGCGGCGGCTGCCCCCCACCTCCCACGGGCGCGCCGGCGATCTGCGCGAGCAGGTCGTTGATCGTCGCAGAGGGCGCGACGAGCGCCTCGGCCTCCTCGCCCAGGATCATCATCTTGGTCTGGCTCTCGTCCCCCTCCGTCTGTGTCTGCATCTCCGCCACGTGCGGCGGCTCGGCGGGGCTGTCCGGGACCTGGGCGAGCGACATGTACGACGCGGTGAGCGCCGTCTGCTCGCGCTCCTCCTGCGTCGCTCTCTCCTGGCTCTCCGCACCCCTGGGCGGCACATCCAAATCCGACGGCAACTCTACGGCTAAAAAACAACAAATATATTATAAGGTTCTCGCTCGCTCGTTTCCACAGTTGTGCGCCCAGCGCGGTAGTACACACCAATAGGTTCGACCCAGTCCATCCCTTCCTCGAAGCCCGGGCGTTGGTGCATAAACTGTCCCTCCGACCGGTCGAGCTCGCGCAGGTCCTGGTGGTGGTGCGTACCCTGTTTATTCCAAGAAACACATTTTTTTTATTTCAGCATTTCTGTCATCTTTTTGGGGAATGATAATGATTTTTTCGTGGGGGCTCACCTCCCCAAGGTCGTCGTCATAAATAGCCTTTTCGATGTACTTTATCTGCTCAAGTTTATCGTCCGGCGCAAACGTCACGCTCTTCCTTTTTCTCTTTTGCCCGGCTACACTATCCCCCGCTCCCGCGCCCACTCCAGGCCCTACCCCGGACCCGCTCACAGCAGGCGAAGCAGCAGAACCAGACGCACCAGCACCAAACGGCGGAGTCGACACCGCCCCCGACGATGACGACGCACCGTCTCCCGCCCCCACCCCCGCCCCCACACCCACACCCTGCCCTCCGCGCGGTCTAGACATCGACTTCAGCGCCTCCTGGAACGGATCTATATTCGACGGCTGCGACACCCCCACGTCCGCCCCCGCCAGCGGCTCCTTCTTCACCACCTTCTTGAACGTGGGCAGCTTGGGCTTGGGCTTCGGCGCGGAGAAGAAGGACGAGTCGGATTTGGCGTCCTTGGTCACCGCCGGCAGGCCCTTGATCTCGCGCTTCACCACCACGGGCTTGCCGTTGCTCGACGCTGCCGACGCGAGCGGAGTGGCGGTGGGAGCGGAAGAAGAAGAAGAAGAGGAGGAGGCGCCGAAGGCGGGGGAGCCCGTCGCGGCGCGTTTGCCTGGGGGCACCTTTGATGGCGGCTCCAGCGGCTTCCGCTTCTTCGACACTATTAGCATATACGTACCCACCACCCCCAAAACGAACGAATCACGAACCACGAAGACAAGAGCGAGAACCCACCAGAGACCACACATAACAAGTGTAATAAATGTAACAAGAGACAGAGAAAAGAGAAAGATAAATCAATAAAAAGGCCCAAGCAAAAAAACGAACTGACGTGACCCACCTTCGTCTCCCTTCTTTTTTCCGGCCTCGCCAGCAGCAGTACCGTTCTGCGCCTGGCCGTCCGCGTTCTTTTTGTGCGTTTCGAGCATGTCGCGCCATTTGGATTCCAGGCCCATGGCCATGTCCTTGATGGCTGCAGGACAGCACACCAATACCGCGTACGATGTATCGCGCGCATTGCGAAAATCGAGGTCCGAGAGACGAGACGAGAGGGCGGGGAGAGAGCAAAAAAAGAAGAGAACACGGTATAGTTAGATACATGTTTTCGTTCCGTTTATTGAATTTCAATGAGAAAAAGGGGAGGGAGGGGGTTAACGGATCATCTACTCGAAACCCCACCCAATTGCGCGAAGATTCCCCCGCCTGCCGGCCATCGCGCACACATACATACGTATGTGTGTGCATATGCGTGCACGGTCCCAGGCGGAACGAATTTTCGGACCCACCCACGACAACCAAGCAGAGGGCAGGCAGAGCAAGCGGTGGGGCACATTTTCCCATACGCGACGGCGCGCCAACAAAACGCCGACACCGACGCAAGACGCCTAGTCAAACGCTAAATAAAACCAAAAGGAGAAAAACTCACCACTCGTCGGGGGATCCTTGACGACCTTGACAATGACTTTGCCCAATTTCGACGCCTTCAGATCGTCTACGCTAAGCGGAAGTCGGTCGATGACCTGCATTTGAGAAATTTAAGCAATTCAAGTGGTTCAACCGTGCGTGAGCCGAGGGAAACGGAATGGAGAAATGAGAATGGGAATAAAAAGGGAAGGATAAGGGATGCGAGGGAGGATGTGAGTTGATCATGAGTAGCACGAAATCAGGAAAACGAAATGAATGGGAATATCAAGGGGGTGGAGGGGGACCAATAGCAATGAAGCATTGGGGGATTTACGCAGGGTCGAAAGGGCAAGGACATTATAGCGGAGATTGTCCGGAACAAAACCGCGGTCCGAGAAAGAACACCGACGAACCGAGCCCAAAAAGAGAGCATTTAGTTGCATCAGATTCAGACATTCGCGATTCAAAAAGGAAAGAAAGCGGCCAAGCATACGGTTCCAAATTGGAAGGGTGTCAAAGAATACGCGAACGGAAAAAGAGACGACACGATTCGAATAACGATAATGATAAAACAGAATTGAGATTCAATCAGTTCTTAGATTCCACACGCCCAGGGGGGCTCGCGAGCATGAGAAAAATCAACGCACGTGTAATAAAGGCATCAACGTGTCCTCCCACTCTCGGCCCCTTACGACCGCGGCTTTCAGCCACTCGCGGAGCAGGTCCAGGCCCTTGATGCTTTTTGCCCACACACTAAAGAATTCGCGGGGCGCCCCGTCCCGCATCTTGGCGAGAATCTCAAGCCGCACTTCCCGGTTCGTCTCGGGCATGTCTGAAAGATGGTTGATGAGTAAGGAAGCGGACTGCGAGGGGGACTTGTCTAGCATTTGGGGGGTCAGTAAGTCTCGGACGACCGGAAGCAGATCTCTTGGTGGAGGAGCCGAGGACGAAGCGAGGCCGGGCGAAGGGGGCGGGATGGGGCTAGGCGGGATGGAGATAAGCGTGGAACCGGGAACCGGGGATCGGCCTGGGTTTGCTTGGTACGGATTTGTCTTGGGACTCTGTGACGCGGAAATATTGCTTGGGACAGGTGACTGGTGGGCATAGAGAAGCGAAGGCGAGAGATATGGATTATGCGGCATGCCGTAGGGGCTTCGCGATATAGGATGCATCGATACTAGTTGCGGACTAAACGACAAGGTTGGGACGGGGAACTAGAGGGAGATGGGAGGAGGCGATACTTACTCGATAGCCATTTGATGAGACTGGGGCGACTGCTGCGATTGTTGCTGTTGCGGCTGTGGAGAAGGAATCTGCAGATGCAGCTGAGGGTGCGGGTGCGGCGAAGAACTCGAGGTCGCGCCATTTAGGGAAGAGTAAGACGTCAAGGGGAAATGCGAAAAATGGCCATTGTGCTGGGGCTGCTCTAGAGGAAGTGAACCGTAGGGCTGGTGGTGGGAATAATTAGGATAAAGCGATTGGGTGGCGTATTGCTGCGGTGGGGGGGCTTGGTAAAAATGCGACGGGTTGATGGTCGCTTCGGGAGCAAGAGAAGAGGCTGTCGAGGTCAGGCTTAGGAAGGGGGGACAATAGGGAAAGAAAACAGACAATAGATCGCACCACTGCCGAGACCGAGCTCCTCCAAGAAGGCATGGTGGTCGTAAGAAGACTGTTGCTGCTGCTGCTGTGGTTGGGGTTGCGGCTGCTGAGCACGTTGCTGTTGCTGCTGATGCTGATGCTGTTGCGGCTGCTGAGGTTGAGATTGTGGGTGACGCGGAGGCGGGCGCTGGGCGTTTGGAGGCAGGCCGTTGGATCGGGGGGCGGACTCCTGGGATGGCTGGAGGAGGGCGTCGACAGAGTAGTCGGGGAGGACACGGTCGATGAGGTAGGCGGAGATGTCCTGGCCCTCGGCGGGGGGGAACTGGGCGAGCTGCTGCTGGAGCCACGGCTGCTGGAGGTGGTCGGCGTAGAAGTTGGACGAGGTGGAGCTCATTTGGGACGATTGCGGCTGGAGAGAGAAAGGGAATGAGGCTCGTATTTGTTTGGCACGCGATGGCGTGTTTTTTTTTCGCACCTGCTGGTGCTGATGCTGACAGTGATGCTGGTGCGATTGGTGACCGCGAGTGCGGGGTGCGTTTCTGGAATCGGGCGAGGATGGGGAATTCGAATGTGCCTGCTGGGCAGAGGGACATTCGGTGTGCTCAGTCATTGTGATTTGATGGACTTTATTGGGAGCACGGGGCTCGAAAAAACAAGATTTGCCTTATATTGCCACTTGGAAATTCACTGTGGGCTGGCTCAACGGGCTTGGACAACGTCGACGACTGCCTCGACGACGAGGGGCGCAGCAGCGACGGGGGGTGGATGGGCGAGGATGAGTGAGGGAAGAAGCGAGCGGCGAGGGAGGACAACGGGTGTGTGTGTGCGTGTGTGGGCGCGGTGTGGGCGCACGTCCGTGCACGCGGGACCCCGGACAGCGGGAGCGGGGGGCGGGGACAACAAGGTCACGTGAGCGCTGTGAGAAAAAAAGGAGATAAGAAGGCGCCAAAGAGGGGCCCTCGCTCTTGACTTGACTTGCTCCCTCGAGGCTACAGAGTACACTTGACTTGTTCACTTTATCTTACTGGCTAGCAAGTAGGACTAGCCATGGCACAGCAGGACTTTGATATCCAGAAAATGCAGGTGCGCCGCCGTCCCGTCCCGTCCCTTTCCTGTCCTGTCCTGTCCTGCCCTCTTCCCCTCCGCGTCTGTTCGCCGCTTACGCGCCCTGACTCAGCTCGTCACGGCCTTTGCCCATGTCGCCGCCTCCATGCGCGAGTGCGCAAACATGGCCGAGCAGTTTGCCCAGTCCCTCTCCGCCGTCCCCTTCCCCGCCCCCGCCGCCGGCGCACAGCAGCCCTACCCGCCCCGCCAGCCGCCCGCCCCCGCCTATCCCCCCACCTACCCCCAGTATTCCTTCTTCCCCCAGCAGCCCCCGCCGCAGCAGCAACAACCGCAGCAGCAGGCTCCGCCCACCCCCGTCCAGCACTCGTCCCCCGCCGACTCCGCGCCCCCCGCCCCCGCCGCCACCCCCGTCGCCGTCACCAAGGTCAAGCGCGGCCGCCCCGCCGCCAGCGACAAGAAAAAGGACAAGAAGGAAAAGGACCCCAACGCGCCCAAGCGCCCGCCCTCTGCCTACCTCCTCTACCAGAACGAGGTCCGCCACGAGGTCAAGAAGCAGCACGACGGTCTCCCCTACCATGAGGTCCTCGGCAAGATCTCTGGCCAGTGGTCCGATCTCACCGACGAGGGGCGCGCCGTACGTCCACACGCGTCTCCTTTGTTGACGCTCACGCTCATCGTCCTCCCCGCACAGCCCTACATCGAAGCCACGCGCATCGCGAAGCAAAAGTACGAGGTCGAGAAGAAACGCTACGACGCCCAGACCGTCGCTGCCAACGGCGGCGCTCCCTCCTCGCCCGGCACCTCGCCCACTCCCGCCGCCACTCCCGCTCCTCTCCCCGAGGTACGTCCGCCGCAAGTTCGATTCCGATTCCGATCACCCCTAACCACCGCGCGTCTCCAGGTCCCCGCCGCCGCCCCTCCCGCCGCGGTCAAGGTGCCAAAGAAAGCCGCGGCGCCCCCCTCCGCGCCCGCGCCCGCACCCACACCTGCGCCTACAAAATCCGAGGAGGAAGAGTCGTCCGGCTCCGAGGTAAGCCACTCTCCCCCGTGCTATTCTTGTCTCTCGGCCACTCAAGTGCTGACGCTTCCGCGTAGGAGGAGGAGTCGGATGGAGAGCCCCCTGCGCCAAAGAAGCAGAAGACCGTGCCGGTGGCTAGCAAGGAAGCGAAAGACGCGTCGCCGAAAAAGAAGCGAAAGAATGCTGCCTCCGTCCCCGCCTAATAACAAAGGGCGGTGTGCGTCCCATCTCTACTCTACTCCCTCTTACTCTTCTTCTTGTTTCATACGACCACTTGTTTTTGGCTACCTTTATGTTCTTCCTTCCATGTTTTCTGTAGTGGTTCCCCCCCTCTCTGTCCTTGCTTTATTCTTCGCCCGCTGTCGGCGGGATCCCCGCGCACTGCGCAGCGGGGTGTCCATAATCGCCCGTTGGTCCTTTCCATATCTGGGGACGTGTAGTCGGCAATCTTATGATTATTTTGTGCAAGCGCTGCGTGTCTTACGTCCGACCCTCGGATCGAGCGCTCCATCGCGAAATCATGGGAATGCGAGGCGATGGATGGCGCCGAAAGCAACCTTAGATCAGACCCGATGCGGACTGTTGGGTGCTGCAGGGCGGTGTTGCGTGTTGCATGTTGCGGTGTCGAGGCGGCTAGCCAAGTCCAGTCCAGTCCAGTCTGCAATTGTCTCAGTTCTCCGTCGTCCAGAACTCCCACACCGGCGCAGCCAGCCCTGCCCTTTATAAGCCTCCCCTTGCCCCGCCCTCTCCCTCCCTCCCTCCTCCATCTCCCCCCCTCCACACTGGTGCTTTTCTCTCCCTCTCCCCCGCAATGTCTGGCTACGGAGAAGCAAAGAATCCCGACACGAGAGATCTGCCACCCGGTACGCGAACGCTGTCATCACCGGGAGTCTAGCATCGCCTTCTCACTCTGCTCGCTGTTCGTATCACAGGCTGGGTCCAGCAGTACGACAGCAAGTAGGTTTCTATACTAATATGCGCTAGCCAGCGCCGAATCCCGCGCTGATCGATGATCCCTTTCTCCCTCTGCGAACCCTGCTGCGACAAAAGCTACAAGACATGGTGTGTTGGAACTTCTCTCTTTATCCCCTACCTTCCTTTCCTTTCTCCTTCCTTCTATTATCCTTTTATCCTTCTTTTCGCCCGAGCGCCCTGGTGGCGTGCGATCACTCCAAATCAGCACGATCGATCGCCCATTCCATTCTCGTTATGCCACACCATCGGCTCAGCCCGCCCGTTCCCCATCCCTTCCATTCCATTTCACAACAAACAGACTCAGACTCTCGTACCAATACGACGGCCGACGCTAACTCTACCCTAATCTCTTCCAAAAACACAGGTTCTACGTAAACACGCGCGAGAACCCACCAAAGAGCTCGTGGACGCACCCCGCGGATAACCCGCAGAGCGTTGCGCCCCCGCCCTCCTACGCCCCGCCGCCCTCGGGCCCGCCTCCAGGCCAGTCGCCGTACGGGGGCAGTCCCGGGCCTGGTCCGGGGGGATACGGCGGGGGGCCGCCCCAGGGCGGGCAGCAGCAGCCGTGGGGCGCGAGCCCGTCGCCCGGTGGGCCTGGGGGAGGTGCGAGTGATCGTGGGTTGTTTGGATTTGGTGGGTCGAAGCCCCAGCAGGGCGGCGGATGGGGCGGAGGGGGAGGGGGATATAATAACAACAGCGGCGGTTATGGAGGAGGTGGGGGGTATGGTGGAGGATACGGCGGTGGGTACGGAGGTCCTCCGCCGCAACAGGGGTGGGGCCCATCTCCGCAGCCGCAGGTTGTGTATCAGCAGGGGCCGCCGCAGCAGGCTGCGCCTCCGCGCCGCGGTGGTGGGCCTGGCATAGGCACTGCGCTGTTGGCGGGCGGTGCGGGGTTGGTCGGGGGTGCGCTGTTGATGGACGCGTTTGAAGACCACGAGGATCATGTGAGGGAGGAGGCGTATGATCAGGGGTATAGCAACGGTGGGTTGTTTATTCTTTTTTCTTTTTTGTAGCGTGCACTCACGGAGGGTTTCTCTTGGGTTTTAGGATTTGGCGATGGGGAGGACTGGTAGATCAGGAACGCGCGCGTCATACATGGGCTCCTCCGTTACATCTCGTTTCTCTCGACCGGTATTCAGTACCGATGGGTGAAACGCATCTCCTCAGCTTGTCCCGTCATCGTCGACTCCCATCATCTCTTTCCTCTCTCTCTCGTCTCTCTTCCTCTCTAACTCTCTTTTCCTCTCTCTCCTACTACCGTTTCCACATGTCTTACACCTCCCATATGCAAGCTTGCATATACATATCCTCTTGACTCTTTCTTTCCGCAATATGTACGAACGCTCTATGGGCGAATGGCCTAGTCGACTTGTGACCATCCTCGGTCCCCTCATCGCTCACCACTGTTTCTTGGCGTGTATCTATCCCCGGTCGATCCCACGTCGATCCTGCTTGATTCTAGCTTGTAGTCGGAATCAGGCAGGATCGACGTGTAATCTCAGTCATTCACAGTATGTAGACTCTCACGATCATATGGGTCCTGACGGTGGGACCTTGATTCTTGGGGTGTATACTACCATCTGCGGTTCAGTCTTGCTTCAGTGCTTCAGACACTAGTCCACCTGTGTATGCGCAGGTTATCACTCGGTTTGCGATGATATCTTGCCACTCTCTCACCCTTTGATCAGACCTTAGGCTACTTAGTCCCGGCCCAAACTCCAGCGTATACTTGTACGTACCTGCCTACCCAGACTTACCCACACGTGTGCACACGTACTACCAGCGTATACTATTCGGTATCGATGCCACCAGATACACGCGTCGCGTCCATCGGACCCGATAATATTTCTTCACCGTACTTGCACGTATTCTGCATAATGAATCTCAATCTCGGTCTATAACCGTATACCCTCTATATGACAGCACACTCATTTTTTCACCACGTCAATCTCGGAGATATTCATATCGCAATCATGTGTTGGATATCCTTGGGTCTTCGCGCCTTTTCTGTGCGCAAGCCGGTGTTTAAGTACTCTTGCGGGGGGTGTCGCGTGGTTCAGTGGTCGAAAAAGAGTGTAACTGTGCTTGATAGATAAGTATTGGTATGGGAAAACAAATGGAATCGGGTCGGACTCCGTTGGGATTATGAGTTGAAGATGCTTTACTGGGTGATTCGTGGTACTACATACATAATACTGGGTGTCCAGCTGATTGAAGGGGTTTGAAATATCGCTGCATGTGTGTCGAATAGAATCAGTAAGCACCCGATTGCGCGATCCAGACTCTGAATAATTTTGCGAGTGCTTTGAGAGCGACGGACGTTCAAGGCCGATGCGTTAGATTTACCAATTATACATAGTTAACCAGCTCCGAAGTCCGATTCTCGAATTCTTCAATCTCCACGGCGCATGTCGAGGCTTTTCAATGCATCGGACATCGATGTCACTATATAAGCATGTTATTAGGCGGCAAGTGCAATATATAACCTGTAATGCGTACGTACTTTGTATGAGCCCGAGTGAATTGAGCCGCCACCATACTTCCGCGAGTTCATAGCCATTGCCCGGATTGATTGGCAGTCGATTTATACTCAGCCACCAGCGCAACGCTGGGTTTAGGAAAAAAAGGTATTAAATAATGTATTGCGGGTTTTGGAAGGCCGGTGGAATGGGATGGAAGGTGTACAGTTTTCAAAGGTACGTGCGTTTACTATGACCAGCGCTAAGAACCGTGATAGTGGTATTGGGCGGCACGCTCATAGACCGGTGGGAGGGGACACGGGTGCCGGTGTGAGAATCTCGGTTTTGAGTACTCGCCGGGCTTTTGATCGGGGGACGGGCGCTGTGGAGGATCAAAAGGGTAAAGAGGGATTAAGAATTTCGTGGGGTGCAGATCTTGACTATTACGAACGCACCTTTTGAGTTTTCTGTGAGGTAGAATTTGCGAAGAAGCATTATGGATTCTTCGCGCTTGTAACCCCATGTTGATTTATACGGTGGGTGGGCCGGATGGGGCAGACTGTAGGGGTATACGGGAAATGCGTAAGTGATGTAGAGGAGACGGGCGAAAGAAGCATACCCCTCGCTGACGCCCAGTACACTGCCGCATCCCCCGAAGCGCTCGTTCGTACATCCGAAGAAGACTTCCTTGATACCCATTTGGCGAAGCGCAGACGCGCACATAATACACGGCTCAACGGTAACATAGAGCACGGTGTTGGAAAGAACGTGCTGGGCTGGCGTTAGCACATCGACGCGATCGGGGGTGAGGGAGGGCGTGGAGAGGATGTAGTCGATCGCTTCGAGCTCAGCATGCCGGGTCGCCTAGGGGCGTCTGGTTGAAAAGAGATTAGGTTTCGAAGAAAAAGAGGGGTACGCACATTCCTCAGCTCGTTTGTTCTGTTCCTCGCACCCGCGATGATCCTCTCGTCGCGCACAAAGACACATCCGACGGGCACCTCGTTCGCGTGAAACGCCTCCTCCGCCTAACATTTGACGTTAGTAGTGTACAGCGTCTGCCGATGGGGCTGCAAACCATTTTGTAGGCCTCCTCCATCCATGCTAGGTGCACTGAGTCCTGCTGTTCTGGCGGGACGTAGACCGCCATCGTGACCGTGCGTCGATGATCGAGACGAGTACTTTACGTTTATGTAAGCTTGAGATGTTGCAACTTGCCATGATGTCAGATGCATACACCTCCGGACTCAACGTTCAACGTTCAGCGCGACCAGCCTGTACCTTGCATTCAAGCGCTCTCCCATGTACAAGCTCCTTTTCTTCAACGTCGATGGGCTGAGAAACACTCCTGGCTGGGGGAAAGTAATCGAAAGAGATTACTGCGGGGTAGCGGCCGCCATTCGATAACCAGCTGCTGCTCTCTTGGTTCAACCATGCTTGATCACACCGAATTCGGTTTTGTCCAAGAGGCCCCACCTTTCGAGTCACGGAAAACGCCAGCATTGTTCACGGTTTTTGCGAGCGTCGTGTTTTGGCCAATAAGGTCCTGCAATGGGAAGCACTGAAGGCTGATTCAAACCCTTATCGTTAAGCCGGATTCTACAACGAGCGTATGGTCATTTGAGAGAGCTGCACGGAATTTGTATGTCGAATGCTAACGCAATGATGCTCATCATTCTAAATCTCATACTGGCCCAACCTGCTTGCCCTTACCCGACTCAAGGTGGTACCCTCATAAACTCGATACGTTCCGTGGCACAGAAGCTACTCCATCTCTCTGCGCTATAACGTGTGCACGGCGCTGCAATAAAAGCTACGCGGGGAATGATGTTGATGGCAGGATGGCCCCTTGACGTCGCGCCTATCACGCCCTGTCTAGTATCGTCAAAACCAGCCGTGAGTGGATCATCTAATCGCATCGACGCATACTACCTTCGGGAGGGCGTTGACCGGTGAGGGCACTGCGAGGGTACGATTGATCGCGGCATTGATGAATGGCGTATGGAATGTAGCACTGTGCTGAGGGAGGCAGTCAGCCGCAGCGGCGAGAGACGGTAGCGCGCAGAAGAAGAAACGAAAAGGTGTTGCCTTTGCCTATTCCTGCTCGCTGAATGCTATATATATGGTGACTGCCTCTTTCGAGCGCGTGCAGACCATCCACGTCTTCCCCAAGTATGTACTGCACTGCCGAATAAAGATATATCTTTATAATTGATATGGGCAGCTGCGTCAAGACGGATCTCTGCCCCCGAATCAAGCCCTGGCCAACAACGTTAAAGTGGATGTCGTATTGCGCAATGTGGTGACACGCCGGCATGGTGCGGTGGATGAAAAAGGTGAAGGAAAAAGGACAAAAAAGCCCGCTGCTTAGGCGCTCCCTGCAGACTGAACTGGGGTTAACAGCGGCAACCGATCGGACCCGGCGGCGACAATCTTTGAGGCTGCGACTGGTACCGCCCAAGAAACCGACCTGATTTTTTTGAATGCCTTACAACAGTCAATGACCCGTACGTGCTGCGGTGGGTGCGCCCTTAACAGCCTGTGGGCGCGTTTTGAGTAGCTGCTCAGAAGTTTGCATTTCGTGCGGTATTGTGGGCCGCACCGCGCGCGCATCACGTGACATGACTTGCTTACGGCGGGACCAGGACCGGGTCAGACCCAAGCTCGCCTCTGATCGAGCCGACGCAAACAGCCTTCCCCGCGTCCACGGTCCACCAACCGCAAGAGAGGCCAGACGTCGAGCCCGAGATCAGCAGAAACTGCCGCCCGCCATCGCGCGCATCGCCGCCGCCGCCACCACCACCACCACCACCTCGTCATCTTGCTCCCAGTTTCTGTCGTCATGAACGGCATCCAGTCTGCGCGCTCGTCGCAACAATACCCCGCCCCGAGGTTAGACCCTGCAGCCGCGATGGCATCTCCCGGTGTCAAGTACCTACGCGATCATCCCCGAACCCTCGTCTCCTACAGTCACTCCGCGATGTCGCGAAACCGCTGGGATGGGCCACAAAACGATTCCCGCTCGCAGCCTGAAGGTACCGAATACAGACCAACAGCAATCAGAGCGGGCAGCGACCCTCTCAAAGTGGCAGGCGCACACACATCAGACCCTAACCTCCGCCAACGGCAACAGCAACAATCTTCTCTCGCCCCACCGGAGCAACTCCCAGTCACCTCCAATCCTGCTTCAAGGCGGCTCTCGGTGTACGAGCTGTGCGAACCGACTCCTGCGATATCCAAGGCTGGCGGTGGTACGTTTGTCGTTTCTTTTTTATCATTACCATTGACATCCAATTTAAGCATTTTTTAATTTCATAAACCTAGGGTCACAGCCCAACAAGCAAGTTCACCCAAGTCCGCCACTCCAAGTTAGCCGCGCAGAGGATTCCACAAGGAGCTCCTCGATACCTCTCGCACCCCCCTCACGCGCCCCTTTGCCCAAGCCACTTTTTTTCACAAGTAAACATCATCGCGATTTGTATAGCTTCCCACATCTAATCTATGAAATTTGCAGTCGAACCTCCCGCCCCTCGAATGCCTGCTCTAATCTCAGATACCCCTTCTGGGTCCGTCGATCCGCCACCGACTTCGGCGCCCACCTTTGACTTCAGCGGTCAGTCCCATCCTCCACTCTACTCACCCAGCACGTTATGCCGACCGCGTCGCGTTCAGATTACCAGCTCGCAACTCGGGTATCCCTTCGTCGTCTTGGGCGAGAAACGCAGCCCTTCAAGTGGCCAGAGTGTGAGGATACCATCCCCGATATACCAAAGAAGCGCAAGCCAAAGCCCTCCAAGCCGCCGGCGTCTCAAGGCGCTGCGTCAACATCAGTCAAGCGCAAGAAATCCAAGTCTGTTGCTGTGGACTTGGATGCGAGCGATGGCGATTATGGGAGCGAGGGGTCTGACTTGTCAGCCCCGACGAAACCCAAGAAAGCCAAAGCCGAAGGCGGTTCGGGTGGCAAGGCTGGCGCCAAGGAAGGAAGCAAAGAGAAACCGAAGCTGGGTAGGAAGTCCTCGGGGGCCGCCAGGGGGTTATCTCGTGATGTGGAGATGGCAGATGCGATCGCAGACAGTGGTAGGTGCTCGCCACCCTGTTGACTAAACGCTCGTGCTAATGTGGCGCTGACCTGTTTCGTAGATATCGTCTCCCCCATCTCGACTCAGCGTCGCAAAGGAAAGGCCAAATCGAGACTCAACGCTGACGCGGACGAGTGGGCTGATGTGCCGCGGGATATTTCCATAGCCGGGGGCTCGTCATCCGATCTATTGTACCCCTCGCCGGGACCTTCGAGGCCTGCTCGCAGGACCTTCAGTCAGGGACTACTTTCGTCCTCCGTTGCCAGCGGGACCGGCAGCCTCCCCGACGAATCCGCGCAAGGGAGCTGGCATCGCCAGATGGGTACTTGCCTACAGCTCAAGAAGGACCACCGCCAGGCCGACGTGTCGCAGTATACTTGCGTACATTGCCGGCGCCACCAAGCTGGGGATTCATGCAGGTTTGTGAAGCTGCGAGAGCTCCGCAGGGTCGGGGGTAAGCTCGTGGAGGCGAGGTTTGTGTCGAATGAGGAGGATGAAGGGGAGATTAAATTTTTGACGGAATGGAATATCGAGCCCGAGGGGCATCATCTTAACAGGATCAAGGTATGGATTAATCTTACGGGCGGAGTTGCCGTTTAGTTCTAACTACGTTTTGTCTTTTGCTCTTCAAGCGCGTAGTCGCAAAGGCGCTGCTTCCGACTCTTCGGTACGAACTAGAGCATGTCCGCCGACCCGGCATGATACGCAGACCGAGAGAGATGAAGTGTCGTGCCACCTGTGGTACGCACCTGTACAATCAATCCTGACTCTCATTCCAACTCACACCTACCTATCGCCTTCTCCAGATCTATGTATGACATCTATCTTCTCCGGCTGCTGGATGTGCAAAGTATGCGGGCGCGAGCTCTGCGGCGAATGCTACGACATCCTCTGCGAGTACTCTAGCGAGACGGCCGAGGCGAGCGCGAAGAGGAGAGCGCGGCTGTCACCCGCGGAGGCGGAGGCGGAGGAAATGCGCCGATACCGGCTTATGGTGTGTAGGGGCCGCACGGAGTGTCATCCTGTGGAGATGTGGATCCCGGTGTCGAGGTTTAGGCCGGGGGAGCTGGAGGAGACGATTAGGGATATGGAGAAGGCAGTGAAGGACGGGGATGAGGATGATACGGAGTCTGCTCAATCTTTGGCGGATTCGATGCAGGGGATTGGGAGATTAGAGCGGGCTCTCAAGAGTTTTGAAAAGGAGGCGGAGAGAGAGGTCGGTGCAGAATCTTCTCAGCTTGGATCGAGACTGGTGGAGGAAGTCCTGGTCGGGGACCGCTTGGAAAGATTGGGGAAGGCCGTCAAGGATGGGGAGGAGACAACGAAGGCAGAGGGGGTGGTTGATGGGGAGCCTTTTCAACATTCGTCGACTGCGATGGAGGGGATCCAGGTCAGGGAGGAGCTTGACGCCGGGCCGGCGCCATCGAGTCCAGCTCGTATACCCTCCTACGCCTGGCCTCTCCCCGAGGTCGCTGATAATCGTATGGCATTCCTGGACGAAGCGCTCACGTGGGGTTGGCACTGGCGCGGGGACGAAACAGCGGATTCGTCGCACTCTTCACCCAACGGTCCATCGACAGCCTTATCCTCTCAAAGTCAGTCCGAAAGCGCGCTCACAGTTCCTACAAGCCCTTCGAGTAGTGTGCTGCCAGATCCGAATCCAAACCCGAATGGATTGGATGCGCTACCTATTGATCCCTCGGGTGTCCCAAGTCTTGCGATTAAGACCTTCGCAGACGACGAGCTGACAGAGGAGATTTTCCGATCACACTGGAGCACGGGTCAGCCAATGGTTGTCACCGGCTTGCTGCCCAAATTCGAGATCGAGTGGACTCCCCAGTACTTTATCGACCACTACGGCACGGAAGAATGCGAGATTGTCGATTGTCAGACGAACACGGTGGCTGAGAAGACGGTCGGCGAGTTCTTCTCGATGTTTGGCGTGTACGGCAAGGATCGCGCGATTCACAAGCTGAAGGTGAGCTTTTATTTACGTTGCGTCACGCTCTTGTTCTCGGAAGTCTGATCTTTTGGTAAAAAAACTTCATTTATTTTGTAGGACTGGCCACCGCAGGCAGACTTCAAGACCGCGTTTCCGGAGCTCTACCAGGATTTCAGTCGGGCTGTCCCGATTCCCAACTACACGCGACGCGATGGCGTCTTGAATATCGCCGCGCACTTCCCTGTCAATGCTGTTGCGCCAGATATTGGTGTGTCTGCTATTCCACTTGACCGATTTTTTCTAAGTTAACTCGTTGAACCTTTGATATATTTACAGGCCCCAAGATGTACAATGCATTTGTAAGACAGTAATCTTGCTTGACCTTTCTTTTGAACCTGTTTGACCGGTCTCGTGCAAATAGGAGTCCGACGAGGGACCCGGAGGCCAAGGCTCCACGCGGCTACATATGGATATGGCCGACGCCGTCAACATAATGCTCTATGCTGCGCGCCGCGGTGACGGCACGGCGGGTACCGCAGCGTGGGACATCTTCCGTGCAGAGGATGCGGGGAAGATTCGACAATTCTTGAAGGCAAAGTTCCCTGAGTCGAACGTCCACGATCCTATCCACTCGCAGGTGTTTTACCTCGACTCTGAGTTGCGGCGGCAGCTCTATGACGAATACGGGGTCGCGAGCTGGCGGATTTACCAGCGCCCCGGCGAGGCGGTGTTCATTCCTGCTGGTTGTGCGCACCAGGTAATGTCGCGCCGTAAACACTCGATTTCTCATCATTGACCGGATAACTTGTAGGTTTGCAACCTCGCCGATTGTATCAAAGTCGCCGTCGACTTTGTTAGTCCCGAAAATGTCAACCGATGCGAGGGGCTTACGAGGGAGTTCCGACAGCAGAATCAAGCGCAGGCGTGGAAAGAAGACGTTCTGCAGCTCCGATCTATGATGTGGTACGCTTGGTTATCTTGCAATCGGACAGAAAAAAGTAGGGCGTCAGCGGACTCTGTTATTATTTTCGAGTCGGATGGGGATGCAACGCTATGACCCAAGAGGGCTACGTGTGTAATGCCTATCGAGGTGTAGCTACGTGCATGATGTGGTACTTTAATAAACGATGTAATAGATGCAGGTGTGATAATGCAAGCGCGATAACGAATTGGGAAGTGCATGTGCGAGATATGGAGGGGGGGACATGCGCGTTGGGTATCTTTCTAATACGTGACTAAATCTTCAAACAGCCCGACAACCCAAAGAGAAAAGCGAATACACAAGGATAACTGTCATATAATCCCAAAAAGAGAACACCCACTAAAACCCAAAGTGTCCAAATTGTCGGAAGACGTGACGGAGAGTATCGTAGACGGGGAATATGACGGCCCAGCCGGGGGTCACGAACCACGTCCATGCCACTCGAAAGATGGTGCCACGCCTTCCGACCTGGCGTCAATCGCCAGGATCGACTTCTGCTATGTCGGGCGCAGAGGAGTCCACATCACTCTCGCCCTCCGTGGTGGTTGTTTCCCGAGAATTCAAGAGAGGCGCGGTTTCTGGCACGGCTTCAGATGTTTCCGCATCTGGGAGTGTGCTGGGGAGTGGAGGTGGAGAGGGGAGAGGTGGCGCATCGAGGCCTGCTGTAACTACGCCAGACGTAACCGCAGCAGGCAAAGTCAGATCATCCGGTGGTGACTCAGTTGCATCGTCTACCGTGTCATCGACTTCGACCACTTTTGACAGCGGTGAGCGCGTAATCGAACGGAGGCGAACAGGAGAGGAGGATCGAGGTATGGCGGGCAAAGAGGGTGCAGGAGGGTTAGAAACCGCCTCCAGTTTTGGAGAGCTCGGCATGGACTCGGATTGAGGAGTTGCCGCGCGCACATTTATTGCGGGTGTGGTTTTGGTAGCGGGGTTGTCCGCGGTCTGGGACTGTCGTCTGGCAGGGGAAGACGGCCGGACGATTCGGAGCTGAAGCGCTTTGGCTCTGGCGTCCTGCCCACTGGCAAACGTCTTGGCCAGCTCTGGGTCGGCCCACATTTGTAGTGCTTTGATGGAGCCCCACTCGATAATCTTCTTGTCGAGCCACTGGTGCGACACAGGTTTTGTCAAGAAGTCGTTGCATCCAGCTGCAAGCGCAAGGTGTCGATCGCTCTCCAGCGAAGATGCGGTGAGGGCGACGATTACCACGGAGGAGCGGAAAGGCGAGCTCGGCGGCACACCGAGAGTGCGCTCGACGGGCCCTGGAGGCGTGCGAGGACCGTCAGTGGGCGGGGTCGAAGGATAAAAGCCAATGTTTGAAGACCGCTCCAAGCGACGAATTTCCTTCGTGGCTTCGATCCCGTCCATGATAGGCATTTGAATGTCCATCTACACACGACAAGTTTGTAAGAGTAAGCGGGGAGGTTCCTGGTAAATCAGGAGGAATAAACGAACAAGGATGAGATGAAAGCCACCGGTTTTCCATTTGTCGACTGCCTCCCGACCGTCCTTGGCTACCCCATACCTAATCTTTTTCTTTTTCATGAATGTCGCAAGAATAGTTTGGTTGATGGGGTTGTCTAAATTGTGGTAGTAATGAATACGCATGAATTTTTTATGGAGACATGGGTATATCTCACCTTCGACGATTAAGACGTTGATGGGCGGGACGATATCATTATTCGAGCCAAGCTTCTTCTTCAAGCCCAGCTTGGAATCAGAAGCCAGGCTCTTCTTCCTCAACAGAGGGCTTTCGGAGATTGGGGAGGTGGATATTGGTGGTGGACCGGCAGATCTGATCGACGCGCTGTCCTTGAGCACAGCGTGCCGGATACTGGGTGTGGATGGAATATCTGAGAAAGCCGAGTCCATCGAGCCAGCAGCGATTTCCGGCGGCGACATGGGCATGTCATCGTAACCGCCCGGGCTGGGGAGCACACCCGGCGAACCAAGCGCAACGATAAGGTCATCGGCGACAATGCCCTTTCCCTTTCCTTGATTGCGCGAGCTTAGCCCCGGGCTTGTCTTCGACTGTGAAGCTTGCCCGGAGGTATTCAACCGAATGCGCGGGCTGTTCGTCGAGCCGACGGACGATGGCCCATCGCTAGCACCCGAATACGAACCGTCGGTGGAAAGCCTCGTCTCCGATCGCATACTCGACAGACTAGTCAGCGTCTTCCTCCGGGTCCGCGATAAGGGATGACTGGAGATGGCATCCGAACGTGAACCCTTGCTCGGAGGCTGGAAGAAGATACCAGCAGGACGTCCATCTGGGCTCTGCAGAACCATTCCAGACGCGACAGTGCCTTCGTGTATCTTGGCTGCCGATTCGCTGAAATAGCTGAGTGCCTCGTTGGACAGGGGAGAGGGTAAATGTATCGATCCATGAAACTCGCCATTGGCGTTGACATGCATAGACGGCCGTTCGGAGGAAGGGGTCGTGTTTCGAGATCCCAACGGCGGCGTCCGTCCTTCTCGCCGAGATCCCTTCAGGAGGGTAAAAGTGCCCGTCTGGCTCACCGGCGTCACAGGTGCTGTGGCGATCGGAGCAAACAGCGTATCCACGACTGGCTTGTTGACTGCCGTGTATAATGCAGTCAACAGCCTTCGGGGGGCCGCTGGTTTAGGGACGACAAGTACCTCTGGCGGGTTCGACGGGGAGGCAAAAAGGAAGGATTGGATCACGTCCTTCACCGCTTTGTAATTGGCCAAACTGGTGAAGTGGATGATCACACCCGAATTAACGGGTGTGGGAGCTTGAGAAGGTGTGGGCGGACTGGATAAAGAGCGTTGTGCTAGCGGCGCTTCCCCGCCATGCGTTTGCCATACGTGCTGTGTCGATTTCGGCCGGTGATGCGCGGCAAGCGAGGGTCGCTTTTGCTTGGGATGCAAGACGAACGACGCGGCTGCTTCCCTCTGACTTTGCACCAGTCGACGCCGAAGCAAGTCAACGCAATCATCAATGATGATAAAAGATGAGTCGCCAGGGAATGTCAGTTGGCTCGCAGTTGTTGAATTTGAAGAATCACGAAGCAAGGCGGAGCCAGCAAAAGGGGCCATGGTGTAGCCCCCTGTTACCGACGTGCTTCCGGAGATGGGCGGTACTTCAGTGCCTGGATAGATTAAATCTATCAGCTAAAGAAAACTGGGACACAGGAAGCCAAACTCACCCCAAAACGGCTCCATACGTAATCCACTTTCTGCCGTCGGCGTAGGAAGCCCTGTCGTACTAGGACTAGTGGACGTCACCGACGCCGTTGTTTTCCCCTCCGTACTAGATGCTCTACAATCAAGCGAACTGGGATCGATAGGCAAAGGCGACATATCAACACCCCAACCCGTCAGATAGCTCGACAGATAGTGGGCAAACGAGCTGTTTTCCGACAGGTGAACAATAGCCTTCTTTCCTCGGAGTGTCGTTTCCGCGAATATCGTCAGCTCTTCCAGCGTAGGCTCGCGTGCAAGAACCATTGCAGGGGAGAAGGGCTGCCGCATGGCTTCGTCTTCCGGGTTAAGAGGCAAAGGGGTAGAAGGCAAGGGGGGTCCAGTAGTGAGCTGAATGGCGAAGTTGTACGATCCGTCGGGGCGTTCAGGAGAGGGATCCATGTCCGTGAGTGTCGCATTAACATGGCGAAGAAGTCGGGTGAGAATTTCACCATCTAAGCACGGTCGACGGTCGACCAGTGGAGGCGATTGGGTACCCTCGGTAGCCTCGCGAAAGATTCGCCGAGTAATTTCGAAGTAGCACATAAGAGGGGCATCGGGGCTGGGTAGAGGCGTCGCTTGTATACCGTTGTCGTCAGACAGCGCCTTGAGGTCTATGCTGTCCGCTATGTGAAGACCCACTTCTACCGCGTCACCTCTTCCGCAGACGGCGATGATCTGGCGGAGGACCTATAAAAGCGGGGGCAAATACAGTATTAGCGCAATGTCTGGGGCCGGGAATATAGCAGAGGCGAAAGAAGACTGATAGGAGATCGGCGAACTTACATGAGTAAGTGCGCACATTATCCCACACTCGTCTGCCCTAACACTGATGTGCTTTAGGCTCATGTCGGCGTGGTAGAGGACCAAATCCACGCCGGCCACGCCAGCGAGCCCACCCAGTACGTCCCCAACGCTTTGGAGTAACTCGCCGATATCGAAAGCGTCATCGACAGGCATGAACAGATCAGATCCTAGATCGGAGAATGTGCCAGCATCCGAGCTGAGAGCCGGCGAGTCCAGGCCAACCCCCATAGTCCGCCTCTTGATCTTTCCAGCGAGAACGTCGAGGTTCGCAGACATATAATTCAAACATTTGAGTGCTGTGAAGATAGAAGCGACAGATGGTGTGGGTAGTTGCAACGTGCACGCAGAAAATTGCTCTTTGGCAGGGTCAAGCATGTGTGGGGGAGTGAGCTGAATCAGAGTTTGGATGACAGTTTGCGAAAAGTCGGCCAGTTCAAGCGATAGGCTTAAGTAAAAATCCGAAGTGGAGAAATCGGGCTCAGGCTGAAAGGCAGCTCGAGGGGACGTCACACCGCGAACTGGTGGGACTGGGCGGCGAAGATGACCTAGTTGTGAGGGTGCCGGCATAGAGAATGCACGAGAAAGATGTGGGAGGGAAGGGTGGGCTGATGCGGATGGAGAGATAGTATTCTGAGCACTACTTCCGCTTCGTGTTCGCTCCGGGCTCAAAGGTGGGAGGCTCTCTGTGAGGGGAGGAACTTCCGTGCCTGACACGAACGAGGCAATATGTTCGACTGAGATAAGTGAATGGAAAACAAGGATAAGTAAGCACATTTTTATGGTGGGACACTGAGAACAGGGATTGATTCGCACCTTGGTTCTGGGGACTGATGAGAACGGGCTGAGGGCGCGCATCCGATCCGGACGCTATCGCGAGACCAAATTTCGACTGAAACGATGGCTGGAAGATAGGGGAAATCGCTTCGGGGGACCAAGGAGGGCGGTCCAGCGAAACTTCCTCGTGGCCAGACAAGTCGTCGGAGTGACTGGATGGAACGTCGCTCGTGGGCGTCGAAGCAGCATCCCGAGCGAAGTCGAGTGGGTGCACACCGTCCATTTTTTCCACGTGTCTGTTCAGCCGCGGAAAGGGCAGAAAGCCTGTAACTCTCCGCGTGAATCGAAGAAGGTCCTCCAAGTTGGCGGTAAGCGCGGAGCGCGCTTCAAGTGTCCAAGCACGCTGGCGAGAGGCTGGGGAGCTGGGGAGAGACGGAGATCCCCCGGGGCAACAGGACGAGATCGAGCAGCAGGATGGCGGCGAGAAGATGGGGAACGAGGAGGAGGACGGCGGGGAAAGGGAGGACGGGATGCAATTACTGTGACCGGGACCCGAAGGCCCAAATTTGTATCCGGGTGGCCAAAATCAGCCTGGCGCCTTATGTAAGTACCATTGCCACATTCCTCGTTAGTCAGCGGCACTAATTTTAATAAGCGCCTCCAGGCTCAGTCTCCTTGGCTCTGGTTCACGAGTGCTGGTCTGGCTGCCCGTACTAGATGGCATCCCATGTATGCTACCTGGCTCTTTGAGGCCCATCCATCCTACGGTGCTCTCGAAAAAGGAGGTCGTGGGAGTTCTCGCCTCGATGCAGATGCCAAGGGGCGTTCTTCTAGTCCGATCGTGGCATCCCAAGGAGCCTCATGGCCCGGCCGACCGACCTAGGACTCCGTACATCATTTTAATCAACTATATTCGAAAGACACGCCTTTAGCTCGCAAATACACAATAATTTTGACGGTTATGTGATGCATTCAAACACACGGCGCCCTAGGAAGAGCGGCGGTTGCGGCAACTGCGACTGCGACTGCTGCAGGCTGCAGCCGCTACTGAAGCGAGCGTTAACCGTGCGCCTACTGGCCCACGCCGGTACCGCGGATGTAGGGTCAACTGAACACCTCGTTGACATGGCAGCAGCGACGCTGCGTACCTATTCGATCATATATACAAGATCAGGTAGTGTCGGTCAGTTCACTGCCACATTGGCCTTTCCCGAGCCCCCCCGCTGAGCTGCGAACTCTATACATGCCTGCAAAAACATTACGCGACTTACGCGACTCCAAAAATTTTCCCCGCCGATGCTCGTTGGCCGCAGTGCCGGAACGTACGTACTCACGCCGCAGCTGGCGAATTGCGCTCTGTACCCCAGTTCTTAGGTCTGAATCGAGGGTGAATATGAGCCGAGCGCCAGTTCAGGTCCGCTATAAATGTCTCACTGCGCGCGGTCGCGCCCTTTTTGTCGCGCTAAGCGATGCACAGCAGACCAAAGGTGTTGGTGTCATTGGCGCGACAAGTTGGCGGAGTTGATGGAGCGAATCAAAGGTGTTGTGTTGTGGTCTATTTTTCTAATTTCTTCTTTAGGTAATACTTTAGGGCAAGTCAGCGCACGGCCCCTGATCATACTTGGCAGCTCCTCCACTTCGTTGTTCCCCTTCACGTCAAGACACCTCCGCAACGAACGTGAGTATTATCCATCGTCGTATACATACACCAATGCTCTGGCTACGCTCGGGGGTGCATCAATGCCCTTCAGATGTCATATGAAGCTGCTGAGAGTGAAGAAATGGCGGTGGATGGGTTGGCTCGCGAACGGATGTCATGGGTGCACACACTTCAACGGACACGACATTCTGGCTTGGGCAACTCTTTTGGCTGTTCTAGTGGATCGCCCCCCCTCTTCCTCTCTGCTCTCTCCTCAGCCGGAACATAGGATCTCGGGGCTAACTTGCGCGTTAATTGTATATTTAGTTCGCATAAAATGGGTCGGGTTATTAGGACGCAGAGGCGCTCGCACGCTATCGTACGTGGGGCAACATACGGAGGTCATTAGGATCAAATTAATCTATCTTCAACACACAGTTCAAAGCGCACACGCACTTGAACAAGAACCCTGCCCGTCTGCGCCCGCTCGACTTTGCAGAGCGCAATGGCTACGTCCGGGGTGTCGTAAAGGACATCATCCACGACTCCGGCCGGTATGCTTCGTCTTGGATTCATCTGTATCATTTAGATTAACTGGGCTGTGTTTTTTTTAAAAAAAGTGGTGCACCCCTTGCTCGCATTGTGTTCCGTGACCCCTACCGCTACAAGCTCCGCGAGGAGACCTTCATTGCGACGGAGGGCCTGCACACGGGTGCATTCGTTTACTGCGGCAAGAAGGCCGCGCTCACCGTTGGCAACGTCCTCCCCCTCGCCGGACTCCCCGAAGGTACCATCGTCTGCAATGTCGAGGAGAAAGTCGGTGATCGTGGTGCCCTCGCCCGCACTTCCGGCAACTACGCCACCATCATCGGCCACTCCCCTGATGATGGCAAGACCAGAATTCGTCTGCCCTCGGGCGCGAAGAAGACTGTCAGCAGCAGCGCTAGGGCTACTGTTGGTATCGTTGCTGGTGGAGGGAGGATCGACAAGCCCCTCTTGAAAGCTGGCCGTGCGTTCCACAAGTACAGGGCCAAGCGTTACAAGTGCGTCGCGATATCTTCTGTCCGTTTTAATCTCGCTAACGCCCCTTTGTAGCTGGCCTCGTACCCGTGGTGTTGCCATGAACCCCGTGGACCATCCTCATGGTGGTGGTAACCACCAGGTTAGCTCACGCTCCACAGTATTGACGTTTCACGTCATTAATGTTTGCCTATCTGATCTTTCTAGCATATTGGAAAAGCCTCGACGATTGCACGGAGCGCTGTCCCCGGTCAGAAGGTCGGTCTCATTGCCGCTCGTCGGACTGGTCTGTTGCGCGGTACCGTCAAAGTCAAGGAAGTTTAGAGGGCTTCTTTTCTTTACTCCTTTTCCCCCTCTTGTTTGGTATGCCCTTCTTTTCCACGACGATGCAACCCAAAAGACTCCACCACCCCTGTATGCGTTCACCTTTATGCCATACTGCCCCCATGCCTCTTCCTGCGCGAGCACGACACGGATCGAGCGCTCCACATAAACGCCATGAAACTGAGTTGATACCGCACTGCGCACTTAAGAGTTAAGCTACCTCCACTTTCCCGAGACTGTAAGTCCAAATATGTAGAATCGCCACCCCCAGATCACCGCGATCCGGTCTCGGAGCCCATCTTCTTGACACCATCCTTGTGCCATCCTTCGTCCACAATGTCTACTAGCGAAGAATATTTCATCGGAATTGACGTGTAAGGACCTATTCTCCATATAACCAAACCGCAGCTGCTCGTTTTTCCTGCTAAAGCATAATTAAATAAAATGACAGAGGCACGGGATCGGCGCGCGCCGCGCTTGTCAAAGAAAACGGAACGATCCTGGCATCCGCGACACAAAACACCAAAACATTTCGATCTCCCACATCGGCTGTAATCTTCGAGCAGTCTACGGTCAACACCTGGGCTGCGATATGTACTTGCACGAAGAAGGTTCTAGAGATGACAGGTATCAAACCGGAGTCGATCGGAGGGATCGGTTTTGACGCGACGTGCTCCCTCGCTGTGACTGATCTGGAGGGGAATCCCGTCAGCATCAGTCAGAGCGAAGAGCTGGGCAAGTTCGGAGAGAGAGACATCATCCTATGGGCTGATCATCGCGCCGAAGAGGAGGCCAATTTGATCAACAGCACCGGGTCTGTGGTGTTGGACTACGTTGGAGGGACGATGAGTGTGCGCCGTTTCTTTCCTCGCTTTCTCCCCCCTTTACCTCATTAATTAATTTATTCTCTACCTTAACTTTTACCCTGAAATGCTTTATCTTCCAGTTGGAAATGGAAATACCCAAGATTCTGTGGCTGAAGAGGCACATGCCACAGGAACTCTTTGCGAAATGCATGTTCTTTGATCTTCCCGACTATTGTGCGCCGCCCCCCCGCTTCTTTCTCTTTCCGAAATATCCACCTGAGCTGCGTTCTCTAATCTTTTCTTCTACGCCCCTCGTTTTCTATCTACGCCTCTACAGTGACATACAAAGCGACGGGCTCCCTTGCGCGATCCAACTGTTCGCTCGTCTGTAAATGCTCCTTCATCCCTCCGGGCGTAGCCAACTCCAAAGGCTGGAATTCCGATTTTCTCGCGCAAATTGGGCTCCAAGACCTCGTGGACGAGAAATTTGACAGGCTGGGTGGCACCCCCGGAGAAAACGGGTCTATGGTGTTAACGGCAGGCCAGCCCGTTGGGCACGGTCTCTCGAAAGGGAGCGCAGCCGATTTGGGGCTGGTCGAAGGAACACCTGTTGGAAGCGCTGTTATTGACGCGTGAGTTTTTGTTTTCGTTTTCGTTTTTGTTTTACCCCCCCTGTACCTGCGTGTTTCATCAAAACTTCGGACTGTGTCTGGCCTGGAAAGGGTTTTTTCTGGAGTCTTGGGCCTCGTGCTGCCGTATCCGTCGACGCTGATGTTTTGAATATAGTTATGCAGGGTGGATCGGTACGGTGGCTGCGAGGTATAAATCCGGGGTTGATGGATCCGAACTAAGCCCACCCCCATCTCTATCTGACTCTCAGCACTTCCTTGCTGCGGTAGCAGGGACCAGCACTTGCCATCTCATCCAGGTCTGCGTTCCTCTTTTTCTTTTTTTCTCAACGCAATCCCTCATCCTTACAAACCTTTAGAGTCCAAATGGCATTTTTGTTCCCGGTGTATGGGGGCCGTACATGGTGCGTATTCAAACCATCTATAATCGGCGAGGGTGAACCGTTGAATAACGCCGTTCGTTGAAGAATGCCTTATTCCCAGGATGGTGGATGAATGAGGGAGGGCAGAGTTCCACCGGCCAGGTCTGCCCTCTTCTCCATCGTTTTTCATTTCCATCTTGCTTAACCTTATTCAGCTCATCGATTTCACGATCACGACCCATCCGGCGTATCCCACCCTCAAAGAGAGAGCCCAAGCTGAGAACACCAGTATCCATAAGATTCTTGCGGACACGCTCGAGCAGATGAGGGTCGATGCGGGCGTGGAGACCTTGACCGAACTATCCAAGGATCTTCACATGTATCCTGATCTTCACGGTTAGCAAAGTGGCGCGCTTCGAGCTTGGCATTTGACTTTGACAATCACTCTCTTGCCACACAGGGAATAGGTCTCCTTTAGCAGACCCTAGGATGAGAGGCTCGATTACCGGCCTCGCCTTGGACAGCTCGCTGGATGATCTGGCCCTCAAGTTCAACATTACGCTTGAGGTGTGTCAAAGCGCACATGATGACCATGTGCCGCTGATTGACACCCCCTTTGGTCGCATAGGCTATTGCCCTCCAGACCAAGCATATCATTGACGAGATGAATAGCAAAGGATACGATGTCCAGGCAATTTACATGAGCGGTTTGTATCTATTCTGTCAAAAGGAATCATCCAGCGCGGTTCTGACCCGATGTGTCCTAGGTGGTCAAGCAGCCAATACTTCTCTAATGCAGCTCCTTTCTAATGTCTGCAACGTCCCCATCATCCTTCCGCATTCGCATTCTGCTGCGGTAGTAGTGGGCTCAGCCATGCTCGGCCGCTTCGCCGCTGAAGTATCCGAGCGCCTGGGGAGGCAGGCGCTCAAGGCTCAAGCAGAAGCAGAGAGCGCCAGCTACGAGACCAGGGAACGGCTTTGGTCCATCATGGTACGTGACAGTAGCTCCTTTCATCCCCTCCTTGGACAAAGATATCGTGTTATTTACGTGGTCGCGTTTTTTTTGTGAGCCAGGTTGAGATGACTCAACCGGGCACGAGAATCGAGCCAAGTGCTACGCCCAAAGAAGCTCGACTGCTTCAGGCCAAATACAAGATCTTCCGAGAATCGATCGAGATCCAGCGTCGATGGAGGAAGGAAATCAAGGACGCTGCCGCTGGAGTCTAGGCAGAAAGCGATGAGCGCGCCTTGGGACAGAAAGGGGTAGCGCTCGATACTGCCACATATAGGTAACTATAGTCGTCTAGCGGGGGGCCGTGTACATAACGGGGTGGAATACGGGAACTTCCAGTGCATACGTACATCAAGGACGATGTCTACGGTATGAAAAAGACCGAGCGAACACAGGGGCGGACAGTTCTTGAGCAACGAGGCATTCGGTAACCGAAGAAGGTTCCTAATGAACGTATACATAGAAGGTGGAAAGTATCGAGACGTTCCTCGAGCCAAACGAGACCTGACTGACACCACTTGGCGGCCAGTTTTGTTCACACTTTGTGCACGTACTGTGATGGTGCTGGCCTAGTTCACCGACGACCCCACGGATTCGGATTCGTCCCCGCCGGGCCTCGGGAGCGCGAATAAGTTACGAATTCGGAAGCAAGATGGGTGTGGGATTATAAAAAGACGGTGGTATGGATCTACGGAACAGGTTCTCCTTCCTCCCTGCCATCATGCTGACCCTGCTGCGACCCCCCTCGATCACGGTGACGAGGACAAGGCGTCATGGCGAGTGGGAGAGTCATGTGGGCGGATAGGGTTTGACGGTCAAGGTGCGTAAAGGACGCAAGCCCCCTACGGACGCCACATGCTCGGTTAGGCTTCTCTTCGAATGCCTCTGGCCGGGGCAAGGCCTCGAGACGCGTGAAAGCGGCGAGCACGCCGCGCGCGTATAAAAGGGCGCGGCGAGCGTGCTCGCGGGTATGTACAGAGCCCCCAGGGGGCCGCCCGCGTCGCGCGCGGGTGGTTGGGCGATTTCAAACTCCGCCGCATACGAGCTGGCGCGCTGGGCCGGGGGCTGTTTGTGTGGTCAGGGGTGCGGCAGCGACTGTAATACGTGCGAGCAGGCCTCTCGCCGCTGGCGATGATATTAATGCAGCGGCGGGGGGGTGTGTGACGGGGGGGGACGCGGAGTCCCCTTCACCCGTGGGTGGTGGTGGTGTTGGATTGGATCCGACGGCGACCACCAGCAACAAAGCAAAAAAAAGGGACACACCTGGCCACGCCCGAAGCGCACGGCGACCGCAAGAGACAGCACACCCGTAGATATCGCCCGTCCGTACTTGTCGCCCTCCCTTCCGCCGAGCCCGCGGCGATATTAGTGTTGGTGTTGGACGCTGGGAAATTACATACGCACAGCCGGCTTGTTCAGGCAACGCAATTTCCGCGCTTCACCAAGGTTTCGACGCTGATTGAGAGTGTCACGGATACATTATAATATTCTCTCCTTTGGGCCATGATCCATCTCGATCACCCACGCCCATCTTCCCCCTACCTCGACTCCGCCTCCATCTACCCCCCGAGCGACGCCCGAGACGATGCGCGCGCTGCACAGTGGCCCGCCGACGACATCGCCCTTCCCACGGACTCTCCCTCGGCAACATTGTTTGGTCACGACGGTCTCCAAGGTCTCCCACAGTCTGGCGCACCCCGGTACCCACAGGACGAGGACATGACGGGCCAGGGGCAGGGTGTCGCGCGTAGTATTCAAAAGAACGGCGAGTCCACAGACCACCCCGGCTCGCCCTCTCCTCCTCTGGACGCTCGTGATCCGCAACCCTCTTGGTCAGCAGCCTCGCCGCGCTCGCAGCCCGCGAGCCCGTCCCGCCACGCCGCTGGCTCGCGCCCCCCGTCTGGCTCTTCTTCGCCTGCTCCTCCAGGTCGTAGCTCTCCTTCGGGAACAAAAGCTGACTTGTCCAATCGCTTCGCAGAGGATGATGCCGACCCACCAGACATCACACCCGAGCCATCCATGGACAATACAGCTCAGTACCCTTCCCGCCCCGCTTCCCCGCACCTCCCCAACGGAAGCGCCCAAGACCGCGGGTTTTCGACCCCCGCCTCTTCGTCCCATAGCAGGGAGGAGGGCGACCTCTCCCCAAAAGCAGAGTCTGTGACCCGCGACTTTGGAGCAGACGGAAAAGCAGAGGAGACGTCATCAAAACGTGATGCAAGGGCCGCGGATGGTGTGTTTTTGGGCGAGGAAAAGACCGGTATCAGTGCTGAAAACCCAGGCAACTCCCTCGGCGATCCAACCTTTACCCGAAACCTCGCCAACGGTCCCTTCTCCGGCGCCTCTCCGTCAGCGCCAGCGAGCAACTCTGGCTTGGATGATGCCGCAAAAGATGCTATCATCGGTTCGCATGCTCCGCGACAGCTGCAGCCCTCTTCGGCGCCAGTACATTCACCTCCCTCTCGCCAACCCTCGACCCTATCTACCATAGTTAACGGCGCAGCATCAATTACATCTCAGTCGACCTACCCGTTCTCATCACATGGAAACGTGCAGTCACTTGGTTCTGCACTCTCTCCCCCCGAATCAGCCAAATCCTCCTCCAATCCGAAAGTCGCCGCAATTCTGGAACTAAACTCCGAGTTATTCAAGTGTGTTTCTCCCGCTCTTTTTTGCTGCAATTTACCACGAGGATCAGTGCTGATGCAATATCTCTTTTGGTTCTCTCGTCCAGGGTCTGCCTCGAGTTTGATCCCAAGAACGTGGCCTCCCAGCAAGAGAGGCAAGAGTGCGTTTCTCTCTTATATATCGCTCTCACGACTGGAATTGGAATGCCTATAAAATCCACTCCCTTCTCTGTGTTTGCAGGCTTACCACTCGCCTCCAGTCGAACTTGGCGTGGCTCGCTTCGCTGGCAGAACAGGACCAAAACGTGAGTGTTTCCTTCTGTTATCATCTCTCCCTAGCAGTATTTATATTGAGCCCATGCAAGCAGCACACAAAATCATCCCACGTCCCCCCACCCAATCTCAAACCACTCCCCCCCTTCTCCTCGCTGCACTCCCCATCTTCCCTCCACTCAATCAAAAAACTGTCCGCGATGTATGATCAGCTCGGCCCAATGTTCAGCCGGTCAACCATCGGGCCGCCCCTCCCAGCTCTCGTCACTGCCGCTGGTCCTCAGTTTGGCGGACTTTCGTTCGATAACGCGCGCAAACGACCGAGACAAGAGGCAGGCGATTTTTCGGCGCTTGCCGGTGCTTTGCCCGACCACGATCGCGACATCACTATGATGAACTCTCGAAAGCGGATCGATATGGGCACCCGCAAGGGCACCGGGGACTCTGACTATGGATCGCCTACTGAGCAGGGACAAGCTCAAGCCGGAACGTACTTGAACCATTTCCCTGACTCCAGCATTGTCGGCGATGGTATGGATGCCATTCAGAGACCGGTGTCTGCCTCTGCTGGCCGGAGCTCCCCATTCGTATCGTCCACCGAACCATCGACGCCCCAGATGGTGCTTCCGACACCGCAGCCGCCACGCCCCCTGTCCCACCCGCCGCCGTCCTTGCCGACTCAACTCCAGTCTCCCTTCGCCCCGCCACAACTTCCCTCGCACTCCCAACGACCACCCATCTTGTCGCAAAACTCCGACCTGAGTCGCGGCATCACCCCGCAATCTGGGTCGAACTCATTTTTACCTGCTCAGCAGCACGCCCAGCAGCAGCAACAACACGCCGCCCGACAACTTCAGATACGCCAGGCTCAACATCAGATGTTGATGCAGCAGCCGCAGGCGCCCTCCCGGCAAGGGCAGCACATGCCCATGCAGCCACCGTCGTATGGTCAGCCACCCCGGGCCACTACCGCGTCCCCCGCCACCCCTACTCACGGCGCCATGGCATCGATGTCGTCGCCCTACCCCCAAGGCTCTGCGATGTCGCCTCCCAATAGCAATTCAGGCGGCGCATTCGCGGGGTTGGAGATGGGCAACGCAGGAGGTCATCCGAGTGTCGCCTCCCAATCGCCTCAGTCTGCGCAGTCGCAGTCGCAGTCGCAATCGCACCCGAGTGCCAGCGCGAGCGCCCAGGCGCACATGATCCTGAACGCTCTGCAAAATCCGGGGTCGAATCCGCTTGTACAGCACCTCATCAAAACCGTCCCAGGATTCCAGGGGCTGCCGTTGCAGACTCAGTTCCAGCATATGCAGATGCTGCAGGTATGTTTCTCTGCGCCTCTTTTATATGTGAACGGGACGGCGTCTGATGTGCTCCACCCCGCTCTTTATAGGCTCATTTCAATCAAGCCCGTCAGTCGCAAGCTCAGGCCCAGGCCCAGGCCCAGGCTCAGGCTGCCGGTCAGCAGCAGCAACAGCAGCAGCAACAACAGCAGCAGCAGCTACAGATGCAAATGCAAATGCAGATGCAGATGCATGCTTCGCGGAGCGCCTCCATGGGGGCACCCGGCTCTACAAACTCTCACCAGTCAACGAGTCAGACGCCTGTGCCCAGTCACTCACCGCCGCCTCATCGAAGTGCGTCAGCCGCCAGCATGCACTCCGCGCATGCGGAAAATCTCAGGGGAAGCGGTAGCCCCCGTTCGGCGGCGGCGGCCAGCCCCCTCCCTCGGGCCTCACCTGCCCAGCCAACGCTCGAGTCCTCGTTCTCGTTCAACTCCGTTGGCAGCCCGACTTCGGCTACAGGCACTGGGATGCGCGCGCAGACGCCCCAGGGTGGCATGCGGCCAATAAGTGCGAGTGGGGGGTCTGCGGGGTATCCGTCACAGTCGTCTTCGGCGGCCTCCCACCCTTCCGCCCAGTTCCAGGCTCAGCATTCTCAGCATTCCCAGCAACAGCAGCAGCAACCACAGCATCAAATACCGTCGCAGTCGCAGTCGCAGCATCATGCCCAGCTGTCATCTGGCTTGAACATGACAGGGTTTACCCCACAACAGCGACAGTACATGCTGCTTCGTCAGATGCAGCAAGGCGGGGTTGGTGTGGGCGGTGGCTCGAATATACTCCCTAGCGGGGGCTCAATGATGGGTCTCCCGAACCAATCGCAATACGCGAACGGCTCGGCAGCCCTTGGTATGGGTTCCCAGCAGCAAGGGCAGCACCCAGGGCGACAACCGATGGGATCGATGGGCGCGGGATCCGGGGACGGGTCTCACTCTGGCATGAACCAACTCATGTCGTCGCTCGTATCACGGTCAGCGAGTGATCCTCATATGTCGGGGTCGTCGTCATCCGCGCTTCAGCAGCAGCAGCAACACGCCTATTCATCTGGGCACTCTGCACAGCTCGCCCAGCAATCACATCGACAGCACTCCCAGGATCAAGCCTTTCCGGACACGTACAGGCTGGCGCTATTGCAGGCACAGCAGCAGCGAGCGACCACGCAGCAGCAGCAGCAACAGTCACAGCAGTTCTCTCAGCAGATGATGGGTGTAGGGATGGGGAACATGGGACTAGGCGGCTCTCAGTCCGGCTCGGCTTGGTCGCACATGCCCGGCGCATCAGCGACGAGTCCGACATACCACTCCAACTCGCCAGGATCAATACCAAGCGCAGGGTCGACGCCCGCGCCCCAAGCGGGGTCTACCTCAAACGCAGAATTCGCGATAGACCCGTCGATGCTGTTCAACGACTGGAATTCGTGATCATAGTCTGTTTTCGCAATTTATGTAATATTCATTCTTCTAGGACGATATTTGGCTCTCTCTCCCTCTTTCTTTCTTCCTTCCTTATCTTCCTCTCTCCGCTCTTCCTGTTTTGAACACGGTTTTATTTTTTTTACCATCAAGTCGATGCCCACTATATTTCTGTATTCTCCTAGCCTACCCCACTCGCTAGTGCAATGCGATCTAAGCTTTGCCCGGGCTTTCAAATAAACACGCGCCCTATATTCATTCGCCAGGTCACAACATGTATACCACGCTGCGGGTGTGCTATCAAGGTCGATGAAGTGACAGAGGCTTGACACGTCCGAGTTCAGCCAAAGTGTGTGTGCCAAGGGTAGACAAACCATATAATATTGACAGAATCATGTCTAATGATGCCGAAAGAGATAGTCCCATGAGGCCTTGGACGAATAAAGCCGATTACGTTCCCCCCCCCCAACGCACGATCGAAAATACTCTGAATGCCGGAACGCCTTCCTTACTCATATAGATATTCTGGAGATACCACCTCGAGCTCGCACAGCCCCGGGAGCTCTTTGACACGCGAATGCAATGTGCCGCATCACCCCATGACCTGCTCCTGGCCTGCCTTTCCGTTGAGCCTTGGTCCGGGAAGCTCGAGCGACAGCGCTTATTGTTCAGCACACCGGGGTGGCGCGCCAGTTGCGCAGTACCTCCAAAATGAATACACATACATAATGACTGGCCGTGGATCCGTTCGACGGTTCTTCCAGCTGGTTCTGTCGAATACCCCGAACCTCGTGTGATCAGCGTCGAAAAATATTACGGCATGCCTTTTATCGACCCAATAGGAGAAAGGAGTAGATGGCGGAGTTCATATAACATGTATACGATGTCGGGGTTAAGATAGACGTCGTGCGCCGCGAGTCCAGCCTGCGGCGGCGTAGGAATTTCGAACCATGGATCGCTGGCGCTCGAGATGACCGAGGAAGGCCGCGGCAAGTTACGATGGTGCGCTCCGAAGCCATAGCTATGCAATGGCGTATCCCGCTCGCACGCGCCCGTGGGCCCTAGGGCGAGGCCACCCGGGGGGGGGGGGCTGATACACCCACCGCCCATGCGTGATAGTTTGAATGCATGCACGGGGGCAGCAAGATCGGAGGTAGCAAAGAATCAAGTCAGCTAGGTGCAAGAATCCTTGGCTTTTCAGTTCAGTAAACTTACCCTGGGCACCCAGCATAGTTTAAATCATTTCTCGGCGGTTTAATAAGCAGCTGGCTGGGCCTTCGAGCGGCGTGCAAAAAGGAATTTAAAGCTTACGAGTTGGCAGCAAAAAAGCCAAGTGGGATTTTATCTAGAAATAAAGGCAAAAGAACACCCGAGGAAGATACTCGGCCAAAGCCTGCGCTGCTTGAATAGTGACCCTTCGAGAACCGCAGCCTCGCGCCTACGTATCTTGAATGGCACTCGGCGACTCAATTGATGATAGCAACCACCAAAGAGCAAGGTCAAAGCGGTCGCAGTGACCTCGCTGCCCGATTTCTCGAGGTCGAGCTCCACATCCCCGAGAGTGGCGAAGCAAATGCGGAGTGTGTATGGCCCGACTGAGCCGGTGCAAGAATACGCTACGCGTGGCGTTAGTCCGCGAGCGCCTTGGCCGATGGTAGATCCAAGCTCAGACAGCCGCCCAGTCGTATTGAACCAAAACAAGCAAGCCATTCGTAGCAATTAGTCTGCTCTGAGTAAGACGCGAAAAGCAAGGGTGCCCCGGTGTCCAGCATCTGTCATCCTGGGAGGAATATTTGAGCGCCAGGTGGCAGCCGCGAGTGCACGAGAGTGAGATGAATAAACTTGAAAAAGGTGGGAGGCCAGAAGATCCGAGCACAGGTGCAGGGAAATCTCGACGGTGTCGAAGTCCATGGAGAACCTCTCCTTCCCTTGATTTTTGTTCGTCTTCAGCGTTCGTGAGGTTAAACACCATCTATGGCAAGTACCAAAGGGTATGTACACGAAGGCAAGCAGCCCACGCGAAGGGAAAGCGAGAAAATTCACGATCGTCGTTCACCACGCACCGGCAAGGCGCGGAAACGCAGCGAGTTTCTATTCAACCAAGTGCGAAACTGTGAATCGCGAGTCAACAGCGATTAATTGCGCGTAGCACGTGCGTGCTTCGCGTTTGAGATATGGCCCGGAGGCCCGTGGTGCGCGTGGAGAAGTACACAAAAGTACTGGTTATCGTGGTGCAGACCAGGGCAATGGAGCTTGAGTATTGAGAACCGGGTGTGTGCGGTGAGGTATATGATGCTGTGATAATACGCGTGGCGGGCCCAGAAAATGTCGGGCAAGTGCTCACATGAAAGCTTTTCTCATCACAGTGCTGGCGTAGACTGGGAGGATGGTTCATTGCAATGAAAAAATGGTATGTACATGGGAGAATATAGAAGATTCCAGGAGGCAATGCGGGATGGATCGTCAAGAAGGGAGGATGGCCGACGCAGTTGCGCGCCGGCCGCAAGCACATATGGGGAAGAAAGGTTTGCCGTCAGTGCTGTTTCCGAGAGTCGAAGAAAAAAGAGAACTCACAACCAACGCAGTCCCCCGCTGTGCGCGGACGCTCAGCGGGGTGGCCAAGAAAAGGAAAGAAAAGCCCGTTACCGGCGCCAACCCCTGCGACACGCGGACGCTAACTATCAAGGGCCACAATCCACATCCACTCACCGGCCCCCTTGGCCCAATGGACTCGTGAACTGCATCGCCTTCAAGGGAGCTAGCCGCGCGCGCGATTAAAGATACACACGGCTCGCGCTGCGAAACCGCGTGGGGAATAAGGCAAAGGTGAAAAGCGGGCGCGCACGGCGCACTCGATGCCAAAACCATCCTCTGCGACTCGCGGACGCTACAACTCTCATGGGCTACAATCCACATCCACCCGCCGGCCCCCTTGGCCCAGTGGACTCGTCGTGAACCACATGGCACATCATGTCAAAGAGCGAGCCTCGCGAGCGCGACTGAATATACACACAAATCTCGGGGAGACTGCGGGAGGTATGCAAGGTAAGAGCAAGGAGGGGGAGACCGACCACGTCCCCGCAACTCGCGGACGCTACAACTCTCATGGGCTACAATCCACATCCACTCGCCAGCCCTCTTGGCCCAATGGACTCGTGAACCACATGGCACATCATGTCAAAGAGCGAGCCTCGCGAGCGCGACTAAAGATACACACGGCTCGCGCTGCAAAGCCGCGGGGGGATCGATGTGGTGGTGGTGGGGAAGAAAGGCCGGTAGCGAAAAAGACGGACCCTTAATCCCTCCTCCCGGAAGTTAAAGTCACGTGATGCTTCCGCGGGGTGCGATGTCGGATCACATAATTCTCTTCGTATTTTCATCTTCATTTTCGCATAAATTCTCATCTGAGCGGTTCCCAGTCGCTTCTGTGCCCCCCCGAGCAGATGGCAACCTGCACAGTGTGTACGCCTCCGCTAGTATCGCTCGTGGCATCCACGGCATACCACCAACCCCGGCAAATTACCTCGACATACTGTGTCTTCTCAGAATTCGGAGCCACCCGATCATAGAAATTTCGCGCTCCATAGCAGTCCAGTTTAAGGCGAGGGGCACTCACATCCAATTGGGCTGCAGGGGCCGGAAAATGCAATAGGATTTCGACATCTTTCGATGTGCTTACGGGTTGACGGAAAAGCCACAAGACACCTTGAAGTACCTTTGCCTTGATTCATCCGGTGGTACAAGTGCGTAGATGTATATGAATGCGCCAGCACATCCTCGAGGAACAGCTGTTTACTTCTGAAGGCACAACATGCGACGACGGCTTTGGCACGCTGGTTTACCAGGATCACTGGAAGATATTGGCTTGGGCACCTATCCACCACAAAAAAAAAACATCACATTAATTCGTCTTCGGCTCGGGATGGTATATAAGATGGGCACAGTACCATCCTCGAATCCCATCTTCATGTTGTATCCAGGGCTCTTGGCTTGCCCGTCTGCTTGAGTACCAGTCAATTCAACATTATTTCCTTGCGATTGGTGCCAGAAGACCATCTGTTTTGCGCCTTGGGTGCACGCGCCCGGGTTGCCCTCACACCACGTGGGGGCCTTGGGGACAGCGAGGGGTTTGGTGCTTTTGGCGTTGGTGACGCGGCATCGGTAGCCCCCCATATACATGTTGGGTTCTCCACAATTGTTCGGAACCCTTTGTTTTCCGAAAGACAGGGGGCATGAGCTCTTGAATACCCTCGCACACGAATGAAATAAGACCCACCATCCCCATGCACAGATGCAGCCTGCGTCGGGGCAGGCGGGCATATCGGCAGGAACATCGAAAGACGCGACGCGCCTGAATGGGGTGCTAAATGTGACGAGATAAGAGGGCCCGGCGACATTGTCTGAAGTTGAAACTTACTTGTAGCGAACGGAGAATACGACCAAGTTCTCGGGCGTAACTTCGGCAAGCTCGCTCTGCTCTCAGAAAGGGCGAAAATGGATATGAGGTGAAATATTCAGAAGGGAGGTGTATGGACATTAATCCGCACCACGTATGAGATCGCAAACGCGCTGCCCGCAGCGTCGGATTCATTCTTCGCGTGCACTTTGCGTGAACACACTATTCAAAAAGTGGTGCTGAAAAGGGCTCGGGACAAAGAGACTCACAGAGCGGCTGGGTAATACAATTCACGCCATCGCCGAGGGACGCATAATTTCCACCATCGGGCCATTCGGTCGCTTCCGTGCCGTTGTAAGACAAGGTGGTGAAGGCGCGATTGGTAGCCATCTCGACCGTGAAACTACCGCCAGCAGGCCTAGAGGAAGTAGCAAAAAAAAAATGTGAGCACAAACGGAGGATCCGGAGCAGGATTGACCCGCGTCGACAGGCACTCACAAATTCAAGAAATCACCTGCTGCAGGGGGGAACTGGTCGCACTGGGGATATCCGTGATGTCAGTCAATATCCGGAAAAGGCTGATTATAGTAGGGCCCGGAAACCGACCCCGTCTAAATGATGAACTATGCGGAGCGGGTCAGCACTGGAAGGCCGAAAAAGAAATGACGAAGAGATTGACGTACACCACCAATCTGCCATGGACAGTTGGTAAAGGGGTTTAACCATGCTGTTCGCATTCTGGTTGACAGACTCAGAAGGGCCCTGATCGTGAAGGAGTAAGAAGGTCAAGACATCAATTTAGACGTTGATCGAAGGGGAGGGGTAGAGCAACAGACATTTTTGCACCACATGGACTCATGCCACGCAAAGACATGAGCCTGAGCAAGGCGGACGAGGAAAAGGAGAGAAGCTGCTCTGAAGAGCATTGCGGTTGCGCCAGGCATGGAGGATAGATAGAGAGAAAGAGAAAACGAGTGTATGGTTTGCTTGGTACTGTAGTCTTACGACCGGAAGTCCGGTCACACGTCACACAGCCCGCGCCGATGGACTTAAATGCCCCCATGGTCACAGGTCACAACACGTCGCGGACTAGGGTCCTGGTGGCACAGCCACATAGTATATATTGTTTTTTTCTCCGTGCCGATGGCGCGAATATTTTCATAGAGTATACGCTCTATAAATGTCTAGGCAAACACAAAAACCTACAAATGGAGTGTTTTACAAGAGGACAGGCTATAGTACTAGGAATTTTGTACTGCACACGAACGGCAGTTCTCAAATCCATATGACAGCTGGAGGTGCGGCATAACGTTGGAAATAAATGGAAAAGAGAGCAAAAAGGTTATTCAGCATTGTGGTTGTGACTCAAAAAAGTTTTAGAGAAAAATATTTACTCACCAAGGGCCCAAATTCCCCAAGCCGCAGCGAATATATCTACGCTCGTCATGCCGGGTCCCATGACTACTGCGAGTGGGAAGTGAGTAAGCGAGCGAGAGGCCATGTGCCTGCGCAAGAGCATGGGAGTGAGTGCCTGCGTGATGGGCGTGTGGTAGAGTTCACAAGTTTTCGGTTGCATCAGTAAACGGGTGTGTGAATGGTGTTGATAATGTTAAAGTGTGAGGAGTGAGCGGCGCGCGAGCGAGCGAACAAGTACATGGGGTGAAATATGAGCGAGCGAGCAGGGCAGTGTGTGCGATTGGCGGGTGTGTGTGCCTACTATATGCAAGCGTGTGAAAAAATAAATGGACGTATATGCGAAAGAGGTGCAAGCAAGGGGTGTACGAGCAGGTAGGCGGCGAGTGGCTGTGGGCCGAGTATGCGAATACTGGTATATGCGTGGGATTTTTTCCTTGCAACGCAGAAGATGGGAAAAATCAAGAAAAAAGCTCACCTCATTTTCTCTCAAGGAGTTGGAGGTTCGAGCATGTTACCCGATTGGCGATGTGCCGGCGAGTTCGCACCCATTGATGGTGTCCGAGCTGCCGTGGTGGCGAGGACGCGGTGGTACGTGCAACTGGGTGGGCGGCGATCAGCCGTATGGGTGAGTGTCCATGCATGACCGTGCGTCCGAATCCTGGCCGCAATTCCGGGCGCTGAGCGGTTTCAAGGAGAGCTGCACATATGTAAGGGGCCTCGGGCACTAGGTCCGGTGGCTGTGCGGACATGCGGTCACACGGATTTTGGAGGCCTCGGACATGTCACACTCCATTTACATAAGGCTGTGCACCCTCAGGGTCCGGACTTCCGGTCGTAAGACTACAGTACTTCCGACTCTGACTCTCGCTGTGGATTTTATACGGTCTCAACAATAGTCGAGCACGAACCAAACACGAACTCAGCCGCTACGTAGCTATAGAGGCCACTGATACTTGCACATGTAACTAGCAAACGCAGACTGGCGATCCCGCGAAGATTCGAATTAAATCTACCCATTCAGCCAGACGGCGACATGGACGGATACTTGCCCGAAAAAGACATTGGAGCCCTTAGCCTACAAACGGCCAATTTCCCCTAGGCCCATCTGCATCAGCACCGAGAGCTTCATCTCGGGTCGGTATCATAGGCACCTCGCCCGTTGTGTTTAGTTACATATCAGGCATTCAGACGCACAGGGCTGGCTAGAGAAGACGAAAGAGAAGAGTGGTAAAGCAAATATCGCCATTAAGGGACACCATACGTAAGCGAGCAGCACGATACAAATCGAGAATAGAGGAGGAAATGATGTTGAGAGAGTAGTGTAGAGGAAAGAGAAAAAGAAGAGGAGAGGAGATGATGGGGAATGAGGAGTGGATGGAGTAGATATGTCGGCGATACATTGTCGAAGCAGAAGTAGGAGCAGTAGAACAAGCAGAGATACAGTAGTGTGTATGGGGGGATGTGGGTAGCAGCAGGAGATGAGAAATGAGAAATGAGAAATGAGAAAAGGAGATTACATCGCGAAAAAGAGGAGACAGGCATAAGGAGGAGAATAAGGATAAGCAAGACTACGGCTCGTGTCTGACAGATGAAGGAAATAGAGCTAAAGGTCCGTCTTTGAGCGGGTAGGCGGAAGTATTATGAAGCAGGTAGCAGTAGGGGTCTCAGCGACAGTGACGCGCGATGCCGAGAAAGTGGTAGACGAAAGAAAACGCAGGGGGGTCTTAGCTCGACGAGGACGATGAAGACGATGCTTTTCCGGCGCGCCCGTTGGTCGAAGATCCGAGCATACGACTGAAGAAGCCCGACGCAGCGGACGAGATAGAATGCGACAACGTACTGGACGATGACTTGATCAGCGGCATTGACACCGCACCAGACAAGGACGCCCCATGAGTGTATCCACGCAGACTCTTGCGTACGCCAGGACGATTGAAACGGAATTCTTCATCATCGCTCGAGTCGTGCGTCGGAAGCATCTGCGACCTCGACACTGGGATGCGTGACGGTCCCCCACGAATCGTGCTCCCGGAACAATTCCTCTTGTGGCACGCAGCCGGGGGTGGGAGCTTGGATAGCCGCGTGACGGCGCGGGGACTGAAGTCAATTTTCCAGTTGGGGCACAGTTCGGAGGATGTTACGCGCGGAGGGGAAGTAGGCGTGCCCAGCTCGTCACTGGTATCCGATTCGCTGTTCGACTCGAAAGAGGTGAGGGCGCCGTTGTCCGAATCCGTGCTGGAGTTGGATGATGATGAGGTGGTGGATGGGTCGCGGTTGAGAGGAATGGCGCCGATGTGAAGGTCGTCGAAGCTCATCAGGGCATCGCCGTCGTCGCTGTCGTCTTCTGGTGGGGTAATGGGCGTCCTGGCTTGGGCGACAAGGACGGCAGCGCGGGCTTCCGACGCACGAGCGACTCTTATAAGAGCGAGAGACCTCACTCGGCGGACCTCCTGATCGACGGCGAGCTTGACCGCCTCGGGAAGTGGGATGTTGATTTCAAAGGTGGCCACGGCGGCTTCGATTTGGGCTGCGGCATTCGCTTCGGCGGTGTCAGCGGGATCGAGGAAGGGCGCGAAGGCCTTGAGGCACTCCTTCTCCGAGAAGCGGAGGTCAAACTCGAGGAGGTAGAGGAGCTGCTTTTCCATGAGATTGATCTCGTTGACGCTGAAGATATTGGTCGCGTGGTCGGCCCAGTGGCAATTTTTCGGGGAGGAGTCGTTCAGGTACTTGGCAGCGACGATGAGCGTCGCGAGGAACACGCGATGACGCGTACACTGGAGGCCTGGATAAACAACACAAATAAATGCGCGTGAGATGTATGCTATATGTCGGGAAAGGCTAGGCATACCCTTGGCAACTCGGGGTATTTTGTAGCGAATGCGATCGAGGTAGACGAGAGTCGAAAGGAGTGTGGGCACCCGAACGCTGGACGAGCGAATAAGCTCGCATATGAAATCGTCGAGGGAGGGGAACGCGCCCTTCCTGGACCTTCTCTCCGACCGCTGCTCGCGCGCGCTGCCCTTGGGCTTTGTCGGAGTGATGGGGGGCGTGGGGAGGGCAGCAGACTCGTCGACGACGATGACGGTCTCGACGAGCTCGACGATGTAGAGGACCATGTCGTAGGAGACGGGCTGGCTGAGGAGGTAGAGAAGGAAGGGATTGTGGGCGTGGTAGGGGAGGAGCGACGAGGGATGCGTGTGGTGGTCGCGCTCGCCAGCGAGGTTGGGGTAGGACATCCTGAACTTGAACGAGGGTGGTGGTGGTGGGGGCGGACGTTGCGGAAACGACGCGGCGGACATCCTTATAAAACACGAATCGGGCGCGTCTGCAAAAGCAACGATCGGGCGCGGATCGGCGATAAGCGCTGGTGGTATGGGTTCACTATGCTCACTTCAACTGGTTGCAATTAGCTCAGGCAGCTGGCGGTGCTTTAAATAATGTGGGTATTGGGTATCCGAAGGTGCTGGTATCGGGAAGGGGTATCCGTTGGAAGTAGAGGCTTTATAATTAAGTAAAGTCTTCAGCAAGTATATTCCGAAAAACAGAACGATTTCAGTTTTGACCTTGGCAATTATGCGTCCTTGACACGGCGTACAGCATCCCATGATGCCTGTATTTTCTATTCCCCACCCCGCACTACGTATAGGGTTGAGTCAGATGATCCAGCGAAACCTTTCGCATGAAACTCGCAGCCGCGCGGATTTTGCGGAGATACATCAAGGAGGCGTTGAGTCTCCATTTGGTTCCGGCGCCAAGACACCCTGGAGTTGGAACGCACGGACCAAGTACCCACCGCCACTGAATCTGACTCTCGATTGTTTCGGAATCCACGGTGCTGGTTGATGACGTCGGGAGCGCTCAAGAGCCGGGAACAGCGATCCCTTCGGCGTCATCATCCAGCTCATGAGAGTCTCATAGAACAAACTGCTACCTAGAAAGCTGCGCTAAAGCACGCGTATGCTCGCCTGGCCAGCAGCCGTGGACGGCTGACTACACTGGCCGGATCTCCGAGTCTCTTTGGCGCGAACTGGGCCTACTACGTCGCACAGCCCGAGGTTTACAAGCTTGAAAACGGCCTATCAATTCTGCGGCACCTATGTTGGGACCACGCTGCACCACGCCCTGATCAAGCGACCGTTTATGCTCAAGATCTCCTCCTTGTGCTTCGACTCTCAGCATCCTGCTATCGAGCCTACCTCCTCGCGGGGTTTGCAGAATGTGCATAGCATCCAACGGGTGCGGCTCCACATCCCCGCCGTGCTAGTGAATTACGTTTTCGCTGATACATCTATCCTCCTCCTTTCAGAAGGAACCTACGTCCCATCTTACAACAACTGAAACAATTGGTCCCCTCGATGTCCCTCGGCATTCCTCGACCCTGATATCTTGATAACGGTCACAGCCTCGAGCTTGAAAATATCACTTCATCTGAATAGGATGAGTAATGAACATAGCGAGCAGTCGGTTCGCCTTTGCCTTTGCCGTTCACATATGAACTTGCAACTTCGATCTCAATGGGAACTCCCTGGCAGGTGCCGTTCAGCTATCCAATACCGATCCAATCCTGGCGATACGGGCATTAGCGAAGAAGCGCCACTTGCCATATATAGCGTACACTAATAAAACTCGGCTTAGGGCCTATCAATGAAGACGCTTGGAGAATTTGACATTGCTGTGCGTGCTCCGAGGGTAGATATCATCTGAGCGTGCTCCAGTTTTTGATTTATACTTTGGGGGGAAAGTACCTATACTAGTGGTGTATCTAAGACGCGCGCGCTGGGGTTGGGCCATAGCCAGCCAGCGGTAAGTGCTGATATTACGGATCATTGATCAGGTGTATAGATGAACAATACAGGAGTGACACCCTGGTGTTGAAGCTGGAGCGACGAAACGGCGATGAAGTAGATGCGGGCTCGGGAGGCTGTGCGCGCGGACATTTGATCCGCAGAGTGCGGCGACTTTTAGCGACTAACCACCAGCGAACACACCTCGCTCAGGACCAGGGGTGGGGCTGACACCATCACGGGCCTACTTTCCAAAAGAGATGCTCATGTCCCCCTAGATCGCTATCCCGGCAGCTTTGACATGTCCACTGACCCGCCGCGATACAATCATCAGCACCTTTTCTGAGCTTACGATCACGATTCGATCACGGGCCCGGCCTGGGCAAACTTCCTTGCGTACAAATCATGAAATAGTGTTCCTAGAGTCTGTCATCTCATCCGTGGGGAGGATGTGGCCGCCGGGATCTCGCCATACATTGGATTAAAAGCAGCTGAGGTATTATCAATGCCTTCCTTCAGCTGCGTCCCCTTATTCACTTCTCTTTCCCCCTCCCCCCCTACGATGACTTCCGATCCTGTGTCACGTCCAGAGGCTGCATTGATAGGTGCATGGATGGGGGCCATGTTCTACGGTATGCTGCACATCTCACAAGCTCACATATCATAGAGTACTTAACTCCTCCCGGATATTTTCAGGCATTTACATCCCTTTATTCTTCACTTTTCTCTGGATTTCATTCGCCCGCAAGCACGTCCGACGGCCGAACTGGATACTCATCATCTCGGCAATCTTGCTATTCCTTATGGGCACGGCATACGTCGCTGTTGGACTCCGTCGTATGATTGAGGTCAGTCTGGAGTCCTCGATGATATGTTAAACTCGAGTGGCTTACGAATAATATTGGGTTTAGGGATTCATCATTTCTAAGAATTCATCACACTTTTTTAACGGTTTGCTCGTTCTTATCGCCTGCATTTAACTTCCATATTGATTTCAACACCCAGACCTTACGCTTTGGGCTGCAACCGCCTCGGATAGTATTTACGGTGCAATTAACCTTGTGGGAGATAGCATTGTTGTATGTATTGCTCTACCGCCACTTGGCAAACCCGCGCGGGACGAAAGCTAAACATGAACTCGCAGATATACCGATGTTATGTTGTATGGGAGTCGAATATACCAATTATCATCCTCCCTGTGATTATGCTTATAGCATCCATAGGTAAGCTATTCACACATACAAATTGACAACCGAACTTCTTCAAATTGCTAACCCCTCTCGACACCCACAGCAACAGGCTGCTACGCCGTTGCAGGTCTGCACTACATCCCGCGTGGTTCGGAAGCCATAACCTTCACCGCCCGCATTTCCAACTACGCGCGCGCCAACTTCATCCTCTCCCTCGCGCTCAACGTTCTCTGCACCGCACTCGTCGCGTACCGCATCTGGGCGTCCGCGCGCCGTGTGTCCGCCCTCGGAGCGCGCCACACCGACGTGTACTACGGCGCCCTTGCTGTGGTCGTCGAGTCGGCTGGGCTGTATACTGTCTCGCTTGCGATTTACATCGGGCTGTATTTGGGCGAGCTGCATGCTGAGACGATTCTGTTTGACATCAATGCCCAGATCATGGTTCGTATGAAATCATAGATGCCCGTACCCCTTCGATTCCCATAGTCGATTCCCCTCCGTTCAATACTACCACTACTAACACGCACATCTTTTTGCTCACAGTGCATTGTCCCCACTCTAATCCTCGTGCGTGTGGCCCTCGGACTGCACTATCACAGCGGCTGGGACACATCGGCACCGTCGGGCGGCGCGGAAGGCTCGGTGGAGACGATGCCGGCCCATCGTCAGTCCCGCTCGACGGACTCGGCGCGTACCATCATCATTGCGCCGATGATCCGCAGCGAGAAAGAAATCTTCTCCTCTGCCGTGTAACCGTTGACTGTCTTGCCGCTTAGGTATTTACCTGTTCAATTATGCCGTGCTGTGCCAACGCCTCGTCGTACCGTATTGCGCTGTAAACCTGTATTGTAATATCCGTGTACTTTGTAGCTTTGATCCAGTAGTCCTAATGAATTTACCTGGTACCTCCTATTCCTGGCAGCCCGAGCGCGTGCGATGTTGCTTGGAAGACACCAAATTTCGCGGGGCGAGCACCAGTACTTGCAACTGCGCAACGCTGGTGGATGGTGGGCATGCAGCTGGGGAATGTAGTACCCGTATTTGGTTCCTAAACCGCCAGATCGAGGAAATGATCTATGGATGGCATCCCACAGATCACGTGACGTCGTCGCGCTTGGTTTGTTTGGTGGCCTCCCCACGCACGCTAGTGCCAAATTTCTTGACCGCATTAATCCGATTCAACGCCTGAAAGCAACGTTAATCCTCCGCCAATTTCTTGCGGTAGGGGATGGTATTCCTCAGACCGCACCAGCGCGTGGGATCAGGAGCTACCAGCAATGATAAGTGAGAAGCTAGATTCCTGACACCAACGTTTCAAATTACGGCCAGGTGATAGTGATATTGCTACGTAACCAATATTCTCCGATATGCGCTGAAACGCTCATCTTTATTGACAACGTCGGCCTCCCCCAAAGCTGCCCTTCAGATAGCTGGCTTTGACCACCGAAACAGTACACCGAACACCTGGAACGTCTCGTCCATGTCTCAGGGGCGTAAAAACGTTTCGCGCACCTCCATCACTACACTCTTGAGGCGAGTAGCGGTGAGAAGCAAGCCGTCTGCAGAATGGCCGGGTGTCCATAGCAGACTTACTCGCTTCACTCAAAACCGTACTCCTCGCTTCCGAGTGAGCCGGGCAGCGAAATCGATGCCGAAAACCGCGACTCCGATCATTAATCATTGTCAACGCGAGCATCAAGATGATTTGAAAGATTCCGGTGAATTACTTATTCCTGCAGGACTAAGTATATTGTCGCCGCCAAAACGCCAGCAGTACTGCAACTTTGCGCCATCTGAAGCATGGTGTCCTTGATTTACCAACTTGAGGATGGAAGGAAGACATTTTCTCCATTCGTACCAGGATCCCCCAAAACTTGATATCTCCGCGGTTGACTGCTATATCTTTCTAATAGAGTATTCCCCAGGAAAATGTAATTTTTGAGCCAGGCGTTCTCATAGCTCTATCCTGGACTCAATCACTTAAGAATTGCATTTTCAATGGGCCTACGGGTGCCCAAGTACTAATGTTCTGTGCCGGTGTTCCGCCTCCAGAAACACAGCCTGCCGCAGTGGTCAATGTGGGACTATGTCATTTTCGCCGCTGCTTGAATCGAATTTCGCACTCTGCTCGCTTTACCAGCTCTCAATTCCGTAGCGGCCTGAAGACACTAGGAGAGTTGCATATTCTGCTGAATCAAGTACTGTAGGCTTCTATCGTTACTCATAGTGGGCCACTTTCAGATCTTCAGTTCGTAAGAGGCGGAGGCCTGGGGATCCTCTACCTCTTCTAGGATGTTTAGCTGCCAAAAGTATCCCCAGGGGTGTCTATCTGACACAACCCCGCTCGAGCTCTGTGGGCGGACTTCTGCAGCGCATCGAATTTATTCGAGTGGTCAAACTCCACGACGGCTATAAAGCACAGTCCAATCTATGGCTCTTGATCCCAACACGCTCTCTCTTCTACCCATCGACGTTACAGATATCTCCCCCTTCCTATCTGTAACATTCGGTCGGCGTGTCCAAAGTCGCAGCGCCGAATGGTCTCGATCGTAAAACTATTAACGGTGGATCTATTGTTTCTCCGAAAGATGCCCTTGCCGACGAGGAGACCCCCAAAATTATTGCCAGTGGCGCAGTCGGTGGTTTGGTCTCGACGGCGACAGTGGATCTGCGTCCTGCATTACTTTCTCGTTTTACCTCCCTTGTTGATAGTTTCACGCAACAGAGCTCGAGGACCGGCTCGCCTCCCACTACAAAGCCGAAGAGAATGTCTACCTCTCGGTTACTCAGGAGAGGAGCGGCCAAGTTGTCAATTGGGCAACTTTTCACCCGCAGTGATCATAGGCATAGTGTGTTCTTACCGATACTCATCCGCAGCTCAAAATGACCATCACGCGCCCACAGAAAGCCCAGCTATAGCTACGGCAATGTATTCAACTTACAATGGAAGATAGTAACATTCAGTGATCCCAAGTATTGCGGAGTGGCGCCAAACACGGAAAAAAGAATAGGGAAAAGAACAAAAACAAAAACATTATTAGCTCTTTTGAGGAGTTGTCTCCACGAACCCTTCTCGCTCCCCCACCTTTCCGATGGCATTGAGAGTGTCCTCCTATGAAGCGTCCAAGAAGTTTAGTGGTTTACATCCATAAGCTATGAATATAAGGCTTACCTCGCGGTCAAGCTTTCGGAAGGTGAAGTAGAAGATAATGCCGGAGACGAAGCTCGTGATGCCAACACCGGCGTACATCCAGTCCTAAGGATTTGCAGTTGAACGTCAGCCAGGCATTATAACGAAAGCGGAAAAGAGGTATATACCAAGTACGGGTCAACAGAGACGGTGACAAGGGTGAACTCGAGGGCGCTGGCCAGTGCACTTTGGAACACTGCATTGCAATAGAGAGCAACTAAGCCTACGTATTTGGTTCTAAAGCACGCATTTGACTCACGGAAGATACTCATAACTACAGACCGCATTCGTTCCTGTGAGATCATTGACATTGATTATGAGCCAGCAGACATAGATGCAGCCATGCGCCTTACAGGGGCCTTCGTGTAGGCATATTCGAGCCCGGTAATCGAGGCGAAGATCTGTAATTCAGATATCCCGTTAGCCCTGCTATCACCCAGTGATGTAGCATTATAAACGAACTTCGGATATTCCGGTCTGAATTTATAACGGTAGTCAGTATAGCATAATGTCAACGCCCTACACACCAGGCACTCACCAAGACATAAGCGGGGCTCTGCAGCCAACTAATGAAGGCGATGTTGAGTGGTGATAGACGAACATTCTTGACCACACTTACACGTTGAAGGGTGCTGCCCAGGGGTCTCCATTCTCTTGCACGCAGGTGCTGGGAAATTTGCCGCAGGGGCCCCTAGAAAGTGTATCACATAAGAAGCATGGCCGTGCACAGGTTGAATGTACACTGACTTTTTGTAGATGTAATGCTGGAGAACAGTAGTGTAGACCATTGCAAGAGCGCCAAACATGAAGCCCCTGTAAAAGGTGTAGTCAAGTCAACAAATCGAGTGCGTGGTAGATGTGATGGCTGGGCCAACATGGTAATACGCTTGATCTGGTAACAAGCGCAGCGTCAGACCATATTTTTTGCGAATCTAAAATCCTGAGCAACCTACTGGCGTGAAGTTGATTTTCATCTTTCGCAGGCCAGGATAAATCTTTGAGACCCAGAGTGAGTAGGAAGGATAGGCTGCCCGAGTCATAGAAATCGTCCTCACCACTCTCTCCACTAGAAATAGCGCAACGACATAGCGCGTTTAGTTTACTGCGGTGACATCATTTTGTTCAATTTGAGACTCACTAATTGGGATCTGTGCGTTTCATCAGCTTGATTTCTCATGGCGCGTGGCTGTAGACTCACCATAATGACCAAACTAAGGGGGTTGAGGTTATTCTAAGGTGGGATTGTTTATGTCACGTGTATCGGGGTCAAATAAAGTCAACAGTGCGTACGACAATCTCATTGGGAACGCCGTGAAGTTCCATAGTGGCAGCTTGGGAAGTCAAATTCTGCGAGGACCAAAATTAGCTTGAAAAGGCTTTGAACATCATCAAAACCTTACCGCCGTCATTTGGTCATAGGAGATCCCTAGAAAAAACATCTCAGTATTGAGTTACGACCAGCCTCGTCATATATCCTCACAGTATAATGGGTAGAATGCGCTAAAGGAACGTATCATCAGGTAAAGTTTCAAAGGCCATATATGTGATATTGACGCACAAAACTTTGCATGCCTTCAACGCACGGAAAACCTCGTCCACAAACTCATCATCCCAAGTGATGTTTTTGGGAAGTGGACCGTGCTCTGCACCAGCATAGTAGCTGGGCTTGGCCGTATCCCAGAAATCGTCGCGCTTGAAGTTTCGCACAAGGGTGATGGGGTTGAACGACCACTTTCCGCGCGCAGCCATGACGAACACGCGCCAGCTCTCGAGGATAATGGAACCGCGCGGAGGCGTCTTGACATAAATTTTGTTTCCGTACCATAAGATCGGGGGGATGAAGAGATAGAGGATTGTAGGCAGAGCATAGGCAAGCCAGAACTATGCAGAAAGTGACATTTGTCAATAAAAATGCATTTTACCACATACATGATGTTGAGTAAAGACTTACGCCTACGTGCTTCTCAGCAAAGGTCGTGCTGAGGGACGCAAGAGAGCCAGCGTTGATCATCATGTAGAAGTACAAGAAAATGCGCTGGGTTGTCAGGGTTGGGTCGACAACAACAGTTTCGCCGGTCTTCAGAGTCTCTTTGCGCATCCTACTTGGGGCCTGCTCTGCGACGAGCGGACTAAAAAGGCAACTTGAGTATATAATCAATTGAAACAGGCGGAGATTACGTTCACTTACGAAATGTTACTCTTGATACCTCCGGTACCGAGGCCCATAATGACTACGGATATAACGAAGCCGGCGAGGGCACCTTGTGCGTGCTTGAGAGAACTAGGGATGGAGGTGAAGACGAGGATTATGTGGCCAACACTTGGAGCAAAATGGAAATTAGTCAAGCCCGGTTATGTTGCATCGAACAATATGCTCACAGGCAGACCACATAAAAGATACAAATGGCTTTGAAACGACCCCATTTCGTGTCCGCAAGGATGGCGCCCAAGATGGGTGTGCAATACGTAAAAAACTGCCTGAAGTTGGCAAGGGCTGTCGATGTCCGTTGGCCTCTGAACAATCGAGGTCCGTTAGCATTGCTTTGGGTGAAAGTTGAAGATGCGAGGTTCTCACTGGCCAAGTGCGCCCGCCACACCAGTGTGCCCTGAAAGAACGTTGCCAGCAACACTCCCCGGAGGAAGAGGCTGTAATGACAAACGTGAGTTTACGCAAGTTCGATCGATCGATGGTCGATTAACTGACCTGCTGCACATAGTTGGTCATAGGACCAGTCGTTCCATACCTATGCGGATGCGTGAGTAGGCTGCGGGAGCGAAAGGATAGGGGGTAGACTTGGCGCACCAGGAAAAGCGTTCCGCGAATTCCACAAACACGATAAGCCATGCAGCGATGGGGATCGTATCGGGAATGCGGCGAAGGGTGTTCTTCTCCTCCTCAGTTGGCATATTATCGTACTGTACCTCGCTGATAACGCTGTCCGCCGCGGGGTGTTTCTCATCGTGGAACTTTTCTTCGGTGAAACTTGGCGCGGTGTGACGATACGCCACACTCTCATCGATTTCGGTGTGTCGATCTGTAGCTGCCATCGTCCTTAATCCAGTGTCTGAAGGCGGGAAAAAGATGCACGTTTGAGGGGTTTTGAGCGCTGAGGTGGGGGAACTCGAAGGTGGAGTCCAAGCCTGAGACTACGTTTCCCAACCGCCCGTCCTATAAGTATGAAGCCCCGCATCTTGTGCCTGGTTGTTCACTGGAAGAACGCAGGCTGTGAGCCTTGCTTCGCATCTCCTGCCAGATAACGCGGCATGGACGAACACCATGTGGAGAGACCATCAGCCAAGAGCAAACCCGTTCTCCTTCCATCCCGTATTTCTATATTAAGGCTTCGGTAGGCGCCCTGATGGAGAAAACCAAGAGTTCTCCACAAAGTGCTCCTTCCAAGGTCATTGCTGGCGCTCGCCATTGGATCGCTTGTCGGCCAGCAGCTGTTCATGAGCGTGGGAAGTGTCACCGTAAGCACCGTATAAGGAAGGCAGAGCGGAATGTCGCTGGAAAATCATTTCGACTGTGATTCCAATGATCCGTCCCGACAGGGTTATCTAATCGCTTTCTCCACTAACCATTGAACCTGGGTTTCGACGAGACGACGCATTATCTTGCGCCTATGGTGACATGGTCCCGTCAAGTCTCAACTGGCGCAATTTGCCGAGCTATGACCGTGGTGGAGGATAAGAGCGTTGCTGGGTAAAAATAATCAATTTACCACGTTCGCCATACTGGACGTGGTGATATGGCTAGCGCAAGGTCGGGTCAGCGTCCAAAACACCGACTCGAGGTGCTGCATCAAAACAGTGCGCGACGTCGGGTTATAGACGCATCACCTTCCAAGTCCTGCTCGCTGATAATTGCGCCGGTCTCTCTACGGGGTTTCATGATGGCCATAGGTATCCGAGAAGAGAAAACAGCGGTGCGCTATTGCCTCATATGGCTTGCGGCATGCTGGGAGTTGCCGCGGCACTAGCTCAGGTCATTTCTGTGTTTCCCAAGGATGGATACGAAAGGTAAAGCGATCTATTGGAAACTTACGATGACCAGATACGCGACCGATAGGCACTGGATAGGCGCACATTTAGGCACCCGACCTCCGTTCGTGATAAACCATTAGTTGCGGGAACAGTACCCCAACTCATCAGAACGGTCTTGCTGAAAACGTACCAAGTCACAATCATTATGATGAGCGATGGCGGTGGACTTATTGGTGCGCATTAATTTTGAAGTTCACACAGGTGGAATGCGTCGGTGCAAGGCCCTGCCAAGGACCAGTGCCTTGGTGCTTCGATTAATGACCGAACCAAGGATGGGGCTCTCTTAGGTATATCGTGAAGTCGTTGCCGAGTCCTTCACCCCCTGCCGTGCAAGTTCATATGGACGCGGGCCCGCGGAGGATATAGGCGGCTTCTATATGATGATAACGTTCCCGCCTCAGACGCTCTAGGCATGCAAATCGTTACTAGAAAAAAGGGGGGGGAGCGCTACATGTTCTGTCGACTTTAGGATGAATGCAACGAACCATCTCTCTACCCGTGGCAGTGTCCGATCCAGACAGCAACGGAACTCGGGACGGGCACCGACCTCGACCTTCATGACGCAACTATTCAGTAAGGTCGGTGTCTGTTCTTGCCTTTCCTCTCCTGTTCCAGAGCCTTCGCCTTCTTGTACCCAATTTCGACCGGGTTAACTTTGTTATCCGCCTTCTTGAGCCGGATGGGCCTGTTGCCGACATACTTGCCTGGTCGTTGCCACACAGGGGCCATATTAGCGGCGGTATGACGCACGATAAGAAGCAGGAACACGTACCATCCATCTCCTTCCACGCTTTGAGGAAATCCTCAGGATCAGAAAACGCGATGAAACCGAATTTGGCCTGCGGAAAAGGGTGGTGGTGAATCTAGGGTGCAAGCTCAAGGGCAGGCTCGTTTACCTTTTGGCTGAGTCGGTCTCGGATGACTTTGGCCTTCTTGAATGAAGTGTATTTGTTGAAGGCGTTGGCAAGGACATCATCAGACACATCGTTACTGAGATCCCCGACAAAAAGGCGGAACCAGCCTTCAAGGATGATAAAGATAAGATAGGGGAAGAAATGAGCAATTGAAACATGATGACGGGGTGACGGTATCAGCTCACTCGGATCCCATTCCAACAGAGTCTGGTCCTCCCATACTTTACCGCCACCTTTTCTCAATACCGTCACACGTTTCCCACCTTTGGGGAGTTTCCCGCCCGCACCCCCTTGTTTGCCAATCATGGCGCCAGGAACATAGACACTTTGTTGAGCCGCGATTCCCACATCATATTCGTAAGCATTTGCGAGCTGAGGAGTGGCGGAGGTGGAGGCGGATGAGCTGGAGGCACCGTAGGGCTGGGCATAGTAGTTACTATTGTTTCCGTAGTAGCCAGGGCCCTGCTGGCCGTACTGCTGGTAAGGATCGTTGCTCATCGTCGGTGGTGTATACAGACGAGGTGATGGGCGTTGAGTCCAAGAGCCAAGCTGAAGGCGGTGATGGAGGTGACGAAGGCAACGAGGGGAGCCAAAGAGCGGATGCAAACAACCCACAACAACAGCCCAGCTTGCGACGCCTTCTCATCATCCCCAACGATCGTCTCAAGCTCCTCGACACCGGCCGGCCCCTCCTCAAGGTGGGTTTCTGTGGATCTCGTGGGTGAACTGCTGCTGGGCTATCCTCTGGCTACGTCAAAGCTGGGTTTTGACGCGAGTTATCGCGTCGGAGGGGATGGATGCATGGCAAGCCACTTGGATGAAGCACCCAGCGAATCGACCTCTTTGCTCTGAAAAGTTGCTTTGCCTGGGCGCTCTGCTTACTATGCCTTCCTTACACCTCTGCTCGCGCTTTGTCTAGATGGTGCGCCTGCTATCTGCCAGCTGTCTATGAAATACTCTGAATGATTCCGCATTCGCTGTAGCCTTTCGTCAAAGTCGTAAAGACCAACGCCTACTTCTCCCGGTACCAAGTCAAGTACCGCCGTCGTAGAGAGGGCAAAACCGACTGTGCGTCTCATCATTAATTCCGCGTCAAAACTCACTGACTATTGGTCATGTGCAGACTATGCCCGTAAACGTCTCGTCGCGCAGGCAAAGAACAAATAGTGCGTCATATGAACGGCGCAATGCTCTCAGTTGGCTCAAACATGCAACTGTTTTTCTTCAGCAATGCCCCGAAGTACCGTCTGGTCATTCGTTTCACCAACAAGCAGGTGATTGCCCAAATCAGCTATGCTCGTATCCAGGGTGATGCCGTGCTCGCCGCCGCAAGCTCGAAAGAGCTTCCCCGCTACGGAATTAACCATGGCCTGACGAACTGGACCGCTGGTAAGTTAAATCGGAATGTTCCCTCGCAATTAAGCATGTTCTCACACACGGAGACCGTCCCGGTAGCCTATGCAACTGGCCTTCTGGTGGCACGCCGCGCGCTGACCAAGCTTGGTCTGGCGGACAAATACGAAGGTGTGTCCGCGCCCGACGGCACTATCAGCCTCACCGAGGCTCTCGACGACGAGGACGCACCGCGTCCGTTCAAGTGCTATCTTGATGTCGGTCTCAAGCGCACATCGACGGGCTCGCGTCTGTTTGGTGCGCTCAAGGGCGCCAGCGACGGTGGCCTGTTCATCCCTCACTCGGAGAAGCGGTTCCCCGGGTACGACGTCGAGACGAAGGCACTGAATGCCGAGGTCCTGAAGAAGTATATCTTCGGTGGCCACGTGGCCGAATACATGGAGAGCTTGGAGGAGGAAGATGATGAGCGGTATGTATTTGTTTGCCGAAAACGGCACTGTATTCACTCGCAATCCTTGCACTGCCAGATTCAAGAAGCAGTTCTCGACGTACCTCGCCGACGGCGTTGGGTCGGAGGACATCGAGGAGATCTACACGAACGCGTACGCTGCGATCCGCGAGGACCCGACATTCAAGCCGACAGAAAAGAAAAAGGACTGGAAGGCGGAGTCGCTGAAGTACAAGACGGACCGCCTCACGCACGCGCAACGGAAGGAGGCGATTGCGGGCAGGATCCAGGCGTTCCACGCGGGGCGGGAGGCGGCCGCAGAGGAGGACGACGACGAGTAAGGGAATGCTGCTTTCGCTCTCCGTCTACTTGCACCTGTTATGCACACGCTGTTCGAAAATGGCTTAGGCCAGCTATGCAATTATGCCCATGCACTATAGCCGGGTGCAACGCCGGGGGCACCCTGGCGCTGCCTGATCGGGGGGAGATCTGAACAATTGAGGAGCGCAGGCGCCCGATCGGGCGCTGCAGGCAATCAAAGGAAATGAGACGAGGAAGGGGTACACGCTCAGGGTGTGTCCGCCGGGGTGTCTGGCGCGCCACCCCATGGCCCGGTGAAGAGCGCCAGATCGAGAATCACGATCAGCTGCAGCAAAAGCGGGCTAGGACAGGGAAACTGAGGCATGGGCTGGCGGTGGATCGTGCGCAGCCAGCACCTGCCGTTTGCAGCTCCAGCAGCCACTCCTCCGACGGGACGAGTATGGCCTAGTAGCCGCCCGTCGCAAGCGGAAGGGCACGTGCGCCTCGGTCGGACCGAGGCAGTTTGCATCCGTGCCTCTCGCTGCTCGTCCACAACTGGTGGACGTGCTTGCGCTGCTTTGGCCGCCCCGATCGTATAATAGCCCATGGCTGCCGACGAGACTCGCCAGGCCTTGCCCCCCGTTCCTCCCTTCTCCTCCTCCCCCACCATGAAGCGCAAGTCCGACGACGCCCAGGCCAGCGGCAAGAAGAAGCCCCGCACCCGTGTCAGCTACTCCTGCTCCGAGTGCCATCGCAGAAAGCAAAAGGTGCGCGTCTTGCGCGCTCCTAATCTTGCACTCTCGTTTATTTTATTTTACTTTGCAGTGCGACAGACAGGTACCCTGCGGCCATGTACGCTTGCACTCTTTTTTTCTTCGTGACTCAGACGCGTTTGCTGACCCCCCTCCCAGTGCGTTGCTCGCAAGGTCCCCGATCTCTGCAGAGCCTACACCCCAGGAAAAGCAGAGGGCGATCTCCACATGCGTCTCGCTCGCGTCGAGCAGATCCTCGACATGGCCCTCCCCCAGTTCACCCGATCCTCCTCCCCGTTCTCCGGCGAATATCACTCAGCACCCGCAAACATCGTCAAGCAGTCCACCTCGCGCTCCAGCTCCCCCAGCAGCACCAACAGAGATGATGAGGACGACGACCGCGCCGGCGGAACGTTCCACAGCAGCGGAAAATGGTTTGGCCCCAGCGCTCTCGACAGCGTCAACTCGGCACCCATTCTTCACGAGGTATTTAGTCGCGTCCCTTTTCCGACTTTATTTCATGTCGCTTAATTTTTTTTATCTCTTACTTCAAACTAGCTTCAGCACCGCGGCATGCCAGGAGGACTCGAAGAGTCTGGTACCCCGGCTGACAGGCTGAGAAGCCTCGTGCAGGAGTACGGAGTGGCTCCTCACAAAGTTTCAGAGCTGGTCCAGGAGTTGCCCCCAAAGCGTCTCGCCGACATTCTTATAGATTATTATTTTACTTCTGTGTAGGCACCACTTTCTAGGCCTCATGCCTGTCCTGTTCGCTTAGTTCCCCCATCACTCTAGGAATTATACACGTTATCCCCTTTACGAACCTCATTTCCGCTCCTCTTATGAGGCGGTCTTCGCGAACGGCCTCCATATCCAACCGAATGATGTCCGCTTCCTTCCTTTACTTTTCGTGGTTCTCGCTATTTCCGCGCGCCTGGCTCCACAACACATTGGGGGCGACGAGTCTAGAAAACGACTCACCAGTTTACGGTACTATTGGGCATGTAAGTTGCCGTTCATCCCTCTCACGGCGAACTTGCACTCACAACACGTTCTTCCAGCGCGGCGAACAATTCTGATAGCTGCAGCCGTCCAGTCTGACTCGATCGAGCTCGTGCTCGCCCGTTTACTTGTGAGTAGAAACCCGCTACGCGCCAGTTAATCATCCGGCTTATTTTATCTAAATTTATCCAGACGTCACGTTTTCTCACATTCGATCGCAAGATAACCGAGTGCTGGAATGCCCTGGGTACAGCGGTTAGGACTGCTCTCGCACTAGGACTTCATAGGGATGGCGAGAAACTGGTAAGCTGATTATTAAATCTCCTGACCATCGATAATGAAATTAATGGATCTTGATGAACTTTCAGGGATTGGATCCATTTGAGACAGAATACAGACGCCGTATTTGGTCATACCTTTACCACGCCGACCGTACTTTTGCGCTCCTCCTTGGCCGGCCCCAAAGTATTCAAGATGTTTACACTGACGCCCAACCCCCGTCGAACATTGACGACTCCGAATTGGTCTCTCATCCGCTCATTTCCCCGTCGCCTCAGCCACTTTCGCACCCCACCCCCATGACTTTTTGCATTCTCCGACACGCGCTCGCTTCCATCATTGGAAATATTGTGCACCACTTCCAACAGGTGGGGCGTTCGCACTACAGCGAGGCTTTACGGCTGGACGCGGAACTTCAGCGATTTGTGCACTCTCTGCCTCCTCACTACTCCCTTCAACCCGACACCAGCCTCGACAGCACCCTCGACTTCCTCCCTGTACACCGGTTCCTCATCATCACCGAGGTGTTCTTCGTCCGCATGTCCCTTCACCGCCCATACATCCTCCGCAAGCTCAACTCGAACAAGTACACTGCCTCTCGCCTCGCTTGCGTCGACTCGGCACAGCAGGACTTTGAAGTGCGACAGGCCTTCAAGCGCGCAATGCCCAAGGAGGTCGTAGACTCTGTGGGGGGTGCCTACAGGGAGTTCAAGTCGGCAATGATCAGCGGCCTCATCCTCCTCATCGACCCACACAACTCGGCAGCCCCGACTCTGCGCCTGGTCTTGGACACGTTCTTGAACGAGCACGCGGGCCTTTGCGATCTCGACGAGACGACCAAGCGGGAGCTCATGATCGTCGAGCTGCTCAAGAACAAAGTCATGAACTCCAAGCCGCCGCGCGGGGGGTACAAGGGCAAGGATCTCGATTTTGACTTGGAGCTAGAGGACGGTAGGAAGGATCGAGAGCGGCTGTCTGACGTGCGGACAACCGTCCCGGAGCACAGCGACGATAGCGTGCTGTTGACCAACGCAGATGGATCGCGGGTCAAGCCGCTCTCGTCCCGACCGATGCGTGCCCCCAACTCTCGGCGCTCCTCGACAGCCGTCGCCACCGAATCCACACTTGCATCTCCCTCCGTCACCGCTCAGTCCTTTGGGGCGATTACGCTTAGCTACCCCTCGAGTAAAGTGCAGTCCCCCCTGCCCCTGACGCCCTCCTCCTCGGCATCACCCTCGTATCAGCCCACCCTGAACCCTTCGACTTCTTCCCATTCCCCATCATGGGGCCACGTTCACCCCCCACCGCCACTTCCGCCACTCGACACGAGCAATCTCCCGCTCCGCGAACCCTCCCACGCCGATTCGAGTCCATCAGAAGAGGAAGAGCCCGCCCAGCACCTTTTGGACAACTGGTGCAACAGCGTGAGCGCGTCCGATGCGGGCACGTTTGAGAGCAGCGGGTTCGGGTGGAGCTCGTTTGGGGACGCGGGGGCAAACGGGTTACTGGGTGTGCCTAGCGATGATATGGCCATGGGTGGCGTGGACGCTGTCGGCTCGGACTGGAACCATTATTGGGAGAACCTGATTAATCAGATTCCCGCGGTGCAGGGCTCGTAAAAAATTATCTTTTTTTGTATCTCTATTGGAACCATTTCCTTGTCCCTTTCCATCTGTCTTTTGCTATCTCGTTATCTGTGTTCCTCTCTTGTCGCTCTTGCTTTTATTCTTTTCTTTTTTTGTGATTTTTTTTTTTGTATTCAGCGGAACCAAATGAGAATCAACAACGTCCTTATTCATTACTTAACCACTCGTTTGACATCGACTTTCCTTACATCGACAACGGCCTTGACGGAGTACTTGAAGAACTTCGACTTCGACAAGGAACGAGAGCCCGTCGAGAGTCCAGACTATCAAAATTGAAAACCCTCATTCAATATGCAGAAGCCACGAAGCGATGACTCTTCGTTAATGTTACTCCTGCTGATCGCCGTGGTCCTCGTGTAAGTAACGTGCTCCAAAATCCTGTGCAGCCTGTTCGCTCCGGCTTTCCATTCGTGCCAGCTCGCGCACCATAACCAGACAATATTCGAACTCACCATGTTTCCGTGTTTTGCTCCCCCCCGCGTGTGTAGGATATGCGCGGTGACCTGGTGCTTTTTGTCAACCTGCCTTGGGGCACCCTTCCGCCGAATGCTATCGAGATTCTGGGAAGATAGCCTAGAAGGCTCTAGGCTGCGAGAAACCCAGCCCGGGAGATGGCGACGGCAAGGCGGAGGACAGGAAGAATGGGAGATGGGGTGGAGAGGACGGCGAAATTGACTCTGAAGCAATTGGATGACTTGTCCGAAGTAAACTCGATGATGCATGTTGGATTGCGCGAGCATGGCGAGTCCATGGTTAGGAGCAGTTAGGAGCCCATCAGTGTACATGTCATCACTAAGCGCTTACTTCTCAGACTCTTGGGTCTTGAGGCTTGCCACTTGAGTTTTTTGTCGTTATTCTTCACGACGCCCTTGATGCTGAGTGGCATCGACGGCCACCCTGAGCGCGACGTTTGACACAGGTCCCTGCACGCGTCTTCCGAATGTGATCATCATCGACATCCTTAAGTTCTCGTCTTTGATCGTTGGTCGATAACCGCCTATAGCCAGCACTCATCATTGATCCAACCGGTCCTTAAGCAACCGTTCGGCCACTTTGGACCAATGGCATAACACTCACATGTCAGTATCTGGAATTGTGGCCAAGTTCTGGGAATATTCCCTGAAGAACAGGCCCTTTCACGGTAAGGATTACGCAGTTAATCGTCGAGTTTGAGTAGAAAGGCATCTTAGCCCTGTTGTTTGTGCCTCTATCTTGACTGAGCTGGGGACGCTCAGAGTTCGCTGAAGTGTCGACGCCGGTACCGGCGGTCAACGTAGGCTTGGTCTAAGGCGAGTCGTGGGATACGCGTGCTAATGCGCAGAGCCTGTGCAGTCTCCCACGATCATGTTCCACAACTTCCATTTTGGTCCCGTCCACCACTGGACCACCTACATTTGCAGACTGAACGCATGTCGCCCTCACAAACTCGGAATACTGCCGGTGTCGAGAAGAGCAAGGAAGTACGGCGGGATATCCTTACGGGCCTGGGCCAATCGACATTGGCCCAGTGGATGGTTATTCTGGGACTTATCTTTGGAGGTTGCTGTAGGTGAGATAGGTTCTGTGCATCCCTGCATGCAGAAACAGCTAAATTACCTATGGCGCTTTCATAGTAATGCGTGGGCGCTCGAGCTAGTGACATCACAGAATCCTCGCGCTGGCACACTGCTCACATTCGCCCAATTTCTGCTCGTTACGCTCGTCGCGCTCCCCAAGCAACTGCACGTGCGCTCCCCGCGCTGCACACGGCAGGAGCTCCTCCATCACGTTGCGACTGCGATCATCAGCGCGAGGCAAGCCCGTAAATCCAAGGGGGTCCTCAGAGTTGCAATTGATGGTGTGGATGGAGTGAGCAATATGGGCTTTGCTGACGAGCTTGCCGCATACCTTTGCACGTTGCCCTCGACTCCCAGCACGATTCGCGCATCGGTAGACGGCTTTCATAACCCTCCCGAACTGCGATATAGGCGGGGTCGCGATTCACCTGAGGGATTCTACCGGGATTCTTACAATTACGAGGCCCTTGAGCAATTCCTTCTGGACCCCCTCAGTCCCGGGGGGACCCGGCGATATGCTCTTCGTGTATATGACGTGGACGCGTCTGCGCCCGTGCCTCTGCCCGCGGACAGCTTGACCGCGTCAGAAAACGATATCCTCATTTTCGACGGGATCTTCCTGCATCGCCCCGAGTTACGCGAATATTGGGATCTCTGCGTGTTCCTCAACGTGCCTTTGGGAGCATTTGTCCAGCAAAGGGCGCGTCGGTCGCCCCAAACAGATCCCGACTCTGAGGACGACCGTCGGTACGTAGATGCGCAGAAGCTGTATTTGGATGAGGCGCAACCAGCGCAACACGCATCCATCTTGGTCGACTACACGTCCCTGTCGATCCCTATTCTTCAGCGATCACCATTTCCCTTCCCGCCGCACAATTCCCTCCTCTCTCGTGCATTTCGTATTCGAATGAAACAACCAGCAGTGCCACTGTCGCGATGGCTTGTCAAGGTCGCGCTGTTCTTCCTCATATCGCTTCTTAATAACGCCGCTTTTGGTTATGCCATCCCGATGGCAGTCCACATTATATTCCGTAGCGGCGGCTTGTGCGCCAACATGCTGGTGGGGTGGTTGGCGGGCGGCAAAAAGTACTCAAGGAGTCAAGTAGGGGCTGTCTTACTCATCACCGCTGGGATAGCGAGCGCAACTCTCGCGTCTAAAAAACCAGCCTCCCCGGCTGTAAACGCGATATCATCTACAGGACAGTTTGCTGGCGGGATCATGCTTTTGACAATCGCACTTCTCCTTTCTGGGGCACTAGGTTTGGTACAAGAGTGGACGTACTCGAAATACGGGTACGAACACTGGGAGGAGTCCTTGTTTTACTTGCACTTCCTCTCCCTCCCAATGTTTGCGTTTACTGCAGGCGACCTCCAGGCGCAGGTGCGGCTGGCAAACGCCAGCACGCCTATTTCGCTTATTCGCGCCTCGCCCTTCCCCACCTTACAAGTGCCTGGATTCTATGTTCCATTTGCCATCAACCTTGTGACCCAGGTTGTGTGCGTAGCAGGCGTCAATCGCCTGACCGCCCGCGTGTCTTCCCTAACGGTGACACTCGTCCTTTCTGTGCGGAAGGCGGTGTCATTGGTACTCAGTGTCGTTGTCATCGGAGGCGGCAGTGGAAATCTGGGCCTCTGGGGAGGCGCAGCGGCCGTCTTGGGTGGAACAGTATTATATACCCTGGATACAGCAGGGAAGGGGCGAAGTGCTAAGGAAAGTGGCAAGGCAAAACAGGGCTGATGAGGGGTTTTGGAGCGGGTGAGGGCTTTCTGCGCCAGAGCTTGGTTGATCCCTCCAAATGGTGGCGCACCACAGCCGGCTTACTATGGACATTGGATAGGAGCGTAAGCATGGATGGACTCTTCCTAATCCTTTCCATGTATGGATGCATTTCCCATTTTGTACTTATCTTCCAAACTTCCCATCGTTGATTCAATCACTTCTCATTCGGTTGCTTTTGATTGTACTTTGGAGCATTTGTGTTCTCTGATATACATCGGGGATGCCCGAACGCTACACCAGATAGTAACTATCGCTGGGATTAAATGTGATTCTTGCCGATGGTGGCGAAGAAGTTCCTGGGCTAAGGCCCGAGTTTCTTGGCCTAGTGCAGATCGGAAGACACAGGCAGATTGCATGTGTCTAACAGACGCCAGGACGCGAGCGTACGCACTTGGCATAGTCGATTACATTTCATACCCGGGTCATGGAGCGTATGAAGGTACCGTTTGTGCGTCTTGAAATGCCAGTGCCTGGTCGCCTCAGATACTGTTTGACGCGCGGAGTATGGACTGTAGAACGGGATTCCAGATCAAAAAGTCTGGTAGGCGGTGGTGGCACGCAAAAATAACTCGCAGAAAGCCATCACAGAAGACAAAGCGTTTTATTGCGCTTTATTAATAAATTCAGAGCCAGACGAATTTCAGGGCATAAGAGATACAAGCGTGGTGGGAAGGTGAGGGACCCAATATCTGTGCTAGGAGTGGACAGGAGGACGAGAGAGGAAGATGAGTCCCGAAGCCAAGTATGGTGAGGCACGACCGCGGCTGAAGTACATAAAGGCGGCGCAGTCAGGGCGCAAGGCGGGGTATGTACGACGGAACTTCGGACCGGGTGGAGATGCGGGGGTGCAAGCATCGAGAGCGACAGTCCTTGATGAAGGTGGCGCAGAGGCCTCAGGCATCTCAGATCACTCTCTGGTGACCCATCCCCGCAGCGGAGAGAGAGATGCAAAACAGACGGTGGTAAAGCCCGTTAGAGCAGTCGCGCCCCATCGGAACCGGTCCGTACAAGCCCAAGGTAATGTCGTCAGAAATTTGGGGTGAGCTCAGTACGTGGGACTTCAATGATGAATTGGTTGCGTGATGATGTAAAACGTTTCGGAGACGGTGTCAGTCGTGATTGTGTGTCTGTTGCCTCGCGTTGGCCAGGGGTCAGTAATGCTGTGTTGTGCGGGCGGACAACAGACATGTGCGCGTTAAATTTATGCTGCTCGTACCATACAGTTTATCTTAATTAGCTAGATTTGATGGGGACTTGCCAGCGGAGCAATAACTTACAGTGGATCCTGCGGACAAGCATACAGCGGTCTACGTGATTTTTCACAAAAGGATGTATCACGTAGTTCCAGGAAGACACCAGCTCGAGCTTTGATGCGATATAGTGATGGCGTCATAGCAAAGGTCGGAGGAACCGGGTACAATTAAAAGCATAATGAAGCTAAATGCTGGGAGTAGGCTGCATGAATCAAATTGCTAGGTTGGCTGCTAATAATATGGCGATAGATATATGGTCAATGGGTCTCGAAATTGACCATGTGAGTGGGATGGATGGCATTGTCCATACCACCTATACTACCTAACATCCACGTGACACAGCTGTCGTCGCAAGTTACTCACTTCGCTGCGTTGCTGACATTCGAAAATATTGCAGAGACGGTACCGCTGAAACTAGAATACTTCAAAAGATTTCGCAAACAATCCTCTGAAGTTAAAGGAGGAGATCACAATCAAGCATAACCATATAAGTATTCGTAAGTATAAAACCATACTGTGCACCTTGCTAGTCGCCGCCGCTTGGATTAGAGGCGTAGAATGATCCTAAATTCCCCCGTAAAAAAGGAGGGCATTAGTCCCTCAAGCCGAATTGCACTGATCCTTATACCCAGAGCCTTAGGTTGCTTCAACTTAAGGAGCTAGGCAAGTCGCGTGGCGATCGAAGGTTGAACCTCCAAACCCAAAGCAAGGTGGAATCGGCTCGCGAAACATCATATAAGCTCAGAATTCAATGTCCTTGCGTCCGTACTTCTCCAGCAGTTGCTTGAGCTAGCCGGGCTTCGGGTTAAAGTGGATGGCTACTTGTGTGGCCTTGGTGTTGAGTCGTAAGGTTACATAATCACGGCCACGATCGTCGAGGCGGCGACTGAAGCAGATTTGAAGAGTCCGTGGATTACTTATAATACTCCGCCTCCAAGTGACTTCCCTGTTGAAGGGACTGTAATAATACAAATGGCATCCTTGGATAAACTAAGGCTCATTATGGAGCCCATATGTACATATGGCTGCTCAGGCGCTAACAATCATCAAAAAGTCATGCCGATACTAAGTATTCTGATTTATTGACACTGCAGCATTTAATCGAATAAAGGGAAAGAACGCGGAGGTGCCCTCTCCTATTACTAATTTGTCCGGAGAGAAGCATTGGAGTTTACTCCCATGGATGGGCAATCAGTTTCTCGCCCGAAACCTTCCCCTCCTTGAGCCGTTGGACCCCCTCGGGCACCGCAGCTAGTCCTCCAATCACCGTCGTCTTTGGGGGCACCACTATGCCCTCTTCGAGCCACTTCCCAATAGCTTTATAGATCGGCACACTGATATCGCGATACCAATGGCTGGAGCCATATACGGTCAACCACTTGGACTCCTTGGGCTTCTTTGGCGAGGCGTCCGTTTGCGCAGCGAGATGAACCACAACTAATGTCCCCGGCTTCGTGTCTGAGAGGAGTTTCCAGCCAAAGTTTTGCGTGTCCTCCGAAGAAATCGCGTCGTAAACGTATACGAGCTCGTTGCCCGTCACGGCTCTGATCTGGTCTTCGAGGTCGGCCGCTGCGCGGTCAAACACATGGGTCGCGCCCAATGCCTTGATGGTATCATTGTGCTTGGGCGCGACCGTCGTTAGGATGCGCTTGAAACCCGCCATCCGTGCGAGCTGGATGGTGAAGAAGCCAACGATGGAGGAGCCGCCGATGATGAGGATGGTGGAGTCTTCGGCCGTGACAGTCGGGCCTGAGAACGGCGGGGCGATCTGCATTCCGGTGGAGTGGAAGAGCCCGACAAAGGCAGTGACAAATGCAAGAGGGATTGAGGCGGCTTGGTCGAAAGACAGATTGGAGGGGATGTGGGAGACAATGTCGCTGGGAACGACGGTATACTGCTGGAATCCTGTTTGATCAGGGTCAAATAGATAACCCTGGAAGAAGCTATTTCAAACAAATATAGATGAGTACGGTTGTTGGACAACGGATGGCGATAACGAAGAATGGATTTACACTTTGTCTCCAACAGAGAATCCGTTGGATTTGGTGCCGGTCTTCTCCACGATCCCCGCGATATCTGTTCCCAACACAGCAGGGAAGATTTTGAGAAGCGACAATAATCCTCGCTGAGCTAAAGAGTCGGACGGATTTACTGCAGTCGAAGTAGCGTCAGACTCGACAATTAAATAAACGAGTAAGCATGGGACTTTTCGACTCACAGGCAGCACTGATGACTTTGACCAGAAGCTGGTCGTCCTCAGGGCTTGGAATGGGCCTCGTGCCGATTTCGAACGGAGCGGCGTTCGATGGGTAGATAAGAGCAGTCTGTGACATGTTTAAGGAGGGATGTGCGATAGTCACTGGAGATCGGTTTTCCGCCTTTTATATGCCACAATAATGCATTGTAGCTTGGTAATAATCGTGACTAATCGCCTCGGTGATACGGGGAGCGAGTACTGGTTATCACCGAAAGACGCTCTCGGCCCGGAGAGGTGTGTAAGCAGACGTGCCCGAGGTAAGATAGGCCGCACTCATACTCATACGAGCCCGGATGCAATGCATAGTCGATACCGTTACTTTTGCTAAGGATCCTCCTGTAGTAATATTTGGGAAAATCCGTACTATCAGATGGTACAAAATCATCAAGCGAACACTTTGATAGCTCAGTTTTGATTAATTCTGCACAGTTGTTGTGCAGAAGGAGGTGAAAGTGTCAGCCTGGACAAAAGGCTTCGGCAAGCGTGACAAAATCGGCTATCCGGGATCCAGATCCGGAGCCTTGAAGCTTGAAGCTTGAAGTTCAGCCTTTTCAACGCCCGAGAAGAGTTAACCATGCCGCGTCGCAGAAAATCAAGAGTAGCCAACCTCAGAGAGTATGCCATACCAGGCGTACCAAGGAAGCGACTGCTTGAGGAAGAATAAAAAGAAAGCATATGAGAAATGAAACTCTCTTATCTATTTTTTGTTGAATCCATTGTGCTCGACGCTTCGCGTCGAGCGCGTACGTACCCCTTCCCCCTCATATTCTCCTTTATATCGCTTCAATCTACGTGGACTCCTCACTCATGTAGTATAGGGACAATGGCTCGTACGCGAGCCATTGATCTTTCAGTCTCTTTTGTTTTACGCGCGTATAAAACTCCGTAGTCGTCAGTACGAAGCCCTCAGTGTCTTACGTTTGCACTGAGGGTGAGTTAGCTACTTTTCTATTCCGCTTACCGATACTTTTGATCATGCCTGGTGTAGTCTTACCGCGCACGGCGCGTTTCTTTAGACACCGTCTCGAGCACACTGCCACGCTTCCACTAGTTAAACCATCCCCACGCTCGCGTATTTCGTCAACATTTTTGTCGGTCTAACTCGAAAATTTTCTTCATCAGATGCTCCCCAGCCCTGTGCCAGATGCCACTACGCCCCTCTCCGGCCCCTCAGCCCTCCCACCAAGCCCTAAGGATGCAGAGATGGAAGGCAACGAGCGCAGTGAGAGCTCGGCGGGCTCTGAATCGGACACGCGCAGTGATATGGCCTCGGACAGCGAATATGAATGGTCCCCTCAAACCTCGGTGCTGGTTTCACTACCTGCCCCCACGATTGACGCTGCCAAACAAGTGCTAGCGAGCATAAAGCGCATACTCAAGCCTCCACCTATTCCAAACGGATCTACCGCGAGTTTCTACCATTCTTGACTGAGGAAGATTTGGAAAGAAATGTCCTCGCGGCCCTGGAAGCGGTCCCTATTGACACAATACATCGGTGCATCCCTTGCTTCTCTCATTCAGTGCTTAAGTCCTTTTTGAGTCTTAACACCAGCTTTCCAGTTTCTCGAATAAGTAGCTCACTTTGTTTTATAGACGCGTACTGAAAAGGGCTTGACGGAAAACAAGCCGCTTGGGCATCGAAAAAATATCGCGGTCATCGCGTTCTGCCCAAGCGCATATTCAAGGAGCTCGCGAAGGCTAAGATTTAATACTTGTATTTACGGGCCTCGAGGCGTTGAGTCGTCGAACATGCCGGTGGCAATGCAGTCACAGCGAGTCACAGACCCGGCACTTTGCCGAGCACGTATGAGTATGAGTGCGGCCTATCTTACTTGAGTCAGCCCGGGCGAACGGGGTATCCTCACTAGTAGTCACTCATCTTGGTCGGGTTGTAATCGGCGAAGCAGAGTGATGCACTCTTGCAATAACGGTAATGGCCAAATAAACCTGGGGGCCAGGAGCGTCCAGTGTTGTTGAGAAAAATAATGGTAGCTAATAGACAGATTCCTTTGATAACAGCTCCTTGAATAGTCGCTGCCCCATAACCCATAAGTATATGGAGAGAAGTAGCTGTAGTAGCTTGAATCAGAGGGTGCGAAATTGGCCCCAGTAATAAGTACCCTCCATACGGCAGGCAGCAAGGCGCCTAAGCTATACTGCGTCCGCCCTTGGTCTAGAGCTTTAGGTTGCTTCAGGGAATTCCGCGTCGTGGCTATTCGCGAGGTGTTGAGTCCAAAGTGACGTGAGTTTGTCTGGCAAAGGCTTACATAATTGTCAAAAACGCGCCCATCGTTTTTCGATCTGCTCGCGCTCGCTGGCCTCAGGCTCTGCCCTGGCAGACCGAACTGCAGCGTGTTTTGGGGGACGTATGGGTATAAGCGAATAGCTAAGCGCGAGCAATCGTCATGCTAATACTGGGTTGCATGCAAAAGCCCTGAAAATAGATTCATTCCAAGATAAACATAAAGTAGTACCTGCTATAATTCCACGTCCAAGTCCCATATACACTAGTGTGCTTATAGGAATTTGCATCGTAGTGGAGTTCACCGGCTCCATATATATATATGTCTGTATTTCAGATAAAATAAACATATGCGGGCTTTTGCATGCAACCCACTGTTCTGATTGATTGGCCCCGCAATAGCTTATCGAAGTACTTACATGCAGCAGTCTTAATCTACTCGAAGACGCGCTCTCATTTACTCCCACGGATGGACAATCAACTTCTCGCCCGATATCTTTCCCTCTTTAAGTCGCTGGATTCCCTCGGGCACCGCAGCTAATCCACCAATCACCGTCGTCTTGGGAGGGACCAGTACGCCCTCTTCGAGCCACTTCCCAATAGCTTTCCAGGCTGGTATGCTGAGATCGCGATACCAATGGCCCGAGCCGTATATATACAGCCATTTGGACTCTTGGGGTTTCTTTGGCGAGGCTTCCGTTTGCGCGGCGTCGTGAACCACCGCGAGAATCCCCGGTTTGGTATCGGAGAGGAGTCTCCACCCGAGGTTTTGCGTGTCTTGCGACGAGATGGCGTCGTAAACATATACCAGGTCGCCACCTGTCACGGCTCCGATCTGGTCCTCGAGGTCGGCCGCTGCGCGGTCGAACACATGGGTTGCCCCCACTACCTTGACGGTATCATTGTGCTTAGGGGCGACCGTTGTCAGGATGCGCTTGAAACCCGCCATTCGCGCGAGCTGGATAGCGAAGAAGCCAACGACGGAGGATCCGCCAATGATGAGGATGGTGGAGTCTTCGGCCGTGACAGTCGGGCCTGAGAACGGCGGGGCGATCCGCATTCCGGTGGAGTGGAAGAGCCCGACAAAGGCAGTGACAAATGCAAGAGGGACCGAGGCGGCTTGGTCGAAAGACAGATTGGAAGGGATGTGGGAGACAATGTCGCTAGGGACGACAGTATACTGCTGATATCCTGTTTGGTTGGAGTCGAACATATAACCCTGGAAAAAACTGGTTGAAATAGCGACAGATTGAGTACGTCGTGCATTGAATAACAGATTTGTAACAGTGAATTTACACTTTGTCTCCGGCAGAGAATCCGCTGACTTTAGACCCAGTCTTCTCTACAATCCCCGCGACGTCTATCCCCAGCACAGCAGGGAAGACTTTGAGAAACGGTATCAACCCTTGCTGAGCCAAAGAGTCACATGGGTTTACTACAATCGTCGAAATGGCTTTAGACGTGACAACTTTCAAGTGAGCAACCATGGGCCTCTGCGACTCACGGGCGGCACTCATAACTTTGACCAGAAGCTGGTCGTCCTCAGGGCTCGGGATCGGCCTTGTGCCGATTTCAAACGGAGCGGTGTTCGATGGATAGATGAGAGCGGTCTGCGACATATTTGAGGAAGGATGTGCAGTAGTCACGAAGGATTTGTTTTCTGTCTTTTATACGCTACCAATGATACAGTAACTTGGTAATACTCGAGCGACTAAGCACCTCGGTGATGTGAGGAGCTCGGTGAGCAAGTACAAGTGGGCCCGAGACATTGAATTGGCCCAAGCGAGCGGGGCAGTCTCAGTGGTTACAGTAATAGCCAACTCCGCTCGGGATGGGGCCGATGGCCGAAGTAAGCCCACTGAATGGGCTGCGATAGGCGAAGTAGAGCAACACTCTTTTGCAACGGCAGTGACGGTCGAGTCGGCGTAAGGTTCAATAGGATTCACATTGATGTTGAGCAAAATAACGTGCATTGATAGTCAAGTGTATGCAAAGTGCTTTGGGTGCGCGAAGGTATGATAGATGCTTTTGGGAGCGCCATGATAGGGTCCTCCGCTTATATTGTATAATTTCTTGCTTGTGTCGTGCAGCGCAAGGGCGGAATTATTACCTGGGCTCATACTTAGCAAGAATGTCTGAGACTACTGCTAGAGCTTCATTCTCGAAGAAAATCTTCCAGTAGCAGAAAGAGCGGATCGTGTGAAAAGGGTGTGTCGATTTTGGCTTCTGCGTGTACCTTTTTACACCCACAGTGAGATATTTGAGCGCTAGCCCAGAAGAACATCGCTCTAAGCGCAGCTGAGAAGTTGGTAGAAGCAAACCGGAGTCATTAAGTCGAGGTGAAAGCGAATAGAGTCGTAAAGAAGCGGCGGGGTGTAATTAGACTGGGAATGTAAGCAAGTATCTGGGGTGGGCGAGATCTGAAAGCTCTAGCCAAAGCTTTCTCCAAGTTGAGTTCAACTTTGAGCGCCCCAAAAGTAGGTGGCGGTGAGGAGAAAAGGAGGGCAAAGGCTTGCTTGAACGTTTGAACGTCGATCGCCACGCGCACAGCGACTCAACACCGCTGTTTCTCCGTACGCGATACGAATCATATGATGTCGCCGACGTGGCGGGTCGTCGCGTCCACGCCGCTGAGGTACGCGAACCGTGTCCCTGGCACGTTCTGCAATCATCCAATCGTCATCCAGGCGTGGCGTTCATTTCTACCAAGGTCCATGCGGAAGCTCCGGCAAGTCGCCCCATCGCAAGCTTCTGTCTGCATATTTAAGCTGGGGCGAAGAGAGAACATCTCTTCGTCCCCGGCTCATCCATGATGCTCTCCTTGTCCTTGGTCGTGCTTGGTCTCTCGTCCCTCGTCGCTTCGGCGGATCTGGGAATTTCAATTTCTTTGCCCTCCTTACTATCGTGCGGGCTCTTCCCGCAGACTTCATGTCGCAATACAACGGTGCAAACCGACTTGTGCTGCTTCAATGCACCGGGTGAGGACCTGATGCTCAATGACCGGGTAGAAGGCAGCTAATGGCCCCTTGAACCGTAGGCGGACAATTACTCATGACACAAGTGAGTCATTGGGTTACTGTGTGCGACTCGCCGTTATCTGACCACGAATGAACATAGTTCTGGGATTTTTCTCCTTCCGCAGGACCATCCAACTCGTTCGTGACACTTCTTTGAGAGGTGCATGCCCTTAAGCGTTGTTGATACATCACCTCCGTTAGATGGACCATACATGGCCTCTGGCCAGATCATTGTGACGGGACGTATGACGCAAACGTAAGCTTTCATCGAGTACTCTCCATGACACAATTTTTTTCATTACGCCACCCCAACCCAGTGCGATGCAAGCCGCGAGCTGTCCAATATCACGCAAACGCTGAAAGCGGCCAAGCAGACGACTCTTCTCTCGTATATGAATACGGTATGATCTAACGTCTTTCCATCACTTGCGCGAGTTCACTCATAGTTGGCTGGGTTTCAAGTACTGGAAAGATCAGAACGGCAACGATGAATCTTTCTGGGAGGTACGTCATCTAACTCCTGAGCCCCTTCGCTTCGTCGCAGACAGCTGAACTTCATACGAAAATTACAGCACGAGTGGAATAAGCACGGCACGTGCATCAGTACCCTGGAGCCCAAGTGCTTCAAGGGCAGCCGTGACCCGACCCCGGACGTCGTCGCCTATTTCGACAAGACCGTCTCACTGTTCCAGGTTCGACTCTATTTCTTGGCCCCCACATCTCTCTCCACACAAGTTGTTTGATCAACATCGGTTTTTATAGCAATTGCCCACATACCTCTTCCTCGCAGCAAACGGTATCGTCCCAGACGCCAAGAAGACCTACACCCTTGCGCAAATCAATAACGCGATCAAGCTCTTCACGGGCCACATCCCCACTGCCGGGTACGAAGTGATATCTCAACTTGATAAACGCATATTGCTTACTCTCAGCCGTCATGCCTTAGATGCACCAAGGACGGCTACCTCAGTGAGATGTGGTATCACTATGGTGAGTCATCCAGGAATCGGTCGCATTTCATGTTGGCTGATACCTACAATCTTTGATACCAGTTGTCCAAGGAAGCGTTGCTACTGGGAACTTTATCCACGCCGACCCGGACGGCAGCAAGTCGTCCTGCCCCGCGACAGGCATCAAGTACGTCCCCAAGGGCTTCGTCAAGCCCACGACTACTGCCGCCCCCGCCCCCGCTTCTACTCCTGCTGCATGATCATTGACAATAGCGAGTCAAATGCATGCACTTCAAAAATTGTATATGCGATCGTTTCGCCAAACAGTTTAATACGAATTTACCGACAAATGGCACTTCACTCAAGGATCAGAACCGAAACAAAGAGACCGGCGCAAGGGGAAAAAAGTGGAGACGAAACCTAGATTTGAGGATGACATTGAGATTTAGAATAGGGGAGCCCTTTCTCTAGTACACATAAATAGAAGGATAATAAAATACAAAAAGAAAGAGGTAGCTCCCCGTCTCCAAAACGTACAGTATCGGCGTTGGAGCTGGCATAAGGGAGGAGAGTGAAGAAGTGAGAGAGAGATGAGGATGAGATTGGGTGTTGGTGCACGAATATGGGCGCAAGGGAGATAGGTGCTTGCTTGGTGGAGGGGAGATAGTATGTATGGGTTGTGGTGCAGGTGCATGTGGTGTATAGAATATTCAAAGGAGAGGGGAAGGGAAGAAACCGGAAGACGCCTTCGTATACAGCAGAGAGGAGGGGGGCGTCTTCACTGATAGCCTATGAAACCAACAAGAAAAAGGAAAAAGATATATGATTAAAGGGGGGAATAAACTTGAGAACGAGGGGGAGATCGAACAGATTCAAGTCGCCAGGGCAACGAGTTTCGATACCGAGAGGGAGAGAGGGGACTCCAGAAGAAGACTACTTACGTCGAGGGGGCAGCGTCCGTAATGATGGGTCCGTTGGCGCCGACGCCATTGCCGCAGGCGAGGTCCCATCGTACGTATTTGTCCGCAGCCGCCGCGCAGGAGGATCCGCCGAGCCTGGCGACGCATGGTCGTAATCGCTCCCCGGTTGCTTTCGTTTCGCTGCTGCCGTCGCCGCCGATGCAAGCCCGGGCGGCGGCGCTGGCGGGAGCGCGAACCCGGTGTTCATCGTCGTCGGCGTCATACTCGACACATCCATATGGTGGCCATGCCCCGTCGCTAGGCTCTCCAGTGCAGCCGGATTCATCATCGTCATCGACTGCATCTGCATAGGCGCGGACATCGTACGCTGTCCCCCCACGGGGCTCTGCGGCACCGTGTTCCCCACAGTCGGGAACGGCTTTTGTTGAAAGTCGGGTGGATGGATATTTTGCGGGTCCGCAAGTGAGGCAGCTTGCAGGCTCCCATTCGTCACCAGCTCCGTCCGGGCCTCGGAAGCACTTGGATCACGGTGTATCGAGGCAAATTTGGCGAGCGACGCTGGTGACGAAACAGAGATCCGAGATTAGCTACTTGTTGTTTAATTTACGCAGGGACAGATCTCGAGTCGACTTACCCAGCGGCCCGAGCTGGTGCTCAAAAGATATTCGTATTAGATCGTCCATTTGCCCCACGCTCTCTGCAAGCTAAAATAAAAACGCAACCGGGGAAAGATCGGGGGTATGAGAGCTATTCCGCGTAGGGAAGAAAAGGCTAATGTTTCTGCTTACCTCTAAGCATCGCATTGTCGCTTGGGGAATCCCAAAGGCGTTAACCGGTTCTGGTGGCAACACCGCTCGATCGATCAAAACATGATACTCTTCATTTTTCTTCGGTTGCATCCCGTTGGGAGAAGCCTGGGGACCCGATGTATTCGGTGCATGTGGCGACCCTGATGGCGAAATAGGGCCCAAGGAGCGAGTACCCTCGATGGCGTCGATATTAAACGTCTTCGTGAACCGGCTCGAAGAGAATTCAACATAGCTGAATTTTAGAGAATGTAACTGCGGACCATGAAGCGTCGGCGGCTGAGGGACGACGACGACATGGGCCCGAAGAGGTCCCATCAGAGTAATCACATATCCATTGGCGAACGTGTACGTCCAGGTCGCCGCGGTGCACTCAATCAGTGCTTCTCCAGGCGCATGGCTTGATTCACGCGCGCCGTTCAGGGTAAGGTGTATTGACGTGACCCCCGCGCAGAAACTGCTGAAGTAGAAGCGCGGTAGACGCGGTTCGGTTATGTCTATAAAGTTAAACGACAGTTGATATATCAGTCAGATGCGCGTGGCCCGAGCGAGACGGCTCACCAAAAGGCTTCGCTTCCAGACTACCATTCCAAAGCGTCATACGCAAGACACCCTTATCCGCCACAAAAAAATCCTTGGCGACGGATTTCCAATACTCAAGATCCTTCTATAGGAAAGAGCGACGATCAATATACTGTGCGGATCATAGAGCCTACTTTGCACACCTCGTTGCCGTTGGACATAGCCAAGCTAAATTCCAGCATACGGAGGACACCCTGTCCATTTCCAAGAAAGTTATAAGCTGCCAACCTATGTAAGCGCGTGAGCATTCAAAAAAATCGGCCTCTGGCATAAAAAAAAGCGCACTTAAGTTGGCCAGGCGTGGGTCGTGCCTGTACATTTGGGCCATTCGGTATACCCGGCGCAGGCATACCAGGATTACCAGGGTTCGGCGGTGCCGGTTGACTCATACTGCGTGGCAAGCCACCCATCTGAGGCATTGGATAAGGCTGGGATTGCGACTGTTGCATCGACTGTGGCGGACGCGCGGCAATGCGCGCCGGACCACCTTGCTGCTGAGATGGCAGCCCATGCACCGATTGCGGCCGCAGCTGAGGTGAAGGGTTGTGAGCAGAGGATGGCGGGCGAGGTTGTTGTGGGTGAGGTTGGGTCGAAGGTGTACGGGCGGAGGGTGATTGGGACTGTTGTGGTTGGTCGGAAAATGGGTTGGAGTGGTGCATGCGCTGGAGTTGTTCGGCAGGGGTGAGATGGAAGCCTTCGGGTGCCGACCCCATACCTCCCGGCATGACACCATTTGTGGAGGGTGGGCGGGGTTGTGTAGGCTGTGATTGTTGCGGATGCCGCCCGGGAAGCTGTGACGACGGTGGCTGTTGTTGTGGTAGCGGTATAGAGTCGGAGGGGAGTCCAGGGAAAAAATGGGTGTTTACCGGTGTAGCCGGTTGACTGCGATTTTGAGGGGGTTGTTGTGGGTTAGGTGGACCAGGTTGTGACATTCCTAGACCGGCGTTGGGTTGTGAGGGTGCCGAATAAAAAGGTTGGTTGCCCGGTGTCGGTGGCCCTTGAGAGCGGCCAGGAGTCGTCGTTGCTTGGACAGGCGTCGAGGCAATGTTATTCGGTGTTTGTGCCCGCGACCGGGAAGGGAGAGGGTGCGGGCTATTTCGTGCGGCTGGCGAGGCGACATGGGGAATATTGTGTGAGCCAGAAGTCAGCGGGAGATGAGGCTGAAAAGGAGTACGTTGAGAGGGATGTATCATCGATTGAGGAAGTGGCATGGGATTTTGGCCCGAGTGAGCGCCAAACATGCCAGAAATGGGATGAGAGGGGTTCATGCCCAATCCATGCTGCTGTTGCTGCTGCTGCGAGTTCACAGTCATCGGATGGCCGGGCGCGGGAGGGCCGCGTGGCACACCGCCCATTCCAGCCACGCCGGCGCTTACGCTCCCAGGTGGGCCGCTCAACATGGCATGCTGCTGTGCTTGAGTAACGGGAAGGCCAGGTACGCGACTCGCGCCCGCGCCCATCTGATCACGCCCAAAATTTAGACCAGCGAGATCTGAGGGTATTCGTTGCGTCCCGGCGAGACCAGCAACACCGATGGTGCCGGGCTGCCGAAATTGCTGTGGCACACCACCTTGAGGATGAGATGGCACCATACTGCCTGCCAGAGCGCCAGGTAGAGGTTGAGAGCTAAGGTGCATACCGTACGGAAGATGGGGAGGAGGTGGGCCGGCCGAAGGGCCACCCAGTGGAGGCTGCTGCGAGGGTCCGTGGCGCGCGAGTTGGGCCATCATCTGCGTCCGTTGCTGCTGATCTTGCTGGTGCTGAGCCATTATAAGCTGCATGGACGGCTGCCCGCCCGGCTGACCTAGGGCGAAACGCTGCGGCAAAACCTGATCATGATCTGGCGCGCGGGGATACGAGAGCATCTGCTGCGATGGATTGGTAACAAAATTTTGCGGGTGGCCGACGACAGAAGAGGGGCCGATGGCATGGGCCATTTGCTGCGGATGTTGCTGTTGCTGTTGCTGCTGCAGAAACGGCTGGGAGGAGGGACCGGGAGGATAGAGAGCGCCAAAGTTGTGCTGCTGCTGCATGGTGCGCATCTGCTCGAGCTTGCGCTGCTCGAGCTGGCGCTGGTGGAGCTTGGCCTCGTTTCCCTGGGGATCGAAGGTGAATCCCGCCTGGCCGGGGGGCGGCTGGGTTTGTGCGTGCGATTGCACGGCGGACATATGCGATGCGGGGGAGATGCCGCGGGATGGGGTACCACTCGGTGGCGCAACGGCGGGGGGCGCAGAGGCAGAGACGGCGGCGAGCAGGGGTGCGCCGACAGAAGACGCAGCGGGCGGGAGGGCGGGCAGGCGGGGGGAGGAGGAGGAGGGGACGCGCTAGGCAGAATGGATTCTCACGTATGCCACACTCAGACTGGCAACAGCGTCCCCGGCCTCATACCGGATGCAAATCCCTGTATATCTCTCCCTTTCCTCCGTCCGTCCACGATCAATGCGGCAACTAAAGCACCACGAGAAAAAACTCCTCAAGAAAGTCGACTTCCTCAACGTGCGTGCCCGCGCTGCCTTTTTGTCGGCGGCCTTGCCTTTCTCGCCGTTTTTCTAGTGGAAGCAGGACTCCTCCATCCGGGAGATCAAGGTGCTGCGACGCTACCACGTCCAGAACCGGGAGGACTACCACAAGTAAGCTCCCCCGGCCTTCCCGGCGCTCGTCCCCACGCAACGCATCCCGGGTATTCCTAATTGGCCTCGGTGCGTAGGTACAACAAGCTATGCGGCGCCATGCGCGGCCTCGCCCACCGAATCTCGCTGCTGCCCGCCCAGGATCCCTTCCGCCCGCGCATGGAGGGCCAGCTTCTCTCCAAGCTCTACGACATGGGCGTCCTCAACTCGGAGGCCAAGCTCAGCGACATTGAGAACAAGCTCACCGTTGCCGCATTCTGTCGCAGACGGCTCGCGGTAACCATGTGTCGCTTGAAAATGGCAGAGACAGTAAGCTCGGTGCGTGCAACGCGAAGATACTCCTCTTTTTGCGATGTTCCGCACGGCGCCCAACACACCGTGCTAATTTCCTGTGTCCCAGGCCGCTAAATACATCGAGCAGGGTCACGTCCGGGTCGGCCCAGACACAATAACAGACCCAGCATATCTGGTCACGAGGTGGCTATCAACTTCTCTTCTTGGCTACGCCAATGTTTCTTTCCCTCAGAATTTCATTCATCTCCGTTCTAGACACATGGAAGACTTTGTGACATGGGTTGACACGTCGAAGCTCAAGCGCACTGTCATGAAGTACAACGACGAAGTGCGCCTCCCTGCAGCCTTCACCTACCCAATCTGTATATCTGATGTCGTTTCTGCACTAGCTGGACGATTTCGATCTCCTCTGACCCTGTGCATCACTTGTTTCCCTTTTCTCCGTTCCGTGTATCCGTCCTGTTATCTACTCTATTGTTGCGCTATCAAATTTCATTTTTGCTACCCCAAGACATTGTCGTGCTGTCGTCCGTCGTATGCGTTCGCGTCGGACGCTGTCTATCGGTGCTTTTCGACTCTTCTCGAGACTCTTGAGTTCCATATCCAGTTCGCCGCGACGGCCAGACCTTTTCCGAATTTAGCTTGTGGCGCCCAAATAGGCAACTGCCAGATGCCTCGGAACCAATCCGCGGCCTTCGCCAACTCAACGCCAGACACAGCTAGTACTTGACTTGCATTTCGCTGAACCGCCGCCCGCAGAGACACCCACTCGACAAGATGATGCAGCTCAAACCCTTCGTCAGTCTCTTCAACGCAGCATTCTGGCTTGCCATATCCGTCTTTGGCGTCATCATTCTGTCCGGTGCGTGACAAACGCCAAACGCCGCTCGACCGGCGTCATCCAATCAACCCCTAGCGCTAACTTTCTTCGTTCTCACGTCTCTCATCTCCCCGTCCTTAACCTTTCACCCCCTCGCTCTTTGCCACAATAAGCGGTGCGTCTGCTTCTCTTCTGACCTCCTGACGCCCTCGCTATACTGAGTTTAATTGTCCTCCAGTTTGGATATGCGTTTGACCACAACGTGCGCACGAGGCTCTCCGGCCCTTTGCTCCAACTCTCTTTACTTTTGCCGCGGGTGGAATATCTTACTTTTTCCATCTACAATCTAGTTCGAGGCAGTGATGGGCAGTGTAAACGACCCAGAAGACGGCCACGTCGTGGCGACAACATGCTACACCGCCGCCTTTGTGTACTTCATTCTGTCCGGACTATTCGCATGCCAGGTACGTTTACTCTCCCCATTCCGCACATTTTCCTCTAGGGTTATCTATATCTAGCGTGCTCACTGAGATCGCTCCATCTTGCATGACGTAGCTTGTTGTGCACCAGAGATTACCAAGGGGCGAGATCCGACTCTGAGAGCACGGGGCTCGAGTGGGTGCCGTAGAGTCCCTCTTTGTTTTTATAGTTCTCGTCGACGCTATACACATCCGTGCATGACCATGGCCTGATGCTACTCCCTCCCTCATCAACAACTCATGTGACTGTGGCGGCTCGACGGCTCTGCCCACGGCATTCTGGAGCAAGTGCTCACTTAATGATATTTGAGCGCATTTTGCATAATCAAACTGCTTGTGTCACCAATCAACTCCTTATTCCTTTGCTTCTCGCCCGATGGTCCCAGTGGAGAGCAGTAGGATGTGGGTCCTCCTACTCAAGCTTCGAGCTCTGAGTCCCTTCGCGCGCATAAGTGTTTAACGAAACGCAGCGAACAAACCAAGGCGCTCGAGACTGGCGACCTCATATACTTCGCAGAAGGAGGACTCAAGCGGCCTGGTATTACAAATGCCGTAATGTCGTGCTAATGAGCTCAAGACAGGACCCAGCTATGCGTCGTGGGTGTTGGTGTTGCGGTCCAGGGCTAACAGGACCGCATATGTCAGTATGTCTTTTGACCTGCCATCGTGGCTCAACACGCCCGTCTCCTTAACATCGCCATAAATCTCCAAGTGCGCTCCAGAAAAGTGGGCAAATTTGCAACAAGCAGCGTGCAAAGTAAGCGGCTGAGGCGTGGGAGCCGGAAGATGCTCGGGATCCGGGGTCGTGAATTGGACATATTGGCGCGTGTATTCGTTTGGTCTCCAGCTACGGAAGGTTTTGACTTGATACAGATCCATTGCGGACTGGAGTGATGCGGAATCCCATGAGTTGCTGTTGAGATAACAGCGAAGCGAGACCCACCATCCCTTCAGAGTACAGCTCCAGTCGTGCAAATCTTTTTCCATGATCATGACGTATATGAGTGAGTGCACCTTCTCTCCGTTGAAGGTCTCGATGTCATAACCGAGTTGTTGAAGGATGGCCAATAGAGAGGTGGAGTAGTTGAGCTGGACAGGCGATCGTAAGCAGCTTATCCCAATGTAACAGTATGTAGCCGGGCACCTCATCTGCACCAGATTCCGCCTTGGATTCTGAATCCACGCCAAAGAAGGTACTTCCTGGGATGGTGTGCGCACACTATATTCAGTGCCCTAAAATCAGGGGACTCCTCGGCTGCGGAAAGGATATCCCAAGGTGCCTTCAAATCATGGATACTGGTTACAACGCATCTATAGCCGTCTTGTATGAGAGCCTGTACAAGCCAAGGAAGGTTAAGGGGCGAGGATGGATGACAATATGTGGGCATTGACTGACTGACGCCGTCCTTCGCGTCCCTATGATTTTTAGGACCTCTTCGATGTTGATTTTCACTTCCTTCGCCTTTTTGAAATAGAATATTGTCGAGCTCCCGCTGCCTGCCGGCGTTTGGCCCTTAGTATAGACCTGGCAAGAGAGCGAGTCAGTTTGTGACAGCATGCTAGAAGCGGGTAGTGAATGAAGAAACTCACATTCGGATGAGATGCTGTTCAAAAAATGCGCCGAGACTAGTGAGATGGTCATCCTCTTTTCGAGAGCGTAGTATGCATTGGGCGGCGTATTCGACAGCAGGTCGTGGGATGTTAAGTAACATGTAGAGGATCCTGACATGGCGTGGCTTGGTGCGATCATCGGCGGCAATGATCCGTCCTTCGCATTCGAGACACGTCGCATGCGCTAAGTAAGCTGGGGTTAATGGCGACTATACGCTACATCTCGGGAGGGGTGAGATCCGGAGGGGAGGTAGGAGGCGTAAGTATATGAGTTAATTCAGTAGTAAGTATAAAATATGCTCCCGCCGGGAAGTAATATCTTGTAGTCGTTGGATAGCTACGACACTTGGGCGTCCGTCATTTGGTGTGTACGGATGCGCAGGCCTAATGACAATGGTTCGAGTAGGAGCTAGTAGTGCAGGGACGTACGCGGCGGGTGCATCATTAGATGTTTGAATAAACATCAGTATCTACTCCTTACCTGATTTGATGCAGCATTTAATACCCTGCTAGCGATGGACACAAGTTTGTAACAAGCATCCATTTGTTCCACGAAATATGGGCATCCCCATGGTGTATAGTACCACGAATGAAGTAAAGCCGCCCCCCAGACCGTTTATGTATCCTAGGTTAACGGCGGTGGCAAGGTACACGAGTAGGGTTCGAATTTCAGTTCTTGGAGGTGCGCAGGTTATCGAGTGATGAGGACATGAAGTCGTCCGTGAGCCACTACCCGCTAAAACGTAAGCCGTGGGTCAGCGTTCTTGTGCAATGCGTGACGCCTCACGAGTGCTAGTTGGTTGCCGGCGAGTGCACCGTGAAAGGATAGTGACATTGGACACATTGACAAGGCAGGCCCAGTGGTGCTAAGATACGTGGTTGCTATAGAATAAAACTTGACGCCGATTGACAGACCGTCAAAACTTGGCAAGCGCATAAGGGCGGTTGCCCGAGGCAGATGGTAAACCGGCATGGCATGTCTGGCTGATTCGCCAGGACCTGTCTTGCCACGCCTGCACTATTTGACCAGCTCGACTAATCCCGGCATGATTCGGAAGCGAAGAATATGTTGAAGAATGCAGATGCAGCGTCAGCGCACAGGCTCTTCGACAAGATAAATAGATTACCCCGAGCCGCAGAGCAAAAAAGCTGGGGTGTGCCGCAACAAATGTTGTGCACATCCTTGGGCTTGTTTTCTATGTGGGCCGGGGAGCGCGTATGCCAGCGGACGAAGGGGCGTTATTCGGGTGGGGACGTGGCGGATGCGGAAAGCTTTGCCTGAACACCTCAAACCTTGAATTGCTGGCGAGAACGGCAGAGGAGCGTAAGTAACGAATCCAGCGACATGGATCCGACGCTCACCGGCGCGAAAAGCGGTCTGATCGCTGTAGCCTCTCTCCTACAGTGTTTTCCAATAGCTCCGTTGCGGCTAGTCTAAGTTCGCTTGCCAAGAGGTTGCGTGCGAGCGGCGGCACCGTCCCAGTTTACGATTTTCTCGGGGGTGTTGATGCCAAGAATCCGCATGACCTCAAAAGCTAGCACATGCCCCTCAAAAGATAGGGGGCGTAGACGAGAGCTTCCACGACATCGCCCACCACCTTTTCCAAATTATCTCGAGTGTGAGATTGGCAAGCATAGGTTGATTCTTTAAATCAAACACTTACTTTCTTTCCCAATGTTCGCGGCTGCGGTCAGCAGTCGGTAGCAGTCGGAAAGGCCCCTCGGCCACCACCTGACGTGCAATCACGTACAACAGTCCACTCGGTGAAGTGAGATGTGATGGCGCTTTGCAAAAACGCCTGGTTAGTGACGCGCGATTCGAGGCTCCCCAGCGATTCTCCAGCCGCGTACAGCGACAAGCCCATGTGCAGCTTGCAGATGCCATCGCCTTGAACAAATAACAATGGAGTTCAAATGAGTTTGAGAAGATGTCTGGCGTCAAGCGATGGTAAATCCTTGGAGGCGCACTCACCGTGGAACTCGAACCGTTAACTCATCTTGGAAGTCCTTGTCACAAGGGCCTCTACCGTTGGCTCCTCCGGAGCCTGTTGCCAAAGGCATTCCAATTTAGATCCCTCACTTACAATACCTCGGCGATATGCTCCGTAATCAGGGGCAGCAGTCGAACAGTCTGCAGGACTCCATTAAATAATAAGATGATGGATTGAGTTTATAAGTCTGCGCAAAGAACTTACCGCTGTGGTGTCTTCAGGCGGCGACACGGTTGAGCGGGAAAATCTATTCGGAGCGCCATGTTTTGCATTAGGGTGTGCATCTACCAGCGACAGGAACAACGCTCACATCGCGATTGGGCATATAGGACGCTTTGAGGGTTGAAGTGGTGCCCTTCGACGAACATACTGCCCTGGGTAAGCCCTGAGGTTCCAGCCTCTAAGGGAAGCTCAGACTGGTGGAGAACCCGTGAGAACGCGTAGATGGGTGCCGACTCGGACGTTGGACAATCTTGGAAGACCCATCCTTTCATCTCGGCCTGGGGCCAGTGCTCCCCGCCTTGTTCGTCTATCTCTTCCCACGCGAGGAGGTGCTCCATGTCGATGGGATTACTGAGGGAGCAGTAATCCTGTGGCAGTCCCGCCGCGTCCCAAGTGGTTTGTTTGTCCGTTCAAACGCTGAAAGTGGAGGAAGAATTAGACGAGGAGATGCTGGACAAGTCCTGTGATTCTCTTGCGGAGCGCGTTGAGATCGCACAATGCCACTCCATCCGTTGCAGCACGGTACTGAGGATGATGGAGCTTGCAACCAAGGTTAAACCGATCTCTAGTTGGGAGGGAATAGAGCGAACACGTAGCATGGGTCTTGGGGGAGGAGTACCTTGGAGCCAGGTGTCGACCCTGCTGAGCTTTTTCAATGTCGTAGACGACGACGGGGACGGCATCTGAAGGCGCCGTTTCGTTTGACTTGATCTCGAAGCGCGGCTGCGTTTGACTGTGGATTCAGTATCGTTAGCATAGAGCTCGCTGCCTGTGGCAGGACGCACAATCTTGTATGGGATTGCGGTGGGGGGGAGGAGGCCCGGGCGAGGCCCGGGGAGATCGAGTGGAACAGCGGAGACGAGGGTAACGGGCGCGGCGGGGTGAATATGGCGAGAGAGTACAACTGGGTGGAAAAGAGCGCCCCAGTAGAGGAGTACTCGATGGAAACGCAGCGACGAGAGAGTGAGTAGCGCCGACGCATGAGCTGGAGGTCGCTGGCTCGAAGCGAACGAGTAAGACACATCAGGCGAGAGATCGAGGGCTCAAACAGCGTACGGTGGACAGACAAATGTAACGGGCTCCTAGTTGCGCGGGCGTAGTCCGGTATCCTGAAAGCCTTAGAATCGAAGCTGTAATCAGATGCTGGACGGACGGTATAGTAGTCCAGGGCTCAGATTTCAAAGGCAGCTGAGCTTACGGACATTCTGATCCAAGGTCAACCTCATCAGTACGGTCGGGGTGCTAAAAAGATGAATGCAGGTGTGTGCTGGCGATGAAAGGGGGAAATCTCCTGGTGCTTTCCTGGCCAGCCCTATCTTTTTATAAGCGGGAGCCCATGGACCACAAGGACAAACCTGCACAAACGCATACATGACGGTTCAAACAACTTCTTGGGTGGATGATCCGCAGAAGAATTTGTTGGCGTGGTTACATGACATGTGCAGATCCAGCAGCGAAGTCTGCGAAATGCAGTTGGCGCTCCAGGCGCGAAGCTTCGAAGGGCGCCAGTATTTCTAAATGCACACATCGCGGGCGGCCCCGTGAGTCGGTTGGGGCTCCGTACTTTCGGGCGCGCGCGTCGGTACTCGGTCGAACTTGCAGGCTTAAAACTAGTGCTAATAGCGACGATACGGAGGCTTCGACGCGTCGCGTCTGGTCACCGTCCTGGCTATTGACGTTGATCCTGATCCCGTGTCACGCGTCACAATCCGTCTGTTACAGTTACGCCCTAGTAAGTACTAGTGCCATTTTCATAGTCAAACTCCTCGAGCGGGAGTATTTTCCATAGGGCATCAGGCGAATGATTTGTGTAATTATTCTTATCAGCTAGCTCGTACTCGCGGCCCAACGCAGGACAGCAACCCCTGCAGTTGAGGCCGACAGGGGATGGATGAGTGTCAGTTTGGTCCGATTTTGCAAATGTGGCCAGCCAACCACGCGGGAGTCTCCTTTTTGCGCGAAATTGCAGCCTTACAAGTTACTACCGCCTTGCCTTCCGCGCTACTCGCGTTTTGAACACCGTCATTACCGTCTTCTACGCCCGTAACCCCTATTGCAGATACTGGCACTCGCAAAAGGCCTCTACTTCACTCGATCGATAAACCATGGCCGATCATGGCGGTGGGGACGGTAATATCAAGGTCGTAGTGCGATGCCGACCACTCAATTCCCGAGGTACTCAAAGGATTCCCGTCGCCTCTCGTCTTCGCGAAACTGAACAGCTACCAAATTTGGCTATGCACTCGTCTCTGTCCAGAGATTGCGCGTGGCGCGAAAGGTCTTATTAGAATGGAGGGCAACCAGACGTTCCTTGATCCACCAGAGCTGACAGCCGCCGAAGCCAAGTCGGGACGCGCGACGGAGCGTAAGACAATGGCGTTTAGCTTCGACAAATCGTACTGGTCGGCAGGCCCTCGAGACGACCCGAAGTATTGTAGTCAACAGACCTTGTATGACGACTTGGGGAAGGAACTGCTGGATCACGGCTTCGCTGGATTCAATGCGTGCATTTTAACTTGTACGCTGCTTCGCTTCTGTTGCACCGAGCCTCTTATTAACCGAGTCACTCTAATGCCGTAGATGGTCAAACCGGTATGCATTATCAACTATACTATCCACAACTTATCTATATTGAGCCCGTCATGATGAAATTCAGGCTCTGGAAAGTCATACAGGTGAATATTCAATCCTATTCCGCCTCATACAATGCTCTAATTGTACCCGTGTCAACTATAGTATGATGGGATGTGCGTTCTCTTTTCGAATCTCTCATATCGCCAGCGTGTCATGCTATTTTCATTCCTAGACGGAGCCGATAAGGGTATCATTCCACTCACTTGCTCCGAGCTTTTCACGCGACTCGAGACCAAGACCTCTGAGAATCCTAATGTCACCTTCAGCGTCGAGGTTTCTTACATTGAAGTGCGAGAAACACCCCGTCCTAGCCATATCCCCTGCGATAATTGAAATGTCATACAATCCATAGATCTATAATGAAAAGGTGCGCGACCTCTTGAACCCCAAGAACAAGGGAAACCTGAAAGTCAGAGAACATCCGAGGTCTGCTTTCGGCGCGCCCATCTTATGCTTTGTGTATCTGACATGGAGACTGTTATAGTTTGGGCCCCTACGTTGAAGACTTATCCAAACTGCTTGTGAACAGTTATGACGATATGATGACACTCATGGACGAAGGAAACAAGGCTCGCACAGTTGCGGCTACCAACATGAACGAAACGTACGCTTTATACGCGTTTCACCGATGTCAGTATCGGAGACTGACATTGCCGCTCTAGCTCTTCTCGATCGCACGCGGTGTTTACCTTGGTTCTAACACAGAAACGGCGTGATGTCGAAACTAATTTGGAGACGGAGAAAGTATCCCGAATTAGGTCTGTAGTCATCTTTGCCGTTTCAGCAACAGGGTATTCACCGCCACTATAGTCTTGTTGATTTGGCAGGCTCCGAGAGAGCAAACTCTACCGGTGCCACTGGCCAGCGATTAAAGGAGGGCGCCAACATCAACAAGTCCTTGACGACACTAGGGAAAGTCATTGCCTCCCTAGCGTTAGCAAGCTCTGGCGATGGAAAGAGCAAGGCTAAGGGCGAATTCGTCCCCTATCGAGACTCTGTTAGTTTCCAAATGGACCTCTTTGATCAAATCGGGGCGTGCGCTGACGACCATCATCCAGGTCCTGACGTGGCTGCTGAAAGACAGTTTAGGCGGGAACTCGAAGACAGCTATGATAGCTGCCATCTCACCCGCCGACTATGAAGAAACGCTCAGTACACTTCGGTATGCAGACCAGGCGAAGAAGATTAAGAACAAGGCTGTTGTTAACGAAGATCCAAACGCCAAGCTCATCCGCGAACTCAAAGAAGAGCTCGACATGCTGCGCTGTGAGCTCCTTTTACACTAACCAGAAACTTCTTCCTAACTTCGTGTGTTTGTATTCAGCACGCGTCAGTGGCGGATCGTCAGAAGCTGTCTTCGACCCAAGCATCCCCGCTGCTAAACAAATGGTCACGTACCAGACCAAGGAAGGAATTACGAAGACTGTGTCCAAAGCAGCCCTTCAAGAACAGCTTGAGAGCAGCGAGAAGCTCATGCAGAGTTTGAACGAGACTTGGGAGGAGAAGCTGATAAAAACACAAGAGATTCAGAAGGAGCGGGAGCAAGCTTTGGAGGAGCTTGGAATCACCATCGACAAGAATTTGGTTGGCGTGCATACACCCAAGAAGGTGCGCTTTGACATTTGAGCCTCTAACGCGTTGCTTGACACTAACTTAATATCAATGCAGATGCCACATCTGGTCAATCTGGTAAGTCGGCTTGGTGATACGTAAGCCTTGCGAAAATTTGACGATTGATTGTTCTATTTGGTTCCTCGCAGAATGAGGGTATGTTTGGCGGCTTTTTATTGATCTCAGAAGACCTTGAGAAAAACTAAGGGAATTCCTTGTAGACCCATTGATGAGCGAGTGTCTGATCTATCAACTGAAACCGGGGAGTACCTTGGTATGTTTTCCGTTGTTTGTCGGCCTTATAACGCGCTTTGATCACTGAGAGCACGCTTGCAACTACACCACAGGTTGGACGAATGGACAGCGAAACACCCGCTGCAATACGCCTCAGTGGCGATAACATCATCGACGAACACTGTGTCTTCGAGAACACTGATGGCAGAGTTGTCCTTTATGCCAGGCCCAATAGCGTTACTGTGAGCTCTCGTTCTGTCTGAGGAGTCTAAAGTTTCTGGAGCTTACTTTGGACCAACTCGACCAGCTTTTGAACGGAAAGCAGATCACCGTGGACCATGTACGCTGCCGTTCTCTTTTGCGTCACTATTGGCCCTAACTGATATTTTCCAGCCATATAAACTACGGTCCGGCTTTCGTATCATCCTTGGTATGTCAGTACGCCACACTACTACATTGCTTCGCTCACACGCGCTCCATGGAAAACAGGCGACAGCCACGTCTTCCGCTTCAATAACCCAGAAGAAGTCCGCAAACAACGAGCGAAATCATCCTTGCACATCTCTACCTTGGCCGCTGACGGCGAAACTGATGCATCTTCGACAACAAGACCCGGGTCTCCTATGTCCGTCACAGATGCCGATGCGGACTGGACGTTCGCCCAGCGCGAAGCAGCACTTGCTCGGTTACACGGGTTAGACCCCGCTCTAGAAAGCCTGCCGGACGAGGATATCAACAAGCTCTTCGATCGAATCACGAAACTCAAGACGATGCGTGAGAGTGGCCACAAGAGTCGCGCCGAGAGCAGTATGAGCCAAGCAGACGACGTGTGGAGCGAATCTGGGAGGCCAGTTTCTAGCGACACTATCACGGACGACACAAGCCTCGAGGCTGGGGCGGGTACCCCTTATTTCGATGGTGCGACGGGTGGCCTACAGGTTCAGCTCGATGCTCAGCGAGCAGAATTCGAATCTCGGTTGAGCGCCATGCAGTCGTATGACACAGAGGACTTGAAGGTGGAGAAGGAGCATATGGAGCATCAGCTGAAGATGGTTCAGGCGCAGATGAAGAGGCTGATTGATATCCGCACGCGCGGTGCTACAGCTGAGGCAGAGGGATTTGTCGTGTTTGAACCGACACTCTATACTGCCCGGGAACTCAAGTTGATCCGGAAAGTCTTGGACAAATGGCGCGCGCATCGGTCATTCTCTATGGCAGAGACCGTCTTATCGAATGCAGTTGTCCTAAAAGAGGCCAATGTTATCAGGTCCGTCCTTTTTTTCCTTCCTGTTTTCTATGAGTGTGATCTTCCTCGTCTGACGTTCTTGGCTGTTTAGCAAGGAGCTTGGCAAAGATGTCTCCTACAATTTTACCATTGCCTCTGGCGGATCGCTAGCGGCCCCTGCCTCTGCGCTGGGCACTATTGCCGGCCTGGATGAACTCGGAGACGTTACCGACCCCGTCCTTGCATCTTCTACCCAACCATCCGTCGGCGTCAAAGTCATCGATAAGCGAAATAATGCTATTTACGTTTGGTCCTTGGATCGTCTGCAGCAGCAACTTCAGCGAATGCGTAACCTTACCACCTTTGTTGACAGACCTTCCTATTCTCAGCACTTCTCATCGTCGGAACCATTCTATAACAACCCCGCTCCCGAGTACTCCTTCATAGGGAACGCCATGGTTTCCTTGGCATCCCTCTCCCGCAGATTGTCGTCCACATCCGTTGTGCCTATTTTCTGCCGGTACACAGCCGAGGCAATTGGGTCATGTCGAGTAGATATTCGAGTGGCAAGCGTCGTGCAGCCCAAGTCCCCTTATGGGTCTGCTGCTCCAAGCCGATCAGCTTCTCCAATGCCTGGATCCCTTCCCAGCGGCAGCAAGCTGAGTTTTTTCGTCACTGTGGACTCCATCAAAGGCCTTTCGTCCCTCGACTTTGCTTCCATACACGCACAGCTCCGGGTGTCCTCGTTTGTTGGACCCCATGTTGCGTCAGAAGAGGTCTTTGCTTCGAATCCCCTCGACATGGACACTTCCACTCTTTCGGAACTCAAGTTTCGACGAACATTCTCATTGGCTATCACGCCCAAGGTTGCCGCACACCTTAGGTCGGGATATGCCCCGATCGAGTTTTTTGCCATCGTTCGACCCAGCTACTTGGAGCGAATGGAGCGCTGGGATGATCTTCGGGAACAGAGAACCCCCGCAAATCTCAATTCACCACAGCCTTTCCCCCCTCCCCCTGCCATGCGACGCTCAGAGACCGATTTTATCGTCGAGCAAACTCACGACGTCGTAGCTTGGCTGCAGGTATGCGAGTTGACAGCCGAAGGTGACTACCTGCCCGTTCCGGTCGTCTCGCAGAGCACACTGGATCCTGGCTCCTTCTTCCTCCATCAAGGCCTGCAGAGGCGCCTTGCCTTAGCACTATCATCGAATTCCGGTCGGCAGTTACCCTGGACCCGAGTCAGCCGCATCCGGGTAGGCAATGTGCGCCTCCTCGACGAGAAGGGGCGCTTGCATGAGCCTTCGACAAAGTCCCTTGTGGATTTGAAAATCCTCAAACAGCACACGGTGGAGTTCAACACGGATGGTACAGGCAGCCTATCCATCGAGGCGTTATGGGATTCGAGTGTCCATGATTCCCAGCTACTCAATCGTGTGACCGGATCGAATCAGCGCATCCTGTTGCAAGTTGGCTGGACTGTTGATATTGACACTGCCGAACCGACGCAGTTCTCGATGGATGTGGCCGTCACTGTTCAGACACGTGATGCGCGACCACCGTCCAAGTGGATGACGTTCATAGGATCTTCAAAGGTCCTTTCAAAGACGAGTACCGTGTTCAGCCTGCGTCTGACTCCTCCCTTGACGAGGTCAGCCAAGGACCTTTGGCGCCTAGACACTTCAGAAAAGTATGTGCGCGGGGAGGAGACACTTGCCGCGTGGAAGCCTAGGGGGGTATCGGTAGTTGAGGATTATGAGAGATTGGACACGAGGGAAAGGAGAGCGGCTGACGTCCAAGCGGTGAAAATCATCCTTGCTAACAACAACGGATCACCAAAGTCCTCTATCCCCGGGCCTGAACGAGATCCCGACGCGCTGCTGAAGAAGGCGCTAGGACTGTGGCAGAAGCGCTTCGGATCCTCCAGCAAGGTATTTTATTCGGCGGTTGTTCTGTGTCTGCACCGAACCCACAGTCTCACGTTCTGCCTTAGGCAATTTTTAGTCAAGAGTCTTCTGACCGGGAATCATCGGACACACGATCCATCAAGACGACTATCACCGAGCCTGCAGAGCCGCTAAAACTTGTTGGGCAGACTAAAATCATGCCTCGAACGTGAGTGCATCTATCGATCCTACCCTGGACAGTAAGCAACAGCTGATGAATTCATATCAATACTCTAGAGACACTTCCACAAAGACAGGTCATCTGATGTTTTTATCTGATGCTCGTGATAATGTCTGGATTCGGCGCTGGTTCGTGCTCCGCAGGTGTGTAAAGACCTCATGAATAGGATACGGCATATGTTCAACTGATTTTTTTACATGCTATAGACCTCATCTCCACATGTACGCCCATTCAAATGAATTGGAAGAAACTGGCGTCATTAGCCTCGCCGGCGTGAAGGTGGAACAAAGCGAAGAGATGGAGGTGTTGTTAGATGTGAGCCACCGACTGCTCTGCCCCTTTCGACATTAGAAACTCACATCTCCGTCCGTTTCATAGCGACCGTTTACCTTTACATTGTTCACATCTTTGAACTCGTATGTTCTGGCGGCTCCCAGCGCCAAGGAGCGCCAGAACTGGATACTCAAACTAGACCCCACCAAGCTCCCGTGACGACCGCCCACACTCTAGCACTTTCCTGCATTTGACCCGCGTATATCCTTACTATATTCTTGCGCTTCACTCGTTACCCGAGTGCATTGGGCCGCATTCATCGCATACCCCGTCGCCTTTAGAAGGAGGGCCTTGATCACTGACCCTCCTCACGCCCCCTTTCCACCCGTTCCCTTTTTTTGCTGTTTAGATATTTGGATTTTGGAGTATTAATATTGCTGTCAGCCCACACTGTTTTCCTGCACATCTGGCGCCCTTTTGTCACTTGCTGCTATTTGCTCTCATGCTTCGTCGTACAATAAACACATATGTAGATCTTATGTCATTTCCTTTCCATGCATTCCATGCCGTTTTTTCGTTGGCTCCAATACACGCTCCAGATTTTAGGGAGAGCGCACTCGAGCACAAGTATTGATACTGATGTCCATATGCAAAGACAAAAATAGCCATCCATCAACGTGCTGAGATTATACTAGCTTTACCTGCTCTTCCATCCAGTCCCATAGCTTCTCTCCTAGCGCTGGGTCGTCTGCTCCCCGAGGAATTGTACCGATCCGCGCCCATGGTATGAGATACTAAGTGGATTGGCGTATAGGAGTTTAATGCTTTTCAGCGATAGTCTTTACTCGGGAGATGCTTACCTTGCCGTTGAAATCTGCGCCCTCTGGGGATGTTCCAGCCCACAGCTGTGTGAGTGCCCCCTTTGGAGGACCGTGAACAAGGAAGGCCTTCGGTTGGCCGAGTTAATATGGTTGAGAAATAAGGAGTATAAGAGGTGGACAGACAAAGATTGACTGATTAATTGAGGAATAATTTCGTGTTACGTCGGTGCTGATATTTCCTATCTCCGATAGTTCATAGCCTGCCTGCTGCTTAGCCATGAGATGCTGCACTCACCTGGATGAACCGAAGTCGAAACAATACCCTCTTTACCGTATTTCCGCGCGAGTTCTTGGGCAAATACATCATTGCCCTATGTAATAACCCGTCAATAATGAACAGGACATAGAAAAAAAGTTGTGTACTTACGAATTTGGAGTGGTTATATAGAGTCTGTGTATTTTTCTTCCTCCTTGCACTTCCATCCCTCAGAGAGTCCCAGTCGATGTACTTGTGCATTTCCGCTCCAAATGACGATACTGTGACAACCCTGACCTTCCGATCCGCAGAGGCTTTTGCCGTAGACATAAGAAGGGGCAGCAGCAAGCGTGTGAGATAAAAGTGCCCAAGAACATTCGTGCCAAATTGAAGATCGTAGCCCTCGGCCGTTAATTGGTCCATCGGTGGGGCCATGACGCCTCTGGAGTAAGGTATACGCATACTGAGGTCAATTTGCAACGAGAGGGAAGCTGGAGAATCGTACCCATTGTTAAAAAGTATGTGTAGGACTTCCTCCCTCCTACAAATATAGTTATCTAAGAAACGGGGAGAACGACGAGGAGTAAAAGAGCACGCACGACTTAAACTCCTCGACTGAGGCTTTGATAGACTTCAAACTTGCTAAATCCAAGGCCAGAAATATGGCCTCTTTCCCTGTGGCTTGCTTAAGCTCGTTGATAGCGTCCTCGGCTTTAGCTTTGCTCCTAGAATTCACGGGGGGGAAAGCAGTTAGTCCTTTAAACCAAAAACATTCCTCTGTATAGCCCAGCTAACCTTGCTGCCATATAAACTTTCGCATTCTTCTGCAGTAATGCCTGGGCATTGGAAAGACCTCGTTAACTCTCAAGTTTCTACATGAATAAATATAAATCGCGTCACTTTGCATGTTTCGTAACCGATGCCGGAGTTTCCACCTACAGAGTATGTAATTAGTCAAATAAAAAAAACTCGAAGGGATAGACAAACCGGTAACAATTACGACCTTTCCCGAAAGGTCGGGAATATCTTCCACTCCCCATAGTGATCGAGGAGGATAAGATTGATTGAGAAAGCTCCAGGCTAGACCCATGGGTTCAAGATTGGAGGCTGGATAGATGGCTGGGGGCAGTAGAAAGTTGACAGACTCACGATCACAGTCGATCCGAGTATTTATACGTAGGGCCGCAGGTCGGTACTCAACTCCCTTCAGAGAGGATATGCCACACGATTGGTCCTAGCTTTGTCATCCTATATATAATGGTCGGGAAAGTCGCCGCTCGGGCATCCCTTCTAGCTGCCCGAGCGGGCTGCGGCAATGCCCCGTCTTGCTTCCGGTCCTCGCTGGTAGCCTCCCCAAGGCCAGACTGCGCAGTGCGGACACAAGATCCTAAGAAACGGGAGTCCGGCGGCACAGAGTCTTTGGCTGACTTGGGAAGATTAACACGCCGGCGATCGACGCTTCCACAGAGGAATCCGAGGCTGGTGCACACTCCGATATACTTATAACTGCAGAAGCAAGGCATCCAAAGCCGTGCGTCCACTGCGAATTGAGCTTTATCCATGCCGCTGGTGCAGAATTATTTGTAGATAACAAGGGCGTCAAGAACCAGGTGTTATTTTGCTTGATAAGTGTCTGGTATAATTAATATGATTCAATTATTAGAAAGCCTACTTAAATGTCGTACAAAAGGGAATCTACCCCGTGTATCTCCCGCAATCAGAGACCTTTGACTTGGGCCTCCATCCAATCCCAAAGCTTTTCTCCCAAAACTGGGTCGTCTGAGTCGTGTGGAGGTGGCCCAAATCTCGCCCATGGTATCAGGAACTGGGGACTAAAGCTGAGCGCCATCTGCAACATCTACGATCTTCGATGTGCGTTCGAGACTTACCTTGCCATTAAATTCAGATCCTTCAGGCGAGGTTCCGGCCCAAAGCGGCGTCAACGCCCCCGTGGGAGGGGTGTAGAGAAAGTAGCGCTATAAATTTGTGTTGAGCAAATCAAAATCCCGAACAAAAGCGAAAAGACGAACAGCTGGTGCAGACAAAAACCAAGGCAAATATCGAAGCAAGTCGGTGTTAATGTTCCCTTATCAGACTTAGATTAGCAAGGCTTTCAAAAAGCGGGCGGGGATGCAAATTACCAGGGTTAATAGCCGTAGCGACGATACCGTCTTCACCGTACTTTCTTGCCAATTCTTGAGCAAAAACAGCGTTGCCCTGATGTGGGAATATGTCGGCATAAGATATACGAGAGACGAGACGGAAGTGACATCGAGGCACTCACGAACTTGGATTGACAGTATAATTCTATGTTGAATTTTTTTCTCCTCGCAGCGCCGTCTTTTAGAGTATCCCATTCAATGCATTTGTGTAACTCGGCACCAATGGAAGACAGAGTGACAATCCGAGCTTTCTTTTCCAAAGATGTTCTTGCGGTGTAGAGAAGAATAGGTAATAGGAGGCGGGTAAGGTAGAAGTGGCCTAGGACGTTAGTGCCGAATTGAAGGTCGTAGCCATCAGCGGTCAATTGGCCAAGGGGCGGGAACATGACTCCTCTAGAGATGTGCGGGTGAATCAACGCACGCTGACGGTTGAGCTTTGAATGTTTCATACGTACGCATTATTAAACAAAATATGGAGCTCCTTTTCTCTCCTACGAAGGAGGGTTGGCTTGAGTGCCTCAAAGTGGAGGCGGACTAGAGATATACGCACGACTTAAATGCTTCCACGGAGCTTTTGATCGACCTTAAATCTGCCAGATCTAGACTCAAAAACAAAGCCTCCTTCCCCGTCAGTCGCCTAAGGTCCACTATGGCACCTTCAGCTTTGGTTTTGCTCCTAAGTCGTGGGGTTCGATATTGGTTTGGTTTTCAGAAGTTAAGCGCGTCAGCCTGCTTGTCTAGTGAGCCGAACGACGACAAACACAAGGCATGAAAACGCCAGACTGTCATAGCAGAGACGCTGACCTCGATGCCATGTACACTCTGGCATTTTTCTCTAGCAAAACCTGCAGCCGATCTATTCAGCTCGAGAAATGACGGTCTGATAAGTCCACATGCTTACCCTGCATGTCTCAAACCCAATGCCACTATTCCCGCCTGAGATTCATATGAGAGTGTCAATGGCCTCCGGTGGAAGTTGCGGGGTAGGGTTTGTGCGATCACCTGTTACAATTGCGACGATCCCCGTCATATCGGGGACGTCATCCACCGTCCAGCGCGATGCAGGTGGATAGCATTGATCGAGCAGGCTCCAGGCAAGCCCCATGACGATAGATAATACTGGTCCTTGGCTTTGTCGGCCGTGTCTTGTTCGCTGCGCCGTGGGCTGTTAGCTTTTGTGGTTAGGGCCCCGAGGGCCGAGGGCCGAAGAGCGTTTAGTCACGGCTTAGTCAGCGGCGCACAAAGCGCGACGGTGGCTGAGTCAGCATATTACATACGCGTCGCGACTCGCGCTAATTGAAAATCGGTTTACGCCCAGCTCCCTGGCCGCGATTTTGCCACTCGCATCGCTCCGGATCTCCTGCTCCACACCACCATGCCTCCCCGCAGAAAGACAAAGGCTGCGCCCAAAAAGCGTGCGCTGACGGCGTCGACCGTCTCGACGTCTCGGTCGACACCCGTATTCTCCAATACCACAGGAGGACAGCCTAGCCCTGCCACGAGCGCCAATGGAGACGATCTGGACCTTGTGGATCAGTCGCGCGCGCCTGAGGCGGCGAACGCCACCGCGGAGAAGATAACACCGGAGCACGAGAACGACAGTTCGGAAGAGAAAGATACGGTCCCAGTGATACAGACGCGGGGTACGCAGCAGCTTTCAAGGCTAGCATTCGCATCGTGGCTACTGACGCGCGTCTTTCACAGCCTCGAAGAGGAGAGCTGTCCAGAACCGTGCTTATGTTGAGGTTCCTCAGGTTAAGGCCCCACGTGGCAAAGGAAAGGCGCCGGTATGTCCTTCTCTTGCGGCCCACCACTGCATAAGCCATGTATCGCCAACCTCTCAACGCGCAGGAAATCAAGGCCACCACCGCAGCTCCCGCTCTAGCTAAAGGCAAAGGCAAAGGCAAGGCAAAGGAAGTTGTGCCGGACCCCACACCTGTTGTCTCCGATGAGGAAATTTCCGAGACAGAGGGTCTCGACTACCATGAAGCTCTCGAAAGCGATGGGTCGGACAGCGATGCGTTTGAGCCCGAGGACGATTCAGTGGTTGAAGACTCGGAAGCCGAGTCGATGCCCGAGCCCATGTTAAAGAAGAGAAGGGGGACACGACGCGTCCCTCAAGCCGAATTCGAGATCATCCCCGACTCGCAGGAAGACCCCATGATCATCGACTCCGACCCAGAGCTGCAGGCCGCTATCAGAGCGTCTCTCAAGACTTCTCGGTATGGCAACTCGGGTGCAGGCCCCTCCAACCGAACCGACACCCCTGACCTTTCGGACGAAATAATCGAAATCAGCTCGGACGACGATGAGCCTCTGGCCTCCTCGTCGAAGTCTAAGGTTAAAGTCAAGGGGCAAGGCGGTAAAAGAAAAGGCGGATTGGATCAAAAGGCTTTGTTGAAGTATAAAGAGGCCAAGAGAAAGCGCGATGAAGAAGACTTGGCATGGGAGAGCGAACGCTTGTCAGTAAGGCAACAGGAGATGAAGTTGAGGCAGAAAGTCGGTAGAAAGTTGACTTGGGTTCGTCTCCATATATTTAATAATGCAGTGGCGTCGTTACTGATCTGTCCCCTCTTCTGGCTACAGGCAGAGAAAAATACTATTGCGCTGTATGCCTACCATCCTGGTTCGCGCTCCGTGTCTTATCGTTCTGCCTTTCTATCTGTTGATCGTTTCGCTCGCTTTTCTAGAACTTCAAACTGTTTGGGGCGATCTCGAGAAAGACATCGAAATCATCAAGCCAAAGGAGGCGCCACAACCTGCGAAACTTAAGGTGACGCTCTTGCCGTTCCAGAGGGAAAGTCTGTTTTGGATGCAGAAGCAAGAGGAAGGAGTTTGGAAAGGTGGAATGTTAGCGGTACGTATTTTTGCTGAACCCGTCCTATCCCTAGCTTTAGAAACTAATTTGCGATTACGGCGCTGCAGGATGAGATGGGGTAAGGCGTTCCGACCGAGAGCACCATAGCTGTGAGCTGATGAATGACTGTTTGTTCAGAATGGGTAAAACAATCCAGCAACTCGCACTTCTGGTTGCAACTGGCCGAAAACCCAACCTAGTAGTCGCGTGCGTATCCCTTTCGTCTCCTCATCGAATCGCCTACTCAACCATATCCAAATGCAGGCCCACCGTCGCTATTATGCAATGGAAGAATGAGATCGAAGCTCATACTGAGGGCCTCACTGTACGCTTGCGCTCACTCCTTTACCGTTCCATTCGCAAATCGGACTAACATGGGCGGTGATCCAGGTCAACGTTTTTCATGGAAATGCGCGCGAGAAGAGTGCGAAAGAACTAAAGAAGTTTGACGTCGTCCTAACCACTGTTTGTCCTATATCTATATCTCGTTCTTCTATCCTGGCTTGATAACATGGCATGGGCATAGTATGCTGTGCTCGAATCCTGTTTCCGCAAGCAGCAAAAGGGCTTTAAGAGGAAGGGTCAAATCGTGACCGAGACTTCGCCACTGCACGGTGTTCACTGGAACCGAGTCATTGTAAGCCCTAGTTCAACCATATCTCGTCAACTGTGTGGTGACACCCTCCTTTAGCTTGACGAGGCTCATAACATCAAGGAGCGTACCACAAATACCGCCAAGGGGGCTTTTGAACTCGAGTGAGCTACCTATTTTTTTTTGCTTTCCGTGCTCCCGAGCTCCAAGTCTCATTGTATCCATAGGAGCGATTATAAATGGTGCCTAAGTGGGACACCTTTGCAGAATCGCGTTGGCGAGCTTTACAGCTTGGTCAGGTACGCAAACTCTCCAGTTGGGCTGTCTGTTTCTACGGCGTTGACCCGGCGCACGTTTGATATAGGTTCCTTGGCGGCGATCCTTTCTCATACTACTTCTGCATGTATCGATTAACCATCTTCCTATGGATATTGCCCTAACACATGGCTTATATAGGCAAGAGATGCCCGTGCAAGTCACTGCATTGGGCTTTTAGCGACAAGAGAACCTGCGATGGTAATGTTCTCACGTCGTTTACCGTGTCAGCTCTCTTCTGAACAGGTCATTATGATATATAGACTGCGGGCACAGTCCTATGCAGCATGTGAGTTTCTTTATTCTGCCAGGGGCCCTAACGACTCATCTTAACTACGTTCACCACAAGACCTGCTTCTGGAACAACGAGATTCTGACGCCTATCCAAAAAGTAAGCTCCGTGGCTACACCGCTGGGTAATTCAGCTCATCTGATGGTTTACTTGCTTCAGCATGGTATGACGGGGCCAGGCCAGCTCGCTTTCAAGAAGCTGAAAATCTTGCTGGATCGAATGATGCTGCGGTAAGTTCATACTTCCAATTTCTTGCTTAAACACTACGTGGGGTCCTGATCATAGTGCGTTACTCTCATCGACATAGCCGAACAAAGGTATGTTCAGGGCGCTCAGAATTTTCAGAATTTTTTGGTTGACCTTGACTGTGGTAGATTGAGCGCGCAGATGATCTCGGACTTCCACCTCGTACTGTCATCGTTAGAAGAGATTATTTCAGTCCAGAAGAGAAAGAGCTTTATTTGTCTCTGTTCTCAGACGCCAAGAGACAGTTTTCGTACGTTTTCTTAACCTCCGTGCTTACTTATCGTTCTAACGGCACTTTCCGACACACCTTAGCACATATGTTGACTCAGGGACCTTGCTCAACAGTAAGCTTTGCACCCCCAATCTTCTAAAACGCGCTGGGCTCACACTCGATTCAATTGAAAGACTACTCAAACATCTTCAGTTTGTGAGTGAACCTCGAACTTCCCTGAGCTGCACCTGCTGATAGCATCTTGACCAGGCTCACGCGGATGAGGCAGATGGCATGCCATGTATGACATTCGTTTTCGCTAACCTCGCTGCGTATGCTGACATTTGTATCCAGCCCGATCTCGTACTCAAAAGCAAGAGCAACCCCACGTTCTCGGGCGATGTCGTCGAGGCAACCATTTGTCGGTTATGTCACGACATTGCCGAAGACGCCATCAAGTCAAAGTGTCATCACATCTTCGATCGCGAGTGTATCAAGCAATATCTCAATACCGCCGTTGAGCAGAGCGTACGTGTTATGAATGCCTAGGCGTTATTCGAATACTTGCTCACACTCCTATGCACTCTAGCCGGCCTGCCCCGTTTGTCATATACCAATATCTATAGATTTGGAGGCGCCGGCTCTCGAACAGGACGAAGAGGTCGTCAATAAGGCTAGGCAGGGTATTCTTGGACGGCTCGATGTCGACGCCTGGCGGTCATCTTCAAAGATTGAAGCGTTGGTCGAGGAGCTTTCTAACCTTCGATCTCAAGATTCTACAGTCAAGAGCCTGGTCTTTTCACAATTTGTCAACGTAGGTTCCAGCCGTTGACCATATGGGTGACAGCGCGTCTGATCCCTTTGTTTTTCTAGTTCCTTGATTTGATAGCATTCAGATTACAGCGTGCGGGCTTCGTCGTAAGTCGTACAGACTCCCAATCCCGCCAATTAACTCATTGGTTTATACGTATGATAGATTTGCCGCTTGGAAGGAACCATGTCGCCCCAGGCTCGTGACGCTACTATCAAGCACTTTAGTTCGTTCACAATACTTCTCTGCCCCTGATACGTGCAGTATGCTGACCCAATCCTACAGTGAACAACGTGGAAGTTACCGTGTTCCTGGTATCTCTCAAAGCAGGCGGTGTGGCTCTCAACTTGACGGAAGCCTCTCGAGTGTACTTGATGGACAGCTGGTATGCCATTTTGTCCGCTCGTTCCCCCATCCTTTGACTCAACACCCGACCTTTTCTCGACGTTCTAGGTGGAACCCTGCTGTTGAATTTCGTGAGTTTGTTTACCGTCGATAGCCACTCGTACGTGAGGATTCTCAACCGTCGTTGATATGGCAGAGGCAATGGACCGTATTCACCGACTGGGCCAGCATCGTCCTGTTCAAGCTATCAAGCTTGTTGTCGAAGACAGTATTGAGAGCCGAATCGTCCAGCTGCAAGAGAAGAAGAGTGCAATGGTTGACGCAACGGTGAGCTTCCTGCCGACAGGAGCTGGGAACCAGTGCTGATGCCCTAGTGGTGACTGCTTTTTAGCTTTCGCGAGACGAATCTGCGATGGGTCGGTTGACTGCGGAGGATCTTGGGTGCGCACCTGCTCGTGCTCCCTTGATTTAAACGTCATGCACTGAATACATTCCGTGTTCTTCGTATCTAGGTTCTTGTTCCGTTTGTAGGCCAATGAAGTAGAACGGCCGCTGATCCTTTTGGAAACCCGCTGGCGTAAGATGGTTAAGTCTATCGCTTTTCTGTTATCTACTTTCTATCATTATGCCTCTTTCTGTCACCTTCTTACAGTCCTGATAATAAGCACCACAATACACGTATATAGTGCACATATGCCATATTCAACACCGAACTTCATCTGGGCAGCTTTGGTCTGTGGGACTGCGGGATTTTGTCTGTCGAACTGTTGGTTTCGTGGTCTCTGCCGCACACTAGTGTTCGTAACAAAATGTCCAACCTCGCATCGTCGAAGTGCACATCACATTCGAGTCCGCTTTTCGGTCTCGGGTCAAAAGCCGCCAGCTGACTTGGACGCATTTGTCTGCACCTCGCTCTAGCCCACCTCCAGCGTGACCACAGCGTGACTTAGCAAAGAAGCTGCACGACATCGCCGCGCGAGTAAAGACATCGTATAGTATTGTTATCAAGCGCTCACGGCGATGCTATTTGCTTTGCCAGACTCTCGTCTTTGCTATGTCAAAACGTGTACACACGGATTCGGACACTAATGACTCCCGTAAACGTCTTCCAGAACGCTAGTGATCCATATATACCCTGACGAAAGCACTATGCAGTATGCTGATGAGCTCCAGTGGTCCCGCTTATTAGTTAAGTAATTTCCGTGTAACCACGCATGATATATCTTAATTAATAGCACGCACGCCGTATGTACTTAAATCGTCTAGCACTCGGCTATCTTTATTATATAGCCAATCAAAATAGGGAGGTGTAGTATTGGCGGCGGTAAAAGCCAACCAAAAAATTGAGCATTGCCCAGCGCTGCATCGACCCCATTTTTAGGGTCATTAGTCACTGCCATGATATCCATATGGCGTTCAATATTAAAGTGTGCATCCTCAGAGTTTCATGTGCTGGCGTTGAGTGCGTTGAGCAGAATGATAAATGATATTGCAAACATCTCCGCTGGAGCCAGCTCAGCGGAACCCGGTTAACTCCGCATTCACAGTCCGACACATATATGCAGGCTAATATATCATACTGCATGCTATTAGCTGGAATACGATAAGTTCTGACCACGCAGATTAATGCCTCTTCCAAACGCTTTTCGAACAAACTTCCATCCAAAATTCCCGCGGTGGGTATTGTTGCCATTCCATTTCGCAGGTGCTTCATGAACAACAGCAGGGGACGGCCGCTTCGGAATCTTCCATCGATTTAGTAGACAGTCAGCTGTCACAACTAGCATCCATATTGCACAAAGCCCATGAGGCTCCTATCTCCAATTTGCCAGAATCTACGATACCCAAGACGTCTAGGATGCCTGATATCCAACCTATTGACCCTCGGATTCGATGGGTTTGCTTTGTGCTTGGAGCCAGTGTACTGGTGCCTTGGAACGGTACGACGCTTCTTCCCTTGCACTCCATTCAAGACTATCTTCTTTATGGTGACACGTCTATACAGCGCTCATCAATGCAACACCTTACTTTATCGAAGGATTGGCGGACGCACCGAACCTACAGTCCACGTTTAGCTCATATCTCAGCGCCTCTTATACGCTCCTCAGTACTTTTACCCTCGGCCATGCCACCATGACAAATCAGCGCGTGCGTAGATTTCCGTTGATCTCATCGACCGTCCATTTTTCACATCATTAGATATCATCGATTTATACAGGTCGATTCCACGAAACGGATACGGAGTACGGTGTCGTTCCTCACCCTCCTATTCGCTCTCGTCACTATATCACCCCTCTTCGCCTTTCCATCCCCGTCTGCGTTCTTCTTCGTGATGCTTGTTACTCTGCTCAGCTCCGCAGCCTGCGGATACTCCCTAATTGCCGTGTACGCCGTCGTATCGCAATTTGGGCCTGCTGCGAGCCAGGCAGCCATGTCTGGGTCCGCGGCGATCAGCGTTGTAGTGAGCGTCGTGCAGTATATCACTGTTCTGGCCGCTACGCTGGCCCACGAAAAGGGCACTCGGGGTGAAAGCCTTACCAGGACCAGCAGCACCGAGGTATCAGATATCTTGGCAGTATGCTTTTTAGACTATCGACGGCGTTTCTCTTGGGCTCACTGGCCGCACATACCTGGCTGGTCAGAACGCCCGAGTATCGCACTGCTGTGATAGCGGGGAATAAGCGACCCAAAGGCACTATTGCGCGGAATGTCGAGTCGGATGCTGCAGAGACTGACTGGCTCCTCGCGGAGGGTGCACGGACGGATATGAATGAGCTGATATCCAGTACAACTGCAATAGAGGAAATTGTGAAGGTGACCAAGATAAACTATAGTCAAAACTTCGCCATCGCCTATGTCTTCATCATCACATATGTGCGTTCCCTTAATTAAGGGCAGAAAATCTCACCAGGGGTGATTTGTTCACCCTGCATCACTTCACAGGCTTTATTCCCGCCCATCCCAAGTTCAATTCAATCCGTGCACACCCCACCACCATCGGTCTTCCTAACTCCCCTCCTTTTCAACTACCTCCATTTTTTTTGTGTACAACTTTGGTGATTGGACTGGGCGCGCGCTATGTGCCTACCCACGCCTTGTCGTTCTCCTCGATCGACCTCGAGTGCTGCTGCTCCTATCGCTCGCGCGAACGGCGCTGATCCCGTTGTTCCTCATGCGCAATATCCAACGCCCCACAGGAGACACCGGCGTTTCAATCATCGGATCGGCGTTGTCGCCTCTGAATCTGATCCGAGCTGAGAATGCCCCCATTATCAACTCGGATTTGGGGTATATGGCCATATTAGCGGCGTGCAGATTGTCAACGGGGTACATATCGTCGCTGTGTGTCATGTCCGCGACGTCAATGACCCACAATCATTGGCTGAAGAGGGACCAGGTTGACTTAGCTGCTACCATCGTCCAGGTAAGTGACATATGCGCCCGTCTATCCTCAATGGCAGGAATACTTAGTAATAAACTAATTTTCGGTGCAGTTCTTCCTGACCGGTGGTGCAGCCGTGGGCAGTATGCTCGGCTTCGGCATTAGATGCCTCGTATGCCAGTGTAATCCGTTTTACGAGTAGGTACTAAATACATCGTTTCAGGCCATCGTATGTATACACCGGGAATATGACTGGTATGGACAAAATTGGTCTCGCCCTCGTAGGCAAGCTCGCATATCTTTAAGTAATGTTGTTCAAAGAGTTGAGGTAGACAACGATTTTATGAAGTGAGCCGAGCAGCTATTCTTTGTATGTATGTATGTAAAATTTTGCAAAAGACTATCGTACTCCTTCCAGTGCGGTCCAATCCAGGACATCGTCCAAAAGCTCGATTTCATCGTCGTCCGCGACGCCATCATTGCGTATCTGAGCAGCCTTTTTGAGGTACTGCACACCCGACTCGATGATTTGCTTATGACACTCCTCATGCCAGTATTCCATCCACGTGATCATTTCGCGGCCAACTACCACGTACGCCGCATGCCGTATGGCAGTGCGAAGCGTGGGGTCGCGGGTCCAGCGCACGCCTCGGGCGATGATGGCGTCTCGATAAGAGGTGGTGAGCGATTTGATGAACGCTCGTCCTGCTTGTTGGGATCCTGGCGATGGGCCGAGGACGCATCGAGAGTATACATGGGTCACTGAAGATCAATGTAATGTATAAGAACATCAGCTTCAGCATTTCTAGGGAGGGTGGAACGAATCATCGCTACGTACGCAGCATATTCATATCGAGGAGCGGTTTCGCCAATCTGGCGTACTCCCAATCAATGATACCAACAACACTCGCATCTTTATTAACGAGGATCGACTCTGACCAGAAATCGCTATGGCTGAAGGTATCATCCATCGACTTGTCTTCCGCCTCTGCGCGAATCAGCGAGTACAGAGCAGCTATATCGGTTTCCCCGTATCCCGCATCCGCGAGATTCGCAAGGAACTTGCTGGCTATTTCCGAGTTCATGCTGCTCAGATCGACCTGTGCGGACTCGATTTCGAGGAGGGCAGTGATTGCGGGTTTGGCATCTAGTCGTTGCTACGGGAGACGCGAGAGTTTGTTCGCTTTATTCGCAGGTTTCAACAGGATACCAATGGCCTTACTGAGTGTAGTGCCGCGAGGAACCGCCCGACTCTATCGCCAACCGAGCAGACCGTGGATATCGGCGGCCCATTCTCAAGCCATTTATTGATGGGAGCGGTGTCGCTGCCTAGATCTTCTAAAATCAAGATATGATTCTCGTGATCCTCGTGTAGCAGTTTGGGTGTGACGACCGCTGAATCTGCTCCGGCGGTGCGGCTGATTTGCTGCAAGTACGTTAGGGCGGCAGCTTCGATTTTCTATGAGTAACCTATTACGATGTGAGAGAGGAAGAAACAGAGGTGAAATTCTCACCTGTCGTTGCTGGGATAATGGGATAGATGGTACGCCGGCGACGAACGGTGGTGCGTATTTGAGCACGATACTTGAGTTTTTCGGTATGCCAAACGGGCCGAGGTTGTCTGAGACGGCGGGGCGAAGGAGCGGGATGGCGCGTACGGTCACGTTGCTCACTCCACCGGAGAGCTCTGCAATGGAGTACGAGACGTCTGGGACGATCTTGTGGAGATAGCGTGCAAAATCAAAATCAGCGGCCGCCATCGATGCTCTAAGTAAGCGGTCACGCCCCTGCAAGGTCGTATATTACAGCAATAGCGGAAAGTCTGTTCAGTCACCCGCCCGAGCCGAGATTTCAAATTTCTCAAAAAAGAAAGTCTTCAAGAGTTTTGCAAAAGCTTTGTGCACTAGCCCTAACCCCTATATATTGAATGACGTAGCTCCTTCGGCTGACGTGCCCTCGCGCACGGACCACACGCCTTCGTTTCTCGCTCTCGCCCCTCATCCCCCCGCGCTCGCAGCCCGCCATCCCCTCCCCCGCGGCCGTCTATTTTGCCCGGAAACATCAAGAACATCAGGGTGGATAGTGGGGATCTTTCCGCATGAGACACTCGTAAGTTAAGGGCATAAATATCATAAGCGAGTCAATAATCCTCGCAGGCCCATTCCTTTTCAGCGACGCTCGCATCCAGGCTGATAAGTTACTCCCTCCTATAGACATAGTGCACTTCAATTGGCGTCCCCCCTCTCGCTCCCACTCAAGGCAATCCCTGCGGTGCGAGTTGGCAATCAAAACAAGGCCTGAGCCATGCGTGACAGTCGTCGCGCAGGCTCTGGGCTTGTTTAATTTGTTCATTCGCATGCAAATATCTACCACGCACCGGAGTGATCAATACTTACCCCGCGTGCTGGTTCGAGAAGTTACCCCGCGCGCCACTGGCGGACTAAACAAACCCAAAGCCTGCGCGACAATTGTCGTGCATAGCTTCGACCATGTTTCTGTTGCCAGTTTGCGTTGCAGATAGCATTTCAAGTGGGGTGGTAGGGGTATGCCGGCGGGAGTATGGGATGTATATCTACACGAGAATAAGCTATCAGCCTGGGCGCAGATGCTGTCGGGAACAAGTGAAACGAGTGGTAACTGGCTTATCTATGCACAATCCCAACCTACCAGCACCCATAATCATGAGCCTCAATATTATGGTGTTTCTGGGCAAAATAGACGGCCGCGGGGGAGGGGATGGCGGGCTGCGAGCGCGGGGGGATGAGGGGCGAGAGCGAGAAACGAAGGCGTGTGGTCCGTGCGCGAGGGCACGTCAGCCGAAGGAGCTACGTCATTCAATATATAGGGGTTAGGGCTAGTGCACAAAGCTTTTGCAAAACTCTTGAAGACTTTCTTTTTTGAGAAATTTGAAATCTCGGCTCGGGCGGGTGACTGAACAGACTTTCCGCTATCGCTGTAATCCGAGGCGACTTCGAGGCGCCTTCGCGAGGTGGGTATGCTGGAACTGGTAACGGGCCAATGAGAGAGGCCGCGCGCGTCCTTGCGTTTGGCTGACAGAAAAAGTCCAGAGGGCAGAGTGTTTGTAAGCAGCGTAGCCGTGCCTTTCGATTGGCTGACCTTGCGGGGTGCCTCGAAATCCACATCACCTCACCTCGCCTCGAAAATTCTGAAAAATTCGGGGTGAGGCGAGGCGAGGCGAAGCGAGGCTAGGCGATTTCGAGGTTAACTCGCCTCGACTCCGAGTCGACGGCAGCAATAGAGCTCACTAGAGTGGTCCGCTGTGGGGGTAGTGGGGGTGAACGGGATCTCAGTCTTCTCATCATCATGATCGATGATGTCCAATCATGGCACCGATGTTACTGCCCTCGAATCCCATGTCGACGTCCTCATCATCGGCGCTGGTCCTGCTGGCTCTTTTCTCGCCCTCGCTCTCGGCCGCGCCGGTGTGCACGTCAGGATCGTTGACAAAAAGCAAGCACACCTCCTTCGTTGTCCCTTACAAGCTCGATTTCCCAATGGGACATTTGCTTATTACCATCGTAGGGAAGCGAAGATTACGAGCGGCCACGCCGATGGAATCCAACCCCGTATGATCGAAGTCTTCCAGGTTTTTAAACTTCCCTTCTTGTCCACGCTCTCGTTATACCATACGGAGCTGAGACAAGGATTGTGCCAATGTCTACACTAATTCTGGCATTTGAAAGAGTTATGGACTTGCCGAGCGCCTTTTGAAAGAGGCTGCGCAACTACGTGTAAATGTGCGCGTGCTACTTGATCTTTTTCGCTTTTGGTTCGTCTGCAGCTTGAGCTCATGCCAGTGGACCGTTTATGTACGCAGGCATACTATGTTTCTAAGCCAGAGGGTGGCATAATGGTCGGTTGCTCGCATGCCTCTCACAAAATAATAGATGTAAAGACGGTTACTATCATGCACACCTTTATGCAGAGAACGATACTAGAGCCCACTGTCAAAGGCTCTCGATACCCATTTGAGGTCAGAGTAGCTCTCTCAATTTTGCGCTCTTTTGAACTCGACGCGGGCTACACAGCGGAGCTGACTGCATGCACAATGTATTTATGATTAACCAGGTCACGCTCGCCCAGTCGAGAATCGAAGATATACTTAGAGATGCAATGGAAGAGTGCGGGGTGTATGTTGAACAGCCAAAGGTCCCCATTTCGCTATCTCTGTCGGAAGATGAAAGCGAGTTACAGTCTCGGAGCTCCGAGCCTTATCCGGTAAAGGTGCGTCTTATATCCAATCATGCCACGATCATTCCATGCTCCAAGTCTCAATGCTTCAACGCTGGCTCTCGAAATTTTCAGATCGTGCTTCAGCGGCCCAGCGCCAGCACCCGCGTCGAGAACGGCCATAACGTACATACCAACGGCGCGGCCAATACTAGCACCGTCTTGGGATCCGCAAGCGGTGCGGCGCAAGATATTGTGAGAGCTAAATACGTGGTTGGGGCCGATGGTGAGCTTTTATTTCTTAAAATCGTAACATGGGCAACGCTAATCGAAGTTGGACTTGGAACTCTGAAGGTGCACACTCTTGGGTGCGTAGTGCCGTTGGAATTGACATGGTGGGAGAGTCGACCAGTGCGTTGTTTTTCGTAGCCTGATATCTTCCATTTATCCAGCTCACCTTACTGTTTTCCACAGAGTTCGTGTGGGGAGTGGTGGACTTTGTTCCAGAATCAGATTTTCCCGATTTGAGAATCTCCTGTGCCATTCACACGGAACACGGTAACTGTATGATTATACCGCGGGAAAAAGACTTGGTCCGTCCTTCTCTCCATGACGCCAGTAATCTTTATCGCATCATAATTCCCAAGTATTCTTGCCGTTGATTTCCGCTAGATTAGAGTTTATGTGCACTTGGGAGATGTGGAAGTTGGCGAGGATGGCAGAATCAACCGTTTACAATTCGGGCCAGACGAGATTCTTAAGGTACATACGCTTATGTCCCTGCTTTGACGCTCCGACTGACATTTGGGTGGCACTTGTTGGCCAGGTTGCTCAAAAGTGCTTTTATCCATACAAACTTTTGGCCCCGCAAGGGTTCGATTGGTGGACAGTTTACATTGGTTGGTCCAGGTCCGAATCTGACGCTGCACTCCAACCAGTCCTAACTTTTCGCCCGAACTTTTGTGTTGCACCTAGTTGGTCAGCGTGTCGCGTCTAGCTTCTCAGTGAAGAACCGCATTTTTATTGTTGGTGATGCGTGTGAGATGCATTTTCAGTACTTTCACTAACGCCTGCTCAAAATTTAAATTGTTTGGAATCTGACCGTCATTTGCTATTCGTAAAGGCCACACCCACTCACCAAAAGCTGGCCAAGGTATGAATGCATCTATGAACGATGCGCATAATCTTGCCTGGAAGCTTGCATATGTAATGCGCCATTGGGCGCCTTCTACTCTTCTTGACACTGTATGTCCCACTTCGTCTGCCTTCGACCAGAGACTTACTCTCGTCTTTCGCACCAGTACGAATTCGAGAGGCGCAAATTTGCGCAGGATCTGATCGATTTCGACAAGATGTTCGCCACGCTCTACTCGGTCACGCCTAAGCCAGGAGACAAAAACCACGAGCGATTTGTGGAGGCCTGCAATACGTACAGCGCTTTCGTACTGTCTGTTTCCCTGTTTCAAACTGCCGCCTTTTGCTCAAATTGACGTGAGCCTTTCGACGTCGAACAGCGGACACGGCGTGCAATACGAGGCCTCTACTATCACTGACATTACCCATGCTTCTATCGCAAGTGGTCTTGTTATCGGGCAGGTCCGTCATCCAATCCTCCGATTAATTATGATATAATCTTATATATAGACTATCATCTCGTAACTCTCAGCGCATCCCACCCGGGATCATCGTGCAAGTGGCAAATTTCCGACCATACGAACTGCATGACTTGCTGCCGTCCGATACGCGGTTCAAAATTCTCATCCTCCCGGGAGATGCCAGCAAGCCTAAGCAAAAGGCGAAACTGGATGCTGTAGCCGCTGAGATCGATCATCCCGAGGGGTTCCTCAAACGATTCACTCCAGCGGGCGCACCAGATGACACCATGTTCGATATTATCACAATCAGGCGAGTCGTGCAGACTGAAGTTTGTCGTTCAGCAGTTCCGTGTACTGACAGAATGGTTACAGCCATACACCCTGCGTAGCTGCAAATACGTTGGTTATCCCTCCCCGTCTCCAATCCCATTGGTCAAAGTGTGTATCTCTATCGCTTGTTGCTTGTATATGTATCGCTGAAAACGTTTTTACAGGTCATTTATGGATGCCCAGACTATGTGTGAGGGGATTGGAGGGAATTTGTACGCAAGCTATGGAGTCTCGGATGCCGGGGCTATCATCGTATGCCGACCCGATGGGTACATCGGTATGGTCGCTGCCCTTGACGACTTGGCTGAGATCGGGAAATATTTTGCCAATTTCTTGCACTCGACACCTGTTACTGCATAGCTTTTTTTTTGCTGGGCACGAGACTGCGCTCTGATAATACCTTTACACTGAAACTATGTACAGGGGTGGAGAAGGAATTCATCGGGCGTTGAGTCTACTCGATCACCCCGCACAGCCATAAAGACTTGTACTGCCGTTGATTCTCAACCCACGGGGTGCACTAATGTCTGCTTCTGCGAGAAGCGTCCTTTTGCTGCGTGTTGAACCCTGCGCTTTAGCAAGTTTTGAGCACTTTAACAGCTTTGAAATTTGAGGCCTCAAACTCGCCCTCCCTAATCGCTTTGTGTTTTTTTATTTAGCCTATATACACCGACTGCAGACATAGCTCAAAACACTCTTACCCTTGGCTTGTACACTTAGTATTGCCTTGTTCGCGTGAAGAGGGACAGAATGTAAAATGATGATTCTTGTAACAATTCTTGCTAGATACAAGTCCGAGCTGCGTGAATAGTCATCTAATCATAAACCATGAGAATGGTTCCCTCCCTCCATCGATCTAGACACTCGAACACCCCCCTTCAACATCCTCAGCGTTCAACCTCCTCGCACGCAGAATCTTCCCGACGTGAGTCAAGTCATAGTTCATCCCCTTCCGCCTCGCACCCATCAATTCTTTGAGCAGCAACAAAGGATTTTCGCTAAACGGCGATTTCGCCATCTGCCCGACCCGATTCGATGGTCTGACCCAACCGTCGATCTCGCAATCGACCGACTTGTCCGTCTCGTTCGTCATGACGGCAAAGAAATTACAGAACCGGAGGTAGGCGTCGTACGTCGAGAAGTACAGTTGGCCGGCGAGAACATTCAGCTCAAGAATTTGCTGCAGATCGACTGGGATAAGTGCGGAGGGGGGAGAATGCGGGCTGATGGGTAGAGGTGGAACGCAGTAGTAGGCGAGATCGTCGAAGATGCGCATTTCCTGGGTTAGGCGCGGCGAGTACATGTGGAGCCTCAGCTTTCCGTGCCGACGAAGGTCGGGCAGAAGCTCGTTGACCTCGTATTGGCTAAGAGCCACAAGCACGGGAAGCGCGCTACCATACTGCCCACAAGTACCTCCAGAGACGATCCAGTTGGCCGGGCGCAAATATGAGGCACCACGGTGGGAGCGATCTTGTATTCTGACAGTGCGTACGAAATCGCGCGTGGCTACAAGGCCCGCTGACCACGCCTTCGTGTGCATGTAGAATCCAGGGATAGAGTCTTCGATGACAGTGTGGAGCGGCATGAACGCGGTGGATCCGGGGCGATAGAATCCATACTTGATAAAGTCTCTCACATCCGGGGCCAAAGTGTGATGCTCCGCCGTCGCCTTTGGTGGCCGTTCTACCTGGGGCTCGATTTCAAGCTCGGCAGTGACTTCGCGCTGCTGTTCTTCGTCAAGCTTATTTTCGTCGACCCCAACTATGTCGAGCTCTTTGCAGCGCTCATAAATGGTTGAGGGCAACTCGGTGGAAGACTTGGCCCTCTGGCCTGCAGGCTTGGGCCCATACATCTCCTCGAGAGATTTGGCGTCCGGTTGACGCCATGCACATCCAATGCACTGATCCTGGGTCGCGCCAGTCGTTTCTGGGTACGTTCTCCACGCTTGGTTCCTCCTCTCATAGTCGACACCTTGCATAGCCCACCGCGGCCCATGGTGAATTACCTGTTCGCAAGTGTTATTCATTGCCCAACGGAGGATATCTTTAGTGTGGATGGGCGTCTTCGAGGAAGATTTAAGGGCGCAAATGGCATGCTGGACCTCTGGAGGAGCGAAGAACATGACGGAATGGCCATCGCCCAACATTCGCATTCTCATGCATCCTAATAAGGTACCCACTTAGTGTCCCCTCGATAACTGATCAATGCTTTCAGCGCACCTTGTAGTAGACGATCTTTAGTAACCTTGGGACCTAGCGTCACAACGGCGCGCGTTCCCCGCGGAAGCTTTAAATCCGTCCCTCTGGTATGAGCGTCGTCCAGATAGATCAAACATCTCCCCAGCTGGTTTCTGAACGAAGATGTCGCCAGCAACTCTACTGAATCGTCGCGTGTGCAGGCGACGAGCTCATCGTGATCGTTGAAAAAGATCGCTGCCCCGATGTTCTTGTCCTCCACTAAGGACAGCCAATGTTTTGCCAATGCACCATTCTGCATATCCAGCATCTGGGCTCCGACGTCAAGCAGTACACGAATCGGGGGCGATTATTTTACAAGCATGTCGAGGAACGCGGCGCTTGACAGTGGCTGGTGTCGCTCGTCCTGCACACAAAGATAATGATCGTTTTCGAACTGGAGAACGATGGATAGAACTTTCGCGTTGGTTTCGAGCTGTCCAACCGGGTCAACTTGGCTGATCGATGTGGGAAGGAGAAATCGACTGTCATTGGTTCCACTGAAACCTGTCGTCGGGTGGGTTTTAAGCGCCGCGAGATCCCACGCAGAAGTCGAAAGTTTATGCGTAAATTGCTTCGCCTGCTTCGCCTGCTTCGCCTGCTTCGCCTGCTTCGCCTGCTTCGGGAATACGATGTTGGCCAGGAAGAAATTGATGGTATGACAGTTACGTTGGAACTGTGGGACTAGCACATCTTCCCACTGCCGTTCGTTCTCCACATTGATGTTTGACAGAGAGCGCAGTTCGGTCGGTAAGTTATTCATTTTAGCTGTCCAGTTCTGTGGTAAAATGATTAGAACGGAACGCCCTCTTGATGGGTAGATAATACCTTGTATTCAACTGCAGCGTCATCTCGTTTGAGAAGCAGGTCAAAGCAGCTGAGGAGTTGTCGCGATGTTAATCCTTGATAGTAGTGGCTCAGATAGGTTAGGACGAGGGCGACATCTGAGGACAAGAAAATTAGATGATGGCAAGCATCGAGATACAGTACCGCGCAAAATTGGTCCAATATTTGCATCCGGATCGTTGTCGCCCCCGCCTTGTTTTTTTGTGCGCTTCAAACCGCGCCAAGTTTTCTTTGTGTGAAGATCTATATGTGCTGTGATAGTCTATAGAAAAAAATTCCAAGGTTAGTGCCAGGTTACAGAACACGAGGTGGTATGCTCGTGGGGGTCACTGGACCAATTTTGACACCGCTTGAGCGGCCGCCGATTTTTTTCTATTGTTACACAACCTCATGGTGGTATGGGGGCGTACGCATGTAGGATGATATATGAGGCTTGTAAAATGCTAGGACAGTCAAAAAAACGCCATGCGGCGATTGTCGAGACAAGTCAAGGACGACATACTCTCCCCCCTGCTCCAAGGCCTTTCAACACGCGAAATCGCGAAACGAGTAGGAGTGGGCCGCACCTCCGTCATTCGTATACGCCAACAAACCTCCCTAGACCTCCCTACTCGAAAGGCAGGGCGACCCAAAGCCCTTTTGTCCCTTGAGAAGCAGCGTCTTGTTCGCGTTGTCCAGTCTGGTCGCTGCAAAAACACCGCTGTAGCTCAGAAACGGCTCTTCCCCGATCTTACCACAGCACCGAGCCTTTCCACCCTACGCCGTTCACTTCATGATGCTGGTATGAAGCGCTATAGGAAGCATAGGAAACCCCGGCTCACCAAATGACAAATTCGCGATCGTCTTGCATTTGCGCGCCAGCATGAAGGATGGACAGTGGAGGATTGGAAGCGCGTGGTATGGAGTTATGAGGCGAAGATGCAGATGCATAACTCGGATGGAGACGTTTGGTGCTGGAGAATGGCGGGGGAAACGCATGAAACGAGGAATATTACGGAGACGGTCAAATTTGGCGGCAGTCGTATCATGGTCTGGGGATGCATGACGGCATATGGAGTTGGGATCTCGTGCCGTATTGACGGGAACATGAATGCGAAGCTCTACACACAAATCCTCGGCGACGAGCTCCTCCAGTTGCTGGACCATTGGGAGCTCAGTCGGGGGGACATCATCTTCCAGCAAGACAGCGACTCGAAACACACCTTGAAACTCGCCACAACTTTGCTTGCCGAGCAGGGAATAGAGGTGATGGAGTGGCCAGCGCAATCGCCTGACCTGAATCCTATTGAGCACCTCTGGTCCCACATCAAAAAGTGTCTCAACGAGTATCCGGAGGAGCCGACGAGCGCTGCGGAATTGTGGGCCAGGTTTCAGGAAGTGTGGGATAATATTGATCCAGAGTACTGTAGGAGGCTGGTAGAGTGTATGCCAGCATGTATTGCCACAGTATTGAAGGCTCAGGGGAGGTGGACGAAATATTGAGCTGAGCACAATGGGTCGCGTCAAAATTGGTCCAATGTCAATTTTGTTTTACTTAGCTCTTGCTGATGTATCACGTCACTACCTTATCTTCTGTCTCGCCTAGTATGTAGACCACGGCCACCAGATATCATGCACACAGCGGGTAGGTCCACGGCCGGACGATGGAGGAGAGACGAACAAAAAGAAAAGCCGGATGCAAACATTGGACCAATTTCGCGCAGTACTGTAACGTTAGAGCACACCTGGGTGCCCGAAATCGGCGCGCTGGCTTGGCACGTCCTTGGCCACGTAAGGCACCGCCAGATTTGTACGCTTATCTTCGTCTTCTCCATGCAACAAGCCAAAATTGACTCTCCAGCGTCGGTCCATTAAGGTGTGGAGTAGGAGGCCATAGCCCAAGAGGCCACGAAGAAGAAGCAGTCTTGGCCATATGGTCGTGTTTCGGCAGTGGTTGTATACTAACCGAATACTGGATTCGTCGAGGGTTGTAGTTGAGGTCGTAATGAAGCTGAGAGTCGCCTCTCGCACCAGAAAAGGTAGGCTCCTCAAGTCATCCCCATTAACAAGCTCTTGAGCAACTGCTTGCACCAACCGCTGACCCGCGGAGTGATCAAGTATGCGAATGAGAGGGAAGGTTGCCTCATGATCGTTGCGGTATTCGAGATCCTCGGGATGTGCTATGATATCGCTTTCCGCATGCAAAGCCGCCAGGCGCAAGACGTGAGAGATAGTGGTCCAGCGATGTGGGTTGTCTTCCATGAGATTTTGGTCACCCGACGTGTATACGAGCTGATATTGCACGTGAAGGATCTCGTCACTTTCGTCAAGGATATCTCTGGCGTGGTCATCAAGCCATTTCTGGGTGGCGACTAGTGCCACTGTAGTTTCAGGTGGTGGATCTGGTAACAAGCTATCGATCGTCGCTAGCTTGAAAGAGAGCAGATGTTCGGGGTGAGTCACGAGAACACCTCTCTTCTCCATGCATAGTGTATAAAGACGCTGGACCGTTTGCACGGCGGCCGTTTTATTGAGTTTAACGTCGCGCGAAAAGGGCAGGTAAAAGACGCGGCGATTGGCGAGGCCCCCCAGGCGCTCTATCAGTAGTTGGCACATCTGGCGACCGAGCGGTTTGAGGACGACGACGCGTACGAGCCTCTCACCATCGGCGAGTGTTGTAGCAACCAATGGCGTGATTACAGATGATTTCCCTTCTCCCATATTCAGTTGTAGAAAAATGTTATGGGACGAGTTGATCATTTCGTAGGCAACGCGAGATTGAATAGGACGGATCATAAAGTTCGATTCGAGCTACATATGTGATGTTAGTCGATGACTTTGAACGTTAGTTATCATCTAGTGCTTGCCTGTATTAGCAGCCAATCTGGGTTCTCTAGCGCGGCTCCTTCGCCAAAGTTTTCGTAGGAGAGTTCTTTCTTAAGGCTGTCTAGGTTCTTTGCGCGTGCGAGCGACAAGAGGCGTCGCGCACGCTGCAAGAGCAGCAGCGCCAGGCCAAAACTGGTGAGATGCTCGCGCCATGGCGAAGTTAGGATGATTGGGGAGGTGCTCGCTAGTGTAGAAAGCAAGGCTCGCAGGGATATATGGGGCCAAGCTCCCGTAAGAAAGATCGCATCTTCATTCGCGTTCTTTGGTGACAGTGCTCCACGATGTCAGGAGTCAACGACGGAGGCCAAGGGCCAGCAACGGAAACAGGAGGACGCCAACGGAGAGCGACGCGGAGTGTGTGGGAACCAAGGCGAGCAGCGCGGAGGATCTCCAGTGGCCCAAGCGTACAAGGACGTAGAGATAATCACACTGCAGACCAGGGAATAGTGGAAAGGCGCTTTGTAGCATGAGGAAATGGAGTTCTTTTTTTTTTTTTTTTTTT